>CM052549.1:54576693-54631693 GCA_028533065.1 Trachops cirrhosus | reverse complement strand
GCCTCAAACAATCTAGCTACATGACGTAGTTTGTAAAACATAGCCCTATTTCTTTCTTACCTAAAACAACTTCCTCTAACTTTAGTTAAGAAATATAAAAGTACAAGGTAGATTTCGAATCCTATTACTATGAAATATATTTTTTATGAGAGCAAAAGATTTCCATCCACAAAATGCTTAAATCTGATGTATTTAGGTTAGATTATAAAAACTACCCTGATTTCTATTTATATCTTATACCTCTTGAATTTCATATTACAAGATGTAATACTTTTGCAAATTATGTTGCATAGATTACTATTTTTCCATTGTTGCGCCTATTTTGTTTAATAACTGACTTTGCATACAATTATAAAGCTGTGTTTAAAATATATAAGATAGCTTTGCTCATCTGGTCTCAATAGACTTTCAAGATTACTTTTACCAACTAGTCTCGTTGGAAGGTTTGTAGCATTATAGGTAATGTAAAGTCCATTAGGTCAGGCTCTTCATAGCATGACATGCAGTAAATTACAAGTGCTTCAAGCAGCTCAGTGAATTACAGTTCATCACTTTGAAAGGTTTCCCACTACAATACTACAGATATCAGATCTGGCAGTTAGGATCCAATTAACACCTTGGTCAGAATAATCAGATTGCATGTGTTAAGACTTGTATAATTCGTTTATTGCTTTCATGCATCTTCTGTCTGTAGGTAAATTTGCTGCTGTTATTTCAAAGCTTGAAATCAGTATTTCACTTCCCTTTAGGTTATATTTCAAGTTCTTTTGCAGTGCAGTGATTAACTCCCCTTGATTCCTCAGTTTAGATCACTTGTCCTGTAGATATTACAGCTTGAGAAATGGCTTGTTTTGGTAGTTTTGTTTTGTACCCTTATCATGCCATTGTATATATAGAATAAAATGGCTAGCAATTTTTACTGAACATGTTTTATTTGGTTTATCAAAGACATTTTTCTCCAACATATTCACTGTGAATCTTGCATAACAGCCCTAATACACTGTAAATTACATATGCAATGACCCTTACATGTTTACTGTCATACAAAACTATTTCCTGCTACATGGAATATAATTCAATTACTGAATGAAAAAAATTCTTATTTGATGATATTTTTTCTAGCCATGGCCAGTTATTTAGACGAGGTCCTTCAGGGAAAGACTAATGAGGAGAGAATATTTTCATATCTGGTACTTTTGGCCTGTACTTTGATAGCTAGTTTAGTCACACTTTCAAACATTATAGCAAACTGAATAGAAATCTGAAAAGAATAATTTGAACCAAAGGATAATACTGTCTCTTTAAAAAAAGATATACAAATTCCACTATTGCAATCTTTAAATCACAATGGCCTAATAAATTTTCATAAATAAAAAAGCCTAATAAAATTTCCTTACATAGCATCTTATCCAATTATCAGTAGTTTATTTGTTATAAATCACTGTTTCTTTATTCTTTTTTATATTATACCTAATACAGTTTAAGTTTCCAGATTCAGAACACATATTTCAAGTTCAATATAAACTGTCACAGTACCATGAAAACACAGTTAAATACTTAAAAGATGTATTAAAATTATTATTCTTTATAGAGAAAATATAAGTGATAATATTGGACCTACCGATTGAAAATATGTCCCTAATTTGGTTTTACACAGATAACTACTTGGTAATTAGTGAAGCTTATAAAACTAGTATTTACAGATTCTTTTTTCAAATGGTCATTTCTTTTTTTGTACAATTATACCACACCAGAGGGTCAATAAGATAATGTAAATACAAGTATTTCTTCTTATGAATAATGATAAAAAACAATACTAATGAAGATGTAGATAGCAGCAAAAAGCCTGGCTGCAGTGTCAGACTTTGAAACCAGAAAAATTGAGGTTGAAGATTGGGTCTCTCACTTGTTCACCATGTTACTTTGGCTAAGCTATTTAAATTAGCTGAAACATCTCCTCCATCAGTAAAATAGAGGTAAGAAAATCCATTCCAGTCCTGGCTGGTGTGGTTAAGTGGACTGAGCATTGGCCTGCAAAACAAAAGGTTGCCTGGTTTGTTTCCCAGTCAGGGCATATGCATGGGTGGTGGGCCAGGTGGGACCCCCAGTAGGGGGTGAGCAAGAGGCAATCACACATTGATGTTTCTGTCCCTCTCTTTCTCCTTCCCTTCCCTCTCTCTAAAAATAAATAAATAAATAAATAAAAAGAAAATACATTCCATGAATTTATTCTAAGGATTTTGATAATACATGTAAATATATAACACAGCAACCACTCAAATTATTGTCCTTCCCTACTTTCTTCTTTACTCAGATAAGCTTCTTGAAGAGACTTAATTACATATAACAAATTGCCTCACTTTATACGGCAACTGGTATGCTAGGAGAGACTATCCTACCCATAGTCTGTATTCAGACTTGAACTCTAAAAACATTAAAACTTTTGGGGATCTCATGATCCATACTGAGTCCCAAGGGGTTTATATCATAAAGTAAAAAAAAATAAATAAAACAAAATCATGAACAGTATCTGTTAATAGTGTTATGTGAGTGTATTTATGCATTCTACTGTTTATTCAGAAGGGATATTCCAGTCCAAAGCATATGCCAAGCTGAAGACTTTGTTTTGGTTTGTTGTGGTGCAGGCAAATTTTGTCTGAAAAAGCATGTCTATGTTAAATGTCAGCCCAGAAGCATACCCACAGTAGCCTAAGCCTTTTAAGGACTAACTTGCAGCAAGTTCTATCAGCACCTATTATTTGGTTTCTAAAGGGTTCTAACTCTTGTTCACAAGATTCTTTGTGTCTTAGGTTCCATTTTCTGTTTTTGATTTTGTCTGTACAATTATCCACATTTTAGGATCTAGGTTTTTTCTTTCTCCAACACTGGCTCTAGGTTCTAATTATTGCTGCAATTTGTTATATAACTTTAAAAATATTTTATTTGTTTATTATTACAGAGAGGAGAAGGGAGGGAAGAAAAGGAGAGACACATGGATGCGAGAGAGAAATATTGATAGGTTGCTTGTTTCTTGTACCCAAACTCACAAACCAGGCATGTGACCTGACTGGGAATTGAACCCCTGACCTTTCATTCTGGGGTACAGCACCCAACCAACTGAGCCACATCGATCAAAGCTTGTTATATAACTTTTAAAGACTAAACCCTCATGTAGTCATTCAGTCATCGAACCAGTCTGTTAAGTTCTCGTAGTGGAGAAAAAAGAAAGTAAATGCACAATTAGAATTCAGTGTGGCAAATGTCAAGATAGAAGAATTCGCAGAAAAAAAAATAAGATGTTTATCATGGCATAATAAGGAAAAGCTTTCAAGAGGAGGTAATGGCTTAAGTTACGTTTTAATAAATAAGAATAAAAAATGTTGAAAGGCTTCTCTAGGTAGAATGGGTAAAATGACTGGGATTTGGGATACATATAACAGAGGTAGGTAGGAGCCAGACTGTGAGAGGACCATGACTATTAAATTCAGAAGGTAAAACTTTCTTCTACCAGCATTGCTTTAGTAGTGGGTAGGAAAATATCAAGATCTTGAGGATTTTTTAAAAAAGTGATATGAGTAGATTTGAATTTTAGGAACATCCATGCCAATATTGCTAGTTAGGAGATCACTGTGAACATTTAAGATTACTTGAGTGGAATATAAAGGAAAAAGTTGAGAGATGTTAAATAATTAAAACATACAGGACATGATTAATTATATACAGAAACTGTGAAAGAAAAGGAGCAATATAAGTGACTCATGGTGCCCAAGCAGATGATGGTCTCATTTATTAAAGTAAAGAAAAAAGAAAGAGGGTTAGTTTTGAGTAGAAAGGTAATAAATTTAATGTTGGGCACACTGAGTTTAAGAGTTATGTGATATCACTAGGTAGGACTGTCCACTATGCTATTATATATGTGCTCTTGAACCAGAGAATGATGGACTCAGATTTAGATCTGAGAGTCATTAGCATATCAGTGGTAGTTGAAGTAATAGTACAAATGAAGTTACCCATATTTCTGTATAAAGTGTGTAGAATGGGAGCAGAGGGCTGAGCATAGACTTCTGGAAAGTTAATTTCCTAAACAAATAGTTAATGAATACCCAATGCAAGAGTCACTGACTATATGTTGAGGAAATAATGGTAAACTAGTAAAATCAACATCCCTTCCTGCTCCCTCCTTTTCTTCTTTTCTTTCCTTTTTCCTCCCTCCCTTGCTTCCATCAACAATTATTTATTAGTTACCTACCTTATATCAGACACATACTGGATGTTAAGATACTACAGGAATAATGCATAAATGGTTTCTATACTTACAAAGTTTATATTTTAATGAAGAAAAAATAAATTACATCAGTTAACTGATGTAATAAATAAAACAATTGTAAACTTTGATATATTCCAGAAGGTAATAATGAAGATTTAAACAACATATGGCGAGGGAGAACATCTTAGGTTGTATAAGGTTAAGGAAGATCTCTCTGAGATGTAGTATTTAAGGTAAGACTTGATGGATAAGAAGCCACATATTCACAGAATTAAAAAGGGTTCAAAAAGGGGAGAAAAAGCTCACCCACACTTGAACTTGACCTGCAAGGGAATGAGAGGGAGATGAGGTTGAATAGGTCAGCAAGGGCCCAATGCAGCTTCTGTTTACATCTTAATAGAATAGACCACAACACATTAACTGTGCAACTAATTACTTACCTGACAAACATGGGAAGTGATGTAAAGGGAGAAAGCAAACAACAGAAGAGCACTGTAATTTGAGACCATACGGAGAAACTAGGGCTTGCAAAGGATATTGAGAAGTCCCAGTTTGAGGAGTCTCCTGGGAAATCAGGAGAATGGTATGAAAAAATAAAGAAAAGAGAGTGGTTTAATAAATAAATCATAACCAATAAAGTTAGGTGAAACAAAGTATTAAGACGGTGATAAGATAATGTTCTGTGCCTTGTTCCATATGGAGATTAATGAAACGAGCTACATTACTTTATGGAAGGGTTGACTGAGGAGTAACATTATAGAATGAGGAAGAAAAAACAGGCAGTAATAGGCAGACTTCCAGCCACAGTGGAGGCATAGGTAGATACACTGTCCCTCTTCATATAAACAAAAGAATGACAACAACAAATTTAAAAACAAAAATAACCAAAACTGCCAGAAAATCAAACTGTATGGAAGTCCAATGACCAAGGACCTAAAGAAACATTCATACAGGCAGGAAGGAAGGGCAGACACAGGCAGATAGGGTGGAGAGGACATGTGGCAAGGTGGCAGCTGGCAGACTAGGCAAGAATGTGGGTGGCTGGTGGACTGGGTGGTCCCACATTTGCGTGCAGATAAACCAGGAGGAAAAACTAGGAAGTGAGACAGACAGCACAACCCAGGGGTCCAGCGAGGGGAAATAAACTTTCAAAACCTCTGACTGAAAAAAACCTGTAGGGGTTGCCCCAGTGGGAGAAACTCCTAGCCTCACAGGAGAGAGTTCATTGGAGAGACCCACAGGGATCTAGAATGCACACGACACCACCCACCTGAGAATCAGCACCAGAAAGGTCCAATTTGTTTTTGGGTAGTGGAGGAAGTGACTGAAAGCTGGCTGAGAGCAGAGAAAGCGTCACTGTTCCCTCTTGGACCCCTCCCCCACATACAGTAGCAGAACTCAGCAATGTGGGTTGCCCTGCCCTGGACAATACCTAAGGTTCTGGCCCCTAACTACATAACAGGTGCACCAAGACAAAAAAAAAGGCTCAAATGAAAGAACAGAATAAAACTCCAGAAAAAATACAACTTAGCAATGAAGAGAAAGCCAACCTATCTGTACATTTCAAAACACTGGTAATCAAGATGCTCACAGAAATGGTTAAGTATGGTCACAAAATGGAGGCTATGAAAAGTGAAGGCTATGAAAAGTGAATTAAAGGAAAATGCACAGGGAACTAACAGTGACAGGAAGGAAACTGAGACTCAAGTCAATAGTTTGGACTGGAAGGAAGAAATAAACATTCAACCAGAACAGAATGAAGAAACAAGAATTCAAAAATATGAGGAGAGGCTTAGGAACCTCTGGGACAACTTTAAACATTCTAACATCCAAATCATAGTGGTGCCAGAAGGAAGAGGGGAAGAGCAAGAAATTTAAAATTTAGTTGAAAAAATAATGAAGAACATCTCTAATCTGGGAAAGGAAATAGGCTTCCAGGAAATCCAGGAAGCTCAGAGAGTTCCAAAGAAGTTGGACCCAAGGAAGCACAAATCAAGACACATCATAATTAGATTATCCATGATTAAAGATAAGGAAAGAATCTTAAAAGCAGCAAGAGAAAAGGTGAGGGTTACTTATGAAAGAGTTCCCATAAGACTATTAGCTTCTTTCTCAAAAGAAACCTTGCAGAAAAGAAGGGGCTGGAAAGAATTAATCCAAGTCATGAAAGGCAAGGACCTCCATCCAAGATTACTCTCTGTAGCAAAGCTCTCATTTAGAATAGACAGGCAGATAAAGTGCTTCCCAGATAAGATCAATTTAAAGGAGTTCATCATCACCAAGCCCTTATTATAAAAAATGTTAAAGGGACTTATCTCAGAAAAAGACGATCAAAAACTATGAACAGTAAAATGACAGCAAACTCACAACTATCTATAATCAAACCTAAAAAAATCAAAAACAAACTAAGCAAACAACTAGAACAGGAACAGATTCACAGAAATGGAGATCACAAGGAAGGTTATCAGTGGGGAAGGGTAGGGGGGGAAATAGGGGAAAAGGTACAGGGAATAAGAAGCATAATTATACATCATACAAAATATACAGGGGGAGGTTAAGAGTAGTACAGGAGATGTAGAAGCCAAAGAACTTATATGTGCAACCCATGGACATGAACTAAGGGGAAGGGGTGGTGTGGGTGGGAGGGGAAGTGCAGGGTGGAGGGGAATAAAGAGGGGAAAAATGGGTCAACTGTAATAGCATAATCAATAAAGTATATTTTAAAAAAATAAAAAGTTGCTATAAAAAAGAAAAAATAGATAGATTGGAGATAGAAGACCATTCTTTTAATTAAGTAGGTTGTGATGGGAGTAAGTTATAGACTTGCCAAACTACAAGAGCTTGTGGATTCCACAAAGTCTCAATTTTTAAAGATTTGGAGTATGTTTCTCTGTTGAGGTACATTAATTAGTAGTAAGGAAGGTACTGTAAGGACATGAGAAAAATGCAAAGCAAAGTCCTTTCCATAAGCAGAAGGAAATTACATCCAAAGCAACAAGTGTTACATCAAGAAAATGAAAAGACAGCCTCCAGAATAGGAGGAAATTTGCAAACCACATATCCAATAAGGGGTTAAAATATTATTATATACATATATGAAACTTATACAGCTCAATCACAAAAATTCAAATAATCCAATTAAAAATGAGCAAAGGGTCTGACTAGATATTTTCCAAAGACTATATACCAGTGGCAAGCGGGTACACAAAATGTTTCTCAAGATCATCAATCATCAGGGAAATACAAATCAAAACCACAATGAGATATCACCTCACACCTGTAGGATATCTATTATTAACAAGATAAAACAAATATTAGTTAAGATGTAGAGAAAAGGGAACCTTGTACACTGTTGGTGGGATCGTAAACTGGTGTAGTCACTATGAAAAAGAATATAGAGGTTCTTCAAGAAATTAAAAATAGAGCTATCCCACTTCTAGGTTTATATCTAAAGGAAATATAATCAGTATTTGAAATAGTCCTCTGCACGCCCATGTTCATTGCTATATTATTCAAAAAACCAAGATACAGAAACAACCTATCCATCAACAGACAAATGGAAAAAAATGTATTGTATATATAAGTAGCAAACTATTATTGGCCATAAAAAATAAGAAACTACAGTCATTTGGGACAGCATGGATGAAATTGGAGGGCATTATACCAAATGAAATATGCCAGACAAAGACAAGTATTACATGTTATCTATTATATGTATAATTAAAAAAAATAAGTCAAAGTCATCATAGAAATAGCAAAAATAGCATAGAAAAGTGGTTTCCAGGGACTGGGGAGGTAAGAGAAATGGGGAGAGAGGTGGGTAAAAGGTACAAATTTTCAGTACTAAAATGAATAAGGTTTGAACATCTAATGTATAACATACCAATTACAGTTGATAACACTATCTTGTGTAATCTAAATTTATTAAAATAGTAGAACTTGATTGTTCTCACACAGACAAAAAAAATAAATAATGTGAGGTAATGGATGTGTTAATTAATGAATGTAATCCTTTCAAAAACTTTTCATAATGTATACATATATCAAATCATTGTTTTGCATGCTTTGAATAACTTACAATTTTATTTGTCAATTTCACCCCAATAAAGATGGGGGGAAAGCAACAGGAAGACACATTATTCCTACATACAAGGTCTGTCCAGAAGGTATCCAGTCATGTAATATGAAAAATAGGGACATTTATTAAAGAAGATACAAGATTCAAGAAACACTGTACATAGGACAATGACACCTCAGTCCCCTTCAGTATATACCTTGGGACCTCACACAGTTCTCCCAATCTGCCCCATCATATTTTCCTGAATCTCATTGACAGTCTGATATCTCTTCCCTTTCAAAGGAGATTTTAGTTTTGGGAGAAGCCAGAAGTCACAGGGCACCAAATCTGTACTGTAAGGGGGCTGAATCACCTGGGTGATTTGATGTTTCACCAAAAATCTCTGCACAAGATATGATGCATGAGTGGGTGCATTGTTGTAATGAAGCTGCCAATCACCAGTTGCCCATAGCTATGGCCCTCTGAATTACCAAAATATGTTCCGTGGAAGAATGTTCAAGCTTAATGAAAAATTTGATGCAGATTTGTTGCTCCAATTGCTCAGTCATTTTTAATGCAATGGCCACACAGTACAAATGCTCAATCAACAGCATCTACTGCCTACACTGACTAGTACATGGAAGTTATCATTGTTCATACATATGCATTCCAATCCACTGTCCTTGGCTGTCAGATTACATCAATGTTACCCAAACTGTTCTTATATTAACAATGGCTGGTCTTTTCCCAGACAGACCTCGTATATTACTTTAGCTTGTTGTTAATGATAATGATCTTTTCTTCCATTATGTCTTTTGATTGAATGCTGTGTTTGTATATAAAAAATACTCTGGCTACCTCACACTTTACATCAGAATATATTTCAAAAGATAAAGATTTAATTTTTAAAAAGCAAATCATAAAATTGTAGACAAAATATGTGGAATACTGTTTAATAATCTTTGGGGAATAAAAGTCTATTAACAGTGGCACAAAACCCAGAACCCATAAAAGAAAATATCAATAAAATCAATGGTATTTAAAAAAAACTGCAAATTAAAAACCAAAGTCAAAGTTAAAGGTAAATGATAAAGCGGGGACAATAACTATATTCAGAATTTCCCTAATATGTAAAAAGATCCTATAGATCAACAAGAAAAAAAAAGCAACAATCCAACAGAAAAGTGGGCAATGTACAGTTTGCACACAATGTCTCTTTTACATATAAAAATATATTCAACCCAACTCATAATAAAATAAATCAAATTAAAGATATTTTGAAAATCCTATCAGATTGGAAAAAATCAGATTGTTAAGTACCATTGTACTGGTGAACTTGTAGAAAGCAGACATTAGCTTACAGAAATAAAAATGATAACAGATTTATAGAAAGCATTTTAGTAATATCTACCAAATTTACAAATAAACAGACACTTTGACTTAGGAATTACAGTTCTGAAAACTTATCCTCGGTTAATTTGTTTTGTTTGTTTGTTTGTTTTTGTATATAGTTATAGTTTTGTTTTTTGAGAAAGTGGAAATCATAACAAATGTGCTGTAATGTTTAAATACATACTGTAATGTTTAAATGTGTCAATTTAACTGGGTCACAGGGAGGCCCAGATAGTTGCTTAAACATTATTCTGGGTGTGTTTGTGAGGGTGTTTTGGATGACATTAACATTTGTGTTTTTTTAACTTTTGACTTTTCAAAAATGTATACTAAATTTAATGGAGTGACATTGGTTAATAAAATTATATAGGTTCCAGTGTACAATTCTATAATACATCATCCGTATATTGTATTGTGTATTCACCACCCCATCAAGTCTCTTTCCATCACCATTTATCCCCCTTTACCCTTTTCTACCTCCCTCTACTCCTCTTTCCCTCTGGTAATTGTCATACTATTGTTGTCTGTGTCTATGAATTTTTTCCTTAATCTATTCACCCTTTTCACTCAGTCCCCTAACACCCCTCCATTCTGACACTCAGTCTATTCTTTGTTTCTATGAATCTGTTTCTACTTTGTTAGTTTATTTATTTATCTATTTATTTTATTGTTGTTCAAGTACAGTTGTCCCCCCCACCACTCCCCCCTCCTCCCCCCCACCCCAGCCATTCCCCCCTACCACTGCCCCACCCTAGCCATCCCCACCTCTCTCCCTTGATTCCACCACACCTTGGTTTAGTCCCTGTGTCCCTTATAGTTGTTCCTGTAAACTCTTCACCCTTCCCCTGCATTATCCCCTCCCACTGGTTACTCCCCTCTGGTTACTATCAGTTTGTTCTTAATTTCAATGTCTCTGGTTATATTTTGCTTGCTTGTTTGTTTTATTAATTAGGTTCCACTTAAAGGTGAGATCATATGGTATTTGTCTTTCACTGCCTGGCTTATTTCACTTAGCATAATGCTCCTCAGTTATATTTGTACACATGTGAAATGACATGTGTTCAAATTATTCATTGATGCATTTTTGCTTGCAGCAATACATTGGAAACATCCCAGGTAACAATCAGTAGGATTCTGGTAATATTACATCCATTGATGAAACACTATCCAGTAACAGATATGAATGAAAAGGCTCTTTATGAGTTGCTAAATATGATTTCCACAATATATTTCTTAGTACAAATGGCAAGGTGCAAAACTGTTCTCAAAATACTACATTTGTGTAAAATACACAGATTGCTTAAATATGAACAAAGAGAGTGTTTTTAGGAGGATATCCAAAGAAACTGATAATATTGGTTGTCTCTGGAAGAAAACTGTCTATGGGACAGGGGTAGATAAAACATTTTTTGCTTTTTATATTTTTTAATTTTAACCTATGTAAATGTATTATTAATTAAAAAAATTAAATGCAGTTATAGAACACATTAAGATTATAAATCATTGTTATTTTTAAGATATGTTCAAGATTATTGCTGCAAAGTGGCAATCAATTGCAAAATACATAATGTTAAATACTTCCCCCAGTTTTCAACTACTATAAAAAATCCACTAAGCCAAAACACTGACATAATAAATAATACAAAGTAACTTGGCTGTGACTCCAATGTCAAAAGTACTTTGTTAGGCTAATGAGGTTTTCCAGTGAAATACATAAATATATATTGCAACAGAGTATTAATAAAGCAATAATTATGATTTGAAATAAATAGGTGAGACAAAAATTATATAAAATGTATCAGATTTCTTCAGGAACACCATGAAAATATAACTTATATTGATAAGGTAATTTTCATCAGTGGATATCAAAGCCTTTATAAGTGATATTATTTTATACAGCCGACAAAACCTGGAAGTGGTAGACAATTACTAACCTTTGGTTATAGGAATACAAAAAATGCCCAAGTGTATGTCAAGTCCTGCATTCCTCACTGAACAGTACCACTGTTTTAGAGTCAGGTTTCCTGACATTCCATCACATTTCCGTCAAAGATTACAACTGCCCTTCAATATTATTAACCTTCCATTGAACATTGCTCCTTGATCACAGATTCCTTCAAACCTTACTAAACTTTGTTTATTCACTCATTCAATCCCGGAGAAGACTTTTTTGTTTTCCAACATGTACTTCATGAAGCTTCTAAGCCTACAGATTTGCCTATCCATAACTTTTGGATCCTAGATATGCATCCACAGCAGGTAATGTGGAAAGGTTAAGTCCTGTATTACAACAACCAGACTATATGATGTGTGAGAATACTAGATATTCTTCCCATTAGAGAAGTGAGCATTCCAGATTCCTTCCCCTCCAGTCTCAGAATCTTCCAGGTCAAATCCAAAGGCCAATGTCTGTCTTTCCATCTTTGCCAAGTGACACTAAGAGGAAAGAAACATGTTGGTATGAACTATGTCCAGTCTTATCTCTAGGCATTTTTAAACACTTTGCTCTGTTTTTACACATAATTATTTTTATAGAGTCCCTAAAAATTAGCTTTGAAAAAGTGTTTCATAATGAATCTAAATTGCATTTCATTTTTATTCTATTCTCAACCCCCTTCCTTTCTGTTTCATACCCTCTGCACTTCCTCACTTTGTTCTACTCCCTCCCTCACCCACTTTCTTACTATCATTTGTCAGTACACATATATGCATACATACAGCTTTCTTTGTTCATACTGAGATAATATGGTTGCTATTCTTATCAGTATGTTAGATCAAATCTCCAAGGATGTAATTGTGGTTTGGTTAGCACCAAGGTGCTCTCAGTAAAGATGTTTTCCTTTGGAAAGAACAAAAAAGAATACCATTATAACTCATTGGTGTTGGATAGGATGGATGTACAGAGAAAAACTTCCTGGAGGCCTGTTAAGCAGTAAAAAATATATATTTTAAATATGGAGCTAAGTCCTGTGAACTTGCCTTTAAAGGCATCCTGCTTTAAGTTGTTTCCAGCATGTTTAATGCTGTTCATTAAGAGCGTAGGGTGGTATTTGGCACAAAATAGGTATAATCAAAATATATTTTGAAGAACACATTAATGAAGGGATATTTCTCCACATATCAGCTATTTGTTTTGTCTGAGTAGTTTGTAGGACATAATGATTAGAAAACAGGAAAATCCTCATGAAATGTTTTAGGGGCATAAAAATGTAATACAATGATTTGCCTGTGGTCTTTTTTAACATAAAAGCACCTTAAATACTAAACTAAAAAAATGAATACAGCGGGATTTAATTGAAATGTTTGCAACTGTTCACCTGGGTAACTCAGTAAAATTCCGTGTCTCCAAATCAGAATAAAACATCAGAGCAAATTTCATTTCTAATGTTTCTAATAATGCAAATAGGGTTTACATATGTGTTTCTTTTGTCATCTTCAAAAAGAAGCATTATAGAACAAAATAATTCCATTGGCTTTTCAATTACTCTTGAAAAACTCACTACAGATGTCCAAAGACAGAAGGTGATATATTTCTTTTGCTTTAACCACAGAATTTTACACATTTCATCTCAAGTTATTTCTCTTCCCAGAAACATCAGCATTGAGATAAGAATAACAGTATAAGAAGAAACAAAAAAGTGCTAAGAGTTATTGGACATCTTTCATTTTTCAGTAAATCAATTCACATTAGGAAACCTCTGATTTTTACAGTTATTACTCTATTTTCTGGGCTGCAGTATATAAAAATACCTACTATGACATTTTTAAATTCATCTCTTAAATGTCTGTCTTTCCCTTACATGCTTAAGTTCTTTAAGGATAGAAAATTTGTATTATACACTTAGGTATACAAACATAGTCTTTAGCATTTTGCTGGTGTATGGTAAATCTTGGCTAATATTTATTAACTAAAATATATAATAGGTAAATGTGGAAATGTGCATAAAATAATCTCTCTTTAAAATTACAAATGTAATATATATTCAATGTTGATATTTAAATATAGAAACATAAAGGGAAATCACCTCTGATTTCACTATCTTCACTACCATAAAGAGTTGGCACATTTTTCATATTGTGAACATCCATAAAATGAAGGTTATTTTATTTTGTTTAAAAAGTAATATACATTTGACAAGAAGCCAGCCAAGATGGAGGTATAGGTAGAAACACTTCATGTCCTCACACAACCAAAAGAAGGATAACAACCAATTTGAAACAATAAACAACTAGAACTGCCAGAAAATCAAACTTCATGGAAGTTCAACAACCAAGAAGTTAAAGAAATATTCATCCAGACCAACAGGAGAGGAGGAGATGGACAGCCAGGAAAAGAGGACCCCCAGCAAGGCAGCAGACCACACGGGTGAGTTGGAGGCTGGCTGACTGGGAAACTAAAGACTCAGAACCTCTAGGTGTAAAATCTCATGGGGGTTGCGAAGTCAAGAGAAACTCCCAGCCTCACAGGAGAGTTCATTGGAAAGTGGGACTAGAGCTGAGCAAATAAGTTCCCTCACTGACCACTCTCCCCAAGACAGTGCTACAATGCAGCAAAGAGAGTTACCCCACCCTGGTGAACCCCTAAGGCTCCAGTCCTTACAACATAGCAGGTGTGCTGAGATGAAGAAATATGGCCCAAATGAAAGAACAGATCAAAGCTTCAGAAAAAGAACTAAGTGATAAGAGATAGCCAACCTATCAGATGCAGAGTTCAAAACACTGGTAATCAGGATGCTCACAGAAATGATTGCGTTCAGTTGCAAAATGAAGGAAGAAATGAAGCCTATAAAAAGTGAAATAAAAGCAAACATACAAGGAACCAATGGTGAAGGAAAGGAAACAGGGACTCAAATAAATGATTTGGAGAAGAAGGTAGAAATAAAAATTCAACCCAAACAGAATGAAGAAAACAATAATACAAAAGAAAATGAGAAGTTTAGGAACTTTCAGGAAAACTTTATGTCCTTCAACATCCAAATCATATGGGTACCTGAAGGAGAAGAGGAAGAACAAGAAATCGAAAACTTATTTGAACAAATAATGAAGGAGAACTTCCCCAATCTGGCAAAGGAAATAGACTTCCAGGAAGTCTAGGAAGCCCAGAGATTCCCAAAGAAATTGGACCCAAGAAGAAACGCACAAAGGCACACCATAATTAATTTACCCAAGATTAAAGTTAAGGATACAATCTTAGAAGCAGCAAGAGATAAGGAGGCAGTAACCTACAAAGGAGTTCCCATCAGACTGTCAGCTGATGTCTCAAAAGAAACCTTACAGGCAAGAAGGGGCTGGAAAGAAGTATTCAAAATCATGAAGTCAAGGACCTACATTCAACATTGCTCTATCCAACAAAGCTATCATTTAGAATGGAAGGGCAGATAAAGTGCTTCCCAGATAAGATCAAGTTAAAGGAGTTCATCATCGCCAAGCCCTTATTATAAGAAATGTTAAAGGGACTTATCTAAGAAAAAGAAGATAAAAACTATGAACAGTAAAATGACAACAAACTCACAATTATCAACAAGTGAACCAGAAGAACAAAAACAAAAACAAAGCAAACATCTAGAAGAGGAATAGAATCACAGAAATGGAGATCACATGGAGGGTTATCAGTGGGGAGGGAAAAGGGGAGGGTGGTGGGGAAAAGGTACACGGAATAAGTAGTAGAATTGGCAGGCATAAAATAGACAGGGGGAGGTTAAGAATAGTATAGGAAATTGTAGGAGATCATTCTGCGTGGCATGGGCCCAGCTCCCACTCAGAGATGCACAGGACCCATGCCCATGGATAGGTTCTCCATGGGGAATCAGCCCTGCAATGTGTCTAGGCCACTTTGAGTCTTGCTCTTGCTAAAAAACTCCCTCTCATACTCTGGTTTCTTTTCAGATCGTATAAATCTTTCGCCTTTTACTAAAAATCTCCCTCACCCTGAATTGATGACATTTACGGCAAAGTAACTTCCTAAAATCCATGCTAAATCTTCCAAGGATGAGTGTTAACTGGTTCAACCACTTTTCCCTTTTCATTTGCAAATATCCCTTTTCTGTGATGGGATTAGCAGCATTGGCACCTTTGTTTTCTGTAAAAGGAAACCACATAAAGCGAACCTGTGCATAGTAAATGGGGACCATCCTGTAATGTGCCCAGAGGTAGAAATAAAGGCCTGCCATGGTGGAGGCTGAGGCTTTTGCTCCCCTTGAGAGAAAAGCCATGCTGTCCCTTTTCCTCCACCAGATTCGGTAGTCTGTGTGAATGTCTCATTTCATCCATAATGACATGGACACTGCGGGCCGGTGTCTGCATCAGGAAATGTAGAAGCCAAAGAACTTACATGTATGACCCATGGACATGAACTAAGGGGATGGGGAGTGCTGGAGAGTGGGGGTTGCAGGATGGAGGGAGGAAAGGGGAGAAAAAAATTGGGACAACTATAATAGCATAATCAATAAAATATACTTAAAATAAATAAAAAATAAAACTTTTCATAAGAATAAAAAAAGAAATATACATTCATTCACATTCACTTGGAAAATACCAAAATCTAGAAAGAATTTTAAAAATCACAGTTTTACCATGTAAAGCCCATTCCTTTTGTAGATATAGACAGTTTTCACTTTGTATAGTCTGGATGTGCAAGAATTTCAGCTGCTATAATTTAGGTAAATAAATAAGTCCCTCAACAACATAGTTCAGATTTAACTACCACAATATATTAACTATGAATAACTATGAAGTATAAACTTTGATACTAGATCTTTATTCTATAAGTCACTACCTATGTAATAGATGCACTTAATAATTCATAGCAGAAGACCCTGTTAATCCATACCCATAGAAGTTGTGAAGATAATAAATGTATATTGTTTGAATTTGCTAAGTTTTGGGAACTTGTTAAGCAGTACTATAAAGGTAATATACTAAGCATAAAAAATTTGATTCACAAACTTTTTTATTCAATGCTCTGTGGATATGGCTCCAGAGTCTTTAGTCATTGGGTATTACAGAAGAATAAAATCTGAAGTCAGTTCATTTTACCCACATTATCTGTTGGAAACCATTTTTCCCACTTGAATAATTATAAAATTACTTCCTTTGCACTTGTATTTCAATAAACGTGCCAATATCAAGGTACAAATTTCTCCCCTATTTCCCTTTCCCTCAAAATCTTTATATTTTATATTCATTTGTTTTTAAGAATAATTTCTTGTATGTTATGTTAGATTTCTGTTTATTTCAAATGTGATCTCCTCCCATTCAAAAAAAAATGTTTGTGTTCAGGAATTCCTATTAATTTTAGGTTTGAGCTGCATTTTCTGTCTTATCTATTATTGTTTCACATTTTAAAACCTTTGTACATTTTCTTTATATTTCTTTATTTCATTTACATGTGGAAGAGAATAAATATTTCTCTCCCACTTAGGAATTTGACTTACAGTGTCAGTACTAATTTTAACTACTATATATCCAAAGTAAAAGTTCATTCTGATATTGAATTTTAATTTCTTGCAATCTTATTTCATCCTGTTTTCATCTCACTCTTTTTAAACTTAATATAATTTCCTTCTCATCCCAGTCTATTCTGATTTTATAGCTCTCTCTGTTTTATAAAATTCATGTTTTCTTGAATTCTATTGAAGATACCAGTTTTACATTTATTTTGGATAAGACAGTAAAAGTATTCTTTGAATGAATCCTTCCTCTCAGTTCATAGAAATAATTTATTTTCTCTTATTCTACATTTTCCATCTTCTCCTTCTTAAATAATGACATATTTAGCCTTGCACTTGTCAACAGACAGGTTTGGTGAATTATAGGTGGATTTATCAAAGTATCTATCCACATGGATAAGACTGAATCTTTTCAGTTCTGCATCCATAGCTTTATAAAATAAATAAGTATTATCTCAATTTTCATCAGACTTTCATTTAGTGTAGTTCTGCTAGATCAAGGTAGAATCCTTACTCTCCTCCTCGCCGACATCTCTGTATAACAAAACAGCATAGGTGTTAGAAGCGTAGGCTCTAGAATCGGCCACCTTGAATGAATGACCCAAGTTTTCATAGCAATGCTATCATGGCCAAGTCATTTAAATTTTATCTGCTTCAGATTCCTTATAAAATGGGCAATAATAATGCAGCAGTCTTCCATTACCTCTGGTTTCCTCTCTCCATAGTTTCAGTTACCGAAGTCAACCATGGTCTGAAGATATTAAATTGAAAATTCTGGAAATACACAACTTATAAGTTTTAAATTATGTTTTGTTCTGAGTAGTGATATGAAACCTCATGGTCCCATCTTATAGTGCTCTTGTTCAAATAATCATTATTTTAAATAATAAAAATCCCAAAGCTTAAGAACAATGATTCTGCCAATTCAGATCTGCCAAAGAGAAGCTGTAAAGTACTTCCTTTAAGTGAAAAGGTGAAAGTTCTAGACCTAAGAAAAGAAAAAAATTGTGTGCTGAGAGGTTGCTAATATCTAATGGTAAAAATGAACCTTCTATCCATGAAGTGCTAGTTTTACTATAAAATCTCAAACTACAAAAGTTATGGCCACAGTGCACAACAAGTGGTTAGTTAAGATAGAATAGGCATTAAATTTGTGGGTGGAAGATGTGAACAGAAAAGTGTTCTGACTGACAGCAATGTGTTGCACCAGAAAGCATTGCTTGTATACAAAGTCTTCAACAACAAACCCCCTAAAACAAGTGGCCACAATCACATACCTTTTATGATTGTATATTGTTATAATTGTTCTCTTATTAGTTTTTGCTGTTAATCTCTTATTATGCCTAATTTATAAATTAAACTTTTCCATAGATATGTATGTATAAAAAGAACAGTATAATTGCAGTTTCGGACATTCACTGGGGGTCTTGGAATGCATCCTCTGTGGATAAGGTGGGGAGGGGCACTACTGTAAAAAAATCCCATTAAGTGTACAATGAAAAAATAACACATAAGGTTTCACACAATATGTGGCAGTTTGTAAGCACTCAATGTTAGCTTTCCTCTGATTTGATTATTAATATAGCACAAAAATACAATTACCACTAAATACGCTGTTACAAAGGCTATTTGTTCACTCCCACCCCTATGACTTTATTTGTGAGGATACTGCTTCCAGGGATACCCCTTCCAGAGGATACCCCTTCTATAATACAGTGCATTATGTTATCAAGCCTCCCTCTACAATATCCTGCTTATTTACCAATCAGGTTGCTGTTTGTAACTGTATGTACAAAGAACAAATGAGCAGAGGACATAAGGAATAGTATACTCATATGGCTCCAAAAATTAGCCACATGCATTTAGTAAACTAAATTAGTTATCTGACTATCACAGACTGAATAGTTTAGAATAAAAGAAGAGGTAGAGGCTGTTTGGTAGCCCCGGTGAGCCTCCAGTTTCATCAATTTCATAAAATGTTTAAAGTTTTCATAGGTGTCATGAGTGTTGAGAACTGTGGAAGTATCCTTTAAATTCTGGATCTACGTTGACTGTGAGCTGGCTGTGGTAAATTAATCTCATGACCTGTAAAGCACAGGTGCCTACCTTCTCTGAGTTCAAGATTTGAAAATAAAACTGTCAGTTGTACTCATACAGATCACTAGACATCACCCAAAATTGGTGTTTAATACTAAACCAGCAAAGTTGCTTGTTACTGTGCATCCTATCTCATTGAATGGCACCATTCTCTTCCCAGTCAGCCAAGCTCAATATCCCAAGATAATTTTTAATCCCCTCTCCAACTCAATTCCATTTTCAATCAGTCAGGAACTACTGCCCAATCTTTCAACAATGCCCTTCCAATCTGAATCCCTCTTTGCCATTTACATTCCCGTAAGTCTCAATTCCATACTTAACCATTTTTCATTTGGTCTATTGTTATATTTATAGTCGTTCAAGTGGTCTCCAGTCTCCCATATTTTCCTTCTCCAATCAATACTACTTATTGTTGCCAGAACTATCTTTCCAAAATATAAATCTCATGTCACTGACCTTGGAAAATACTAAAAAAGCTTCCCTATCCTATAGAAAAGAGTTTATTTTCCTTACTTGAAAATCAAGGTCTATCACCCCTTTCCAAGTCCATGACCTCAGAGATCTCTTCTACAGCATGCATAACTACCAGTGGCCCACCTGCCACCTTGCAAACACATTGGGCACTTGCTTTCCACTAGTTCAGTTTAGTTTTTTCATCTCTTAGTCCAGAGTGCATTGTGTTGGCAAACATCTCAATCTACCTACCATGGATGTCCAACCTTTTGGCATACCTGGACCACACTGGAAGAAGAGTTGTCTTGGGCCACACATAACATACATTGCAACACGTAATCACAAAAAAAATCTCATAATACTTTAAGTAAATTTAAAATTTTGTGTTGAGCCACATTCATAGCCATCCTGGGCTGCATGTGGTCCAAGGGTCACAGGTTGGACACCCCTGACTAAACTTTCCTCAGTTTTCAAGACTCAGTACAAGAACCACCTTGTGAAATGATCCTAATGCTCAGATTAATAATAGATGTTTTCTTTTCTAATGATTGACTTTATTTAGTTTCTCATTCTGCCTTTTATTATGTTTGTTTACATATAAACCAGACTAGAAAAATGATTTTGCTTCACTTGCTCTGATCTTCCACAATCCAGAAAAATGTTTTTGTACATAGTAGTATTTCAAAAAATAATCCTTACGTTATCAGAGTTAAACCTATCATATGTGAATACTGCTTTATTATAATCATTGTATTAAAATATGCATATGAGGTATTTATATTTTATATAGAAGTGAAAAAGGCTAAAATTTTTTATTTTTGGCAACCTCCTGCATTTTGAGGTCACTCTTCTGTGATGATAAAATATATAAAAGTGAGTTTCAAGGGCACAGTTTTTCCTCCTACATAGTAATTACACTTGACTCAACTCTATATTCTGGATGAGTAAAACTGAGTTAAGCCATACTGTGGGGTATGTTAATACAATTTGTAGAGCATTTCAAAATTTCTGAAATATTTTAATATTTCTTATGTCATTTCTTAGATACTGTATGTCTTATTATACATTTTTATGAGCTCAGAAGAACCAAGACATGTAACAAAATGAGTAAGAATTGGAATTTGAGTTCTTTTTTTCTTAAATTATTCCAAGTCCAAAGTGTCATTTATCACCATGACAATGGTTTAGTTTTGTTGAATCCTCAGTGTCCCCATGAGCCCCATTCTCTGAGTACTGGAATTATGGGAATATTTATTAAAGACCAAGCAGGCTTGGCTACTCAATATAATTACCATAGAATTATTGGAACATAAGTGAGAGTAAAAAGAAGCAATATTAATAACTACCAGAAGCAGTAGTTATCAACCAGGGCTGTCCTGAACAAATTGAAACGTGCATTCTAACTACCAGCCTTAACACTTGAGAGAACTATGTTTCCTCCCTTGTAAAGCCAAATTATAGAAAGTTATTTATGAATTTTCTTTTAAAATATTTATTAGTTTCTGTCATAAAACTGTAATGGCATTTTAAAAATGCAAATTTACTTAAATATTTCAAAAAATTTAATTTGAAATGAACTGTACAAATGTTTATAAGCTAGTTTGGAGTGGAAAACTTGTCCCTCCTCCCAAAGCAAGCATAAATAAATATGAATATATCAAAAAACATTCTGGGAATAACAAAAGTCTTAGCCAACATCTATTCCATACTTAATGTTGCAAATGGTTGTATATAATTGATTTCAGATGCTATGTTGAAAGCATCCTTGAATCTTTGGCATTTCTAAAGTCTCTATCTCTGTTTTTTTCACAGATCAATTTTTATTCTTTTTTTGGAGGACTTTGATTTTATTTATTAATTTTTAACAAATAAAATATGTAAATGAGATGGGACAAAAGTATATTTCAGTTGTTCATATAAAATAATACAATTAATAAATAATAATAAAAGAATCAACTAAGTTTTGCATATGTACACTATAAACCTACATTTGCCCCACCCTGTGGGTACAATGTAAAATGTGATGTTTGAATATATACATACATTGTAAAATGACCACAGTATAACTAATTTATAATTATATTACTTCTTAAAGTTACTATTGTGTGTGTGTGTGTGTGTGTGTGTTGTGAATACTTCAGATCAACTCTCTGTGCAATTTTTAAGTATACATTATTACTAATGACCCATAGCCACTATGATGTACATTAGGTCTCCAGAGCTTATTCATCTTATAACTGAAAAGTTGTACTCTTTGATCAATAGTATTATTTTTTTCTAATTAAGAACTTTTAAAGTATCATGCAGTAGTACCAAAGGCTACAGTTTGATTTACAACAACTATCAACATATAACTTTGGTTATTAGAATTTGATTATTTGAAGGGATTTTAATCTCTAAGGTTGTAATTTTCAGCCTTATATTCCCTTGGTAAAATTTAATAATCTAAATTTCTGTAAGCAAAATCCGTCACCTATTATACAATATATTAATACAGCCCAATGATTCTTAACATAAAATCACTTAAATTTTTAATTCTTTAATTTTATAAAATTTCAACTTACTAATGTATGTAGCATATTGAAACTTATTTGTTAGTTTGTTTAAATGATAAAATATCTCCACTGAATTTTGCTTTCCAGCTGTTCAGACACCATCTGAAATAGTGTTCCAATGACAAATTGGGCAGTTCAAATCTCTTTGTTGATGATTGATCACTAGACTAACAAATATTTATTGATGGCAGAAATGTCACACATAAAAGCTCAGCAATAATTTCATTCTTAGGATGCAAATCAGGCTTCCTGATTAGTGTTACAATTGCATAGTATATTTTTGGAAGTATAGCATTTATGAGCTGCATTTTTAGAGCGAATCATTTTTAGTATATTTTCTTGATTATTCTGTTACAGTTGTCTCATTTTTCTCCCCTTTGTCCCCCTCTGCCTGGTGTCCCCATTCTGTGCAGCATCTCCCCCTTTGTTCATGTCCATGGGTTGTGCATATCAGGTTTTTGGCTTCTCTGTTTCCTATACTATTCTTAACCTCCCCCTGTCTATTTGTATCTGCCAATTATGCTTCTTATATTCTGTACCTTTTTCCCCATTCCGTCCCCTCTCCCACCCCACTGATAATCCTTCATGTGATCTCCATGTCTATGATTCTGTTCCTGTCTTGACTGTTTGCTTAGTTTGTTTTTGTTTTTAGGTTCAGTTGATGATAGTTGTGATTTTGTTGTTATTTTACTGTTCAGAGTTTTTATCTTCTTTTTCTTAGATAAGTCCCTTTAACATTTCATATAATAAGGGTTTGGTGATGATGAACTAACTCCTTTAACTCTACCTTATCTGGGAAGCACTTTATCTGCCCTTCCATTCCAAATGATAGCTCTACTGGAGAGAGTAATCTTGAATGTAGGTCCTTGCCTTTCATGACTTCAAAGAGTACTTTCCAGCCACTTCTTGCCTGTCAGCTTTCTTTTGAGAAATCAGCTGATAGTCTTAGGTGAACTCCTTTGTAGGTAACTCTATTCTTTTCTCCCAATGCTTTTAATGTTCCCTCTTTATCTTTAATCTTTGTCATTTAATTGTGATGTGCCTTGGTGTGGCTCTCTTTGGGTCCAACTTGTTTGTGACTCTCTGAGCTCCCTGGACTTGTGTGTTTCTTTCATCTGCCAGACTGGGCAAGTTTTCCTTCATTATTTTTTCAAGTACATTTTCAATTTCTTGCTCTTCCTCTTTTCCTTCTGGAATCCCTGTGATTTCAATGTTGGGATGTTCAAAGTTGTCCCAGAGTTCCCTAAGCCTCTCTTCATTTTTCTGAATTCTTGTTTTTTCATTCTATTCTAGTTGAATTTTTATTTATTCCTTTTGTTCCAAATTGTTGATTTGAGTCTTGGTTTCCTTCCCTTCACTGTTGGTTCTCTTTATATTTTCCTTTATCTCACTTTGATAACCTTCACTTCTTCCTTTCTTTTGCACCTGTACTCAATCATTTCTCTGAGCATCCTGATTACCAGTGTTTTGAACTCTGCATCTGATAGTTTGGCTATCTCCTTGTCACTTAGTTTTTCTGGAGTTTTGATCTGTTCTTTCATTTGGGACATACTTATTTGTCTTGGTGCACCTTTTATACTGCAACAGGTGGAGCATTAGGTATTCACCAGGGCAGGGCAACTTTCTTTTTTTGCCCTGTTTTGGCCTGTATATCAGGTAGGGGTCAGAGAAGGAATGATGCTGTTTGCTCGACTCTAGACCTACTTTCAGTCACTCTCCCACTTCCTGCAAACAACTGGCACCCTTCTAGTTTCTGCCCTGGTGCTACTTTGCCAAGTGGGTGGACTTGTGTACATTCTAGGTCCCTGTGGACCCCTGAAATGGACTTTCCTGAGAGACTAGCAATTTCTTGTGCCAGCACAACTTTCACATGTTTTTACAGCAGAGGTTATGAGGAGGGGTCAGAGAGGGAACAATGCTGCTTACAACAAATCTGTAAATTTATATTTTAATATAACAATCTTTAATCAAATATGATCAAAATAAATGCTAATATAAATTCATTTCCTATTAGTTATTGTATGGGCTTATTATGGGCTCTTATAAGGAAGGAAAACATGTTGAAATATAGGGTGGGGCAAAAATAGGTTTGCAGTTGTTTATATGAAAAATAATGAAATAATTAATAAATAATTATACAATAATAAGCCCTATGTTTCAGATACTCACAATTATAAGTCTACTTTTGCCTCACCCTGTATTATTAAGATGTTATTGTTTCCATAGCCATTGAAAATAACAACTTGACTAATGGAATTTAAGTACGTTCCCAGAATGAAACTCAGGTTATTCACTGGAATACAGGAAATATATTATATTAATATGTTATCTTGCTTAAAATAAACTGTAGAAAAAAACAGCAAGTATTCCTTCCTAGGGACTAAATCCAAAATAATCAAAGGAATTTTTTAGGATCTCTTACAAGTCATGGTAAACATGTTATTCAAAAGATATTTATTGCTTTATATCAATAATAACATTAAATATAAAGGTAGCTATATACTGCTTACAAGAGATATAAGTTAAATATAAGGACACAGGAAGGTCATGAAAAAATATATAGTAAAAATATAACTTGGAAGCACTACCTAAAAGAAATCTAAGGTATCTATATCGATGACTTAAAGTCTAAGAAGACATTTAAGGCAACATTACAGAGATTAAATGATATTTCAGAATGATAACAAGCTTAGGGTACCGGATAGATGTAATAATACCAAATATGCCTGCAACTAAAAGCATAGCTTCAAAACATATAAAGGAAAAACTGACAGAACTAAAAGGAGAAACAGATAAATATGCATTCATAGTGGGATATTTATTTTATTTTATCTAATTTTTAATTTTCTATATTTATTGAAATTATTATAGTGACATTGCTTAATAAAATTATGTAGGTTTCAAGCATATAACTCTATAACACATCATCTGCATATTATATTGTATGTTCATCATCCAAAGTCAAGTCTCCATTTATTCCTCTTTACCCTCTTTTATTTCCCCCATTCCTGTTCCCCCAGTAATCAACTATTGTCAGTATTTATGTGTTATTTTTTTCTTTACTTTTTCCACCCAGCCCCTGACCCTTCTACCCTCATACAGGTGTCAGTCTGTTCTCTGTATCTATAAGAGTCTGTTTCTATTATGTTTGTAAGTTTATTTTGTTCATTATATTCCACATATGAGTGAAATCATATGATATTTGTTGTTCTCTGACTGGCTTATTTCACTTAGCATGATCCAGTCCATGTCCATCCAAGCTGTTGCAAAAGATAAGATTGTGTTCTTTTTTTACTGCCAAGAAGTATCCCATTGTGCAAATGTACCACAGCTTTTCTTAGCTACTTGGGGTGCTTCCAAATCTTGGCTATTGTAAATAATGCTGCAGTAGGGGATTTTTAAGCACCACTCTCAGTAATGCTGAATAAGCAGATAAATTTTTAATTAAATTACCAGACAGAAATAAAACTATGAATACACAATCTAGTTGTTACATGCACACACATATATCTATATACATATTTAGATTCTGATTTATAGTATATTACATACATATTAGCATATGAAATGATGGCAAAATGTGCACTTTTTCTATGACATGAGGAACTTTATCATAATAGATAATATCCTGAACCATAAAGCAAACAATAAATTTTAATTCTTTATATCACTTATGTTTTCTTACTATTGTGAAATTACCACTGTTAAAATATAATTTAAGAAATCCTAAAATACTTTGACATTAAAATGACTAAATAATATAGGAGTTAAAATAGTCATAATGAAAATTACAAGATACTTTAAAACAATTATGAAACTTCATTAATTTGTGAGATACATCTATGTGTTTATAGAGAAAATTTATAGTCTTGAATACATGCAATAGACACTAAGAAAATTCCATATTAATAGGTTAAAAAAGAACAGTAAATTAATGCTAAAAAATAGAAGAAAACAAATAAGTGAAGGACAGAAATTAATGAAATTTAAAAACATGCAATCTGGATCTCAGACATAATGTAAAATATAATACTTAAAACTTTTAGAAGTTACAAGAAAAAATTTAAGTGACCTTAGGGTTGGCAATGAGATTTTACATACAATATCAAAAGCATGATCCAGAAAAAAATGCTAGTTAGACATTATTAAAATGAAAAACATGTGGTCTACCAAACACACTGTTTTAATGGTAAGAAGATGAGTGGATCAAAAAACTGTGGTACATTTACACAATGGAATACTACACAGCAGAAACAAAGAACTCCTACCCTTCATGAGAGCATGGATGGAACTGGAGAGTATTATGCTAAGTGAAATAAGCCAACTGGTGAAAGACAAATGCCAAATGATTCACCTATAAGTGGAACCTAATCAACAAAACAAACAAGTGAGCAAAATAGAACCAGTGACATGGATATAAAGAGCAAGCTGACAGGGACCAGAGTGGAGGGGGTGGGGGATAACAGGAGGAAGAAGGGGAAGGGGACAAGTCAAGGAACATGTATAAAGGACCCATGGACAAAGATAATGAGGCAGGGAGGATTGAGTGTGAAAGTGGGGGATAGGCAGGCAGGGAAGAGTAAGGGACAATTGTAATTGAACAATAAAAATATTTCAATATAAAGAAATAGTGACAAGCCAAAGATTGGGAGAAAATATTTCCCAAACACATATCTGATAAAAGTCATATTCAAAATATACAAAGAACTCTTAAAACTCAACAATAAAAAGTAAACAATCTATAAGAAGTGGACAAAGGATCTCAACAGATATCTCACCAAAGAAGATATAGAGGTGGCAAATAAGCAAATGAAGATATTCAATATAATGTGTCATTAGGGCATTGCAAATTAAAATAATTATGAGATACCACTACACAACTATCAGAATGGCTAAATCCAAAACACTGACAACAACAAATACAGACAAGAATGTGTAGAATAGAAACTCTTATTCATTGCAAGTGGGAATACAGGATAACACGATCACTATACAAGAGTTGGGCAGTTTCTTCAAAAGCTAGTGAAAGTGTTACTATACAATCCAGCAACCATGCTCTGATGTATTAACCCAGATGAGTTGAAAATCTTCATGTCTGCATAAAATGCTTCAAATAAATGTTTATAGCAGCTTTTAAATCCTAATTTCCAAGGCATGAAACCAAGCAGATTTTCTTCATAGGTAAAGTAATAAACCAACAGTGGTACATTTGTAAAATGGAGAATTATTCAGTAAAAAAGGAAATGAACCAAGAAAGACTTGGAGGAACCTTAAACGTATATTACTAAGTAAAATAAACCAACGTGAAAATGCTACATACTGTATAATTCCAAATATATGATGTTCTGGAAAAGGCAAAACAATAGTGATGTTAAACTGTGGACTTCAGTTAATAATAATGTATTAATATTGGATCATCAATTTTAACAAAGGTACCATAGAAACAAAGAGGAGGAAAGTCTACAGGATCTTTCTGTACTTTGTGCTCAATATTCTCTGTAAACCTAAACTTGCTCTAAAACTAAAGCCTATTTAGTTTTTAAACTATAACATTGTCTTAAAAATTGCAATACAAAAATAATTAACAAAATGAATGGTTCCTTTGAAAAAACAGTGATTACAGTGGCCTTGTAATGCAGTTTGATATCAGGTATTGTGAGCCCTCCTACTTTCTTTCTCAAAATTGCTGCAGCTACTCAGGGTTGTTTATGGTTCCACATACATTTTTGAAGTGTTTGTTCTATATCTGTGAACTATGACATTGGTACTTTAGTAGAGATTGCTTTGAATCTATAAATGGCTTTGGATAATATGGACATTTTGATGATGTTAATTTTTCCGATCCACGAACATGGTATATGTTTCCATTTCTTTGTGTCTTCCTTAATTTCTTTCCTTGATTTGTTGCATAGTTTTCTGAGCACAGGTCTTTTACCTCCACTCTAAGAAGACAAGCAACCCAGTTAAAAAATGGGCTAAGGACTTGAACAGACACTTCTCTAAGGAGGACATACAGAGACATATGAAAAGATGCTCAGTATCACTAGTCATCAGAAACATGCAAATTAAAACCACAATGAGATACCACTTCACACCAGTCAGAATGGCCATCAGAAACAAAGCAACAAACAAGTGTTGGAGAGGTCGTGGAGAAAAGGGACCCCTAGTGCAATGTTGGTGGGATTGCAACTGGTGCAGCCACTATGGAAAACAGTGTGGAATTTCCTTGGAAAACTAAAAATAGAACTGCCTTTTGACCTGGCAATTCCTCTGCTAGAATTATATCCTAGGAACTTTTAAACACCAATCCAAAAGAACTTATGCACCTCAATGTTCATAGCATCACAATTTACAATAGCCAAGTGCTGCAAGGAACCTAAGTGCCCATGAGTAAATGGATGGATAAAAAAAAACTATGGTACATTTACACAATGGAATTCTATGCAGCAGAATGAGAGAAGGAGCTCCTACCCTTTGCGACAGGATGGATGGAACTGGAGAGCATTATGCTAAGTGAAATAAGGCAGACATTGAAAGACAAATACTGTATGATCTTGCCTTTAATTGGAACCTAATAAACAAAACGAAAAAGGAAGCAAAATATAGCCAAAGACACTGAAATTGAGAACAGGCTGACAGCGACCAGAGGGGAGAGGGAAGTCGATAATAGGGGGAAAAGAGTGAAAGGTTTACAGGAACAATTATAAAGGACACATGGACAATAACAAGGGGAGGTGGAAACAGGGGCAGGAGGTGGAGAGGGCTGTGGTGCTGGGGAGGTATAGGGGGAAAGGCAGAAAACTGTACTTGAATAACAATGAAAAAAACAATGATTTTTATGATCTTATAAAAAAGGATGGAAATAACCTATATTCTAAGTGAAAAGAGGACCATTACTACAGATTATATGAGTCTTCAAATATAAAGATGAAAATTTTATGCCAGTAAATTTAAAATTTTAGGTGAGTTAAACAAATTCCTGGAAAAATCTTAGCAAAACTAGTAGAAAATCTAATAATCACATATCTATTAAAGAAATTGAGTTAGAAACTTTCACTCAAAAAATATGTAGCCCCAGTTTACCAATGAATTCTTCCAATTTTTAAGAAAGAAATAATATCTGCCTTATTCAAAATCATCCATACAGTAAGTTTAGCATTTGAAAATTAACTAATATAATTCACCACAATAATAAATAAAAAGAATATTATCTTAATATATGCAGAAAAAGCATTTGAAATAATTTATCACCTCTTCTGGATGAAAACCTTGTGTCAAATTAGGAATAGATGGTAACTTCCTTAATCTAAGAGAGTAGCTACAGAAATCTACAGCAAACATCATACCTAGTAGAGAAATGTAGAAAGCCTCCTCCAAGAAGCCCATTATCCTCATATTTATTAATCTTTTTACTGGAAGTCCCAGTCAGTAAGTCAATATGTCAAAAAAAAAGAAAGTATCATTATTCATAAATAACATGCCTATATATGTAGAAAATCCCAAAGAATCTACAATTTATCAGACAGAATGAATAAATGAATTTAGCAATGTTGCTGGATCCAAAGTCAACATGTAAAAAACAATTGTATAGAGTAGTAACTGAGAGTGGGAGAGATGTTGGTAATGTTCTATTTTTCTATTTGTATGGTGGTTACATATATGTTTTCACTTTGAGAAAACACATAGCTATATACCTCTGATTAATGTACCTTTTGATATATATATATTATAGTTCAAATGAAGCTTATTTTTTGTTGTTTACTGGGTATAGAGTTTCAGTTTGCAACATGAAAAAGTTCTGAAAATGAGTAACACAGTGAAGTGAATATAGTTAACAATATTGAATTGTACACTTAAAGTAGTTAAGATGGTACATTTTAGATTATATGTATTTCACCATATTTACTAAAATATTTACTTTATGAAATATAAATGACATTAAGAAATTAATATTATAGACCGATGTATCTGAATAACAGAAAAAATCAAATTCGAAACTAGTAGCCCATTACAGAAATTATACTTCCTTGCACTATAGGCTGAGCAAAATTATCACTCACATTCATAATAGATGGAAGACTATACTAAGAAATCATAAATCTTAAATTGTAAGGCAATATTCACCATATGATATAGCACTGACAATAATAGTTTTTGGGTGAAAAAACTACCATATTTATACTCACCTATAGACATATTCAAAATATGAAAGTGTTTTCATATTTTGAAATATGAAAGTGCCTTACAATCAAGAACAGTGGGATGCCTACAAAAATGACTATGAACCAGTTTTCCTGTCCATGGAATGTAAACTCAATGCCTCAGGGTAGAATTATTTATCCCTTTTTCTTAAGGAATCTTGACCATAAGAGTATTTATGATTATGATAGAATCTAAAGAGTGGTGGTATTATAGGGGGCACATTTCTTATAGTACTGCTTTATTTATATACTAATTAAGTAATCATAAATACAAACACTTTAGTGCGCTATTGAACAATGAATATGAGAGTTGTGTGAGACCCTGAAAAGGGAAGGATTCCTGGGACAATATTTTTGTACTGTATATAAGTTAGAATCATCCACTATCCATATTAGCATGACTAGATTAGACAATTAAGTTCACAAGTGCATGTCTGCATAGAGGAAAACTTACCTCTTCTCCTTTCAGTTATGCATGCCTGTTGGCTGAAAGAATTCTACAAGCTTTGTTAACCTTGATTAAAGGCTATTTATGCTAACCAAATGACCACCACTAATCCACAAAGTGGTTTTGTACTCTGGAAAGATTTAGTGTCTTAAGCACACGCCTTGAGGAATGAAGGTGGCCTGGATTTTCGCCACAGTTTTCAGGTGACCTGGTGATCTTGTGTAGGATACAACCTATACAACTGTGTCCAGTCATTGGGCCTGGACACACAATTGTTTAATGATGAGACATAATTGCCATCTTTGCTGGCATTTATGGTGATACCTGAATGTCTGAGCTTCTTGCACTACAATGTATACAACACTGGAAATAAATATTACCTTTGCTCCATAGATGAGCCAATACTTTGTTATTTAAAGAGATTTCAAAATACATTCTGTGAAATTGTATCTGTGACATTTGAGTAAGTTTGCCTTCCAGGAATGGTGTGAACTTGTAGGAGAACTGGGCTTCAGTGCTTCAGGCACCCCTATTTACTCCTGACAGAGAGGCATACTAATATATTATGATACTTTTTCATGTCAAGAGTTGGTGATTAATTATGATCTTTCAGATTTACATGTAATAAACTTACTTGTTTTAGAAAGACTATACACAGAAATATTACTTTACATTTGCAAAAATGATTCTAATTATATAATTTATACATTAAAAATATGAACATTGAAGGAAGCCATTAACTGTTTTTATTAAAAACAAAGGAAACAATCAGGTTTTATTTTTGAAATGCAATGATTATGAATTACTTCTGATTGAGAAATAAAATGGTCTGCCACTTGAGTGTCTATGATTACATTGTAGTAAAATGGAAAAGGTTACTAATGGGTACCTCTGAGGGCAGGACTGACATTGTGGCACACAAATGTATGTGTTAATGAACCCAGAACTCGGTTTTTCTAGGATGTCAAGATCTGTTAACAGAACAAAATCTTAAGTACTGTTACAACCTTAAACAAGCAGACTATCTAAGAATATCATCCTAATGTATAATCCCTGAAATAAGTAACCCTCTCCCAAATGCTTGAGTTATGTGTGGAAAGGAGAATGTAATCAGAGGAACTAAAATTCTTTCATCAATAGCAGCAGGAAAACAGGATATTCAAGATGCTAATTTACTGCAAATATATATACATTTTTGGTCACTGCTTTTCAATGAAGAAAATATTGTGTATAATAACTAAAATGTATTTAACATAAATTATATTTGAATAAATTATGTTTATTCATATGGTCAGATACATAATGGCTTGCTTGATAAATGGCTGATTAGTTTTATAATCAGCCCAACAGGGACCCAATTCAAAAAAAAAAATCCCTCCTGGGGGCATCTGACTTTCTAGATATTATCCATTTTACCCTTATACAGTGAAACACTGACAGACTTAGACCCCTAAAACAGCTTACTCCCAGATTCAGTCCACAGTCTGAGCATTGCTTTCCCAGGTTGGATGCCTAGAGAAGTTGTACAATCACTTGCCACAAACCTTATAGTTCCAAGAGTAAAGCAAAGTAGTCAATGGAACACCCCTTCAAGGAAAGGGGGTGTAAACAATATAATGCATACATCATGTGTTGTGGAATTGTGCACCTAAAACCTGTATAATTTTATTAAGCATCTCACCCCAATAAATTCAATAAAACAGGGAAAATAAACACTAAATTGGTGATGGTGAAATTAAGTAAGCTGACTATCACAGAGGCTTTTCTAAGTAATACTAAATTCCACTGAACACTTTTTCAGGGTTTTTGATTTATAGAACAAAATACTGGAACAGTTCAGGATCTTATACAGTGATAATTTGTTTAATCCTGTTGGGAAATAAAGGTAAATTGCAACTGCCAATTTCCATACATATTGTTAATACAACAGGAACTCACTGTCAGATATACTGAGACAAGAATGACTGAATTAAAGAAAAGGAATGACTGAATTTAGGAAAAAGTCACCAATAATTTTTCTCAAATCCTGGCATTGTAAATTGAAAAAAATCTTTTTGGTTGGCATTACCTATCAAAAGCCTTTAACATGTTTATATATTTTAACTTGGTAATTTTGTTTTATAGTTTTACCCTCCTGAAATAATCATAGCACAGATCAAAATTTAGCTTCAAAGATGTTTACTACAAGAACTGTCAACAACTGCAAAATCAGAAAAGAGTTTTAATATTAAGCTGTAAAAATTCTCATTGAAAAACTCGACGCTATAAAATACCAAAAAAAGAGAAAAAGGGATTTTTCACAAAAAGAGAACGCATTTCAAGGGAATCATGGTTTCTTACTTTAATAATATGAGGAAGATGTAATATTTTTGAGGAGGAGAAATAATTATGGCAGATATCAACACTTCTAATCACTGTGTTTTGAGGATGAGACTATGCCCACCACCTGAGACTCTGAATGATATGTTTAGATATAGAACACAATTCAATATTAAGGGGGAGAAGTTGAAATATTTCCCTATTGTTATCTAGCTTTATTCTCCTGAAACTGGTCTAATATTTTTCACTTCATCTTTTGAACCGGTAATGTTCCCAATTTTTATGACTAATTCCTTTTTGAAATTAACCTTCATTGTCACATATTCTGGTAAGTTTCCCTTACTGACTCCCACCCTTAACTCCTAGTCTAGACGTGCAATCCCCTTATACATTCCAACTTTTACTCTTCATTATCAATGATTACACAGTATCATAACGATCAGGCAAAAAGGTGTCAACCTTTACACCTTTTTTGGCACCCTATAGTACAAAATCTTAGTGATAAGCACCAAGGATTGTTTCTTTTCCTGCAAGGCTGAACAGAATATTTTCCCCTTCTCTGACATTCAGCTAGTACTAGTGAGTAAAAGAATGAAATCTATACAAAGTAATTGACATCTCAACTACATAACAACATAAATATCTCTACCTTTTGTTTATTAAACTTGATATTTGATTATTTATTTGCCTGTGTTCTTGACATTATCAAAAACTCCTTTCAGAAAGGGAAATAAACCAGTTTGTGAAAAAAAATCACTACTTTTACGTAGAAAGTTCTGAGATCAGTATTGTTATCATTTGAAGCCATAGAGATGTGTTCAGGTAACAATTTAATGTTACTCTCTTTCTGATAATATATGGAAAGGCATTTGTGGGTTCAAAGAAATAGAAAAAGTAATATAGATATGTAGTGCTCAATTATATAACATGGGAAGTTAATACCATAAAACCTGTGGCAAGAGAATATTATAATTAAGATAGAGAAATTAACAGCATAGGATTCTCATTTTTTCTCAGTTACTAGGGAGCAAAGCCCAACTAGGGCAAGTATTATACAGTCAATTTTATGAGTCATACGAGTGCCAATTTGTTACTATGGCTGTTTCCTCAAAGTTCATTATGTTATGAACAATTTACACCTGTCCCATGGAAAAATGAACAAAGTTTTAAAGATTGAAGTACTGGATTTGAAATAACTGTGTATTTATTTATTTATTACATTTACTGGGGTAACTGGTTAATAAAATTATATAGGTTTCGAGAGTAAAATTCTAAGATACATCATTTGTATACTGCATTGTGTCTACACTGTTTTTAAGAAAGTGTATATGTATTATGGTGTCTGCCACTTCTCAACTGTGACTTGTTTTGTACAAGAAGTTTACCACCCTGAGAAAATATTCTCATCTAGTAAATATAAGTATATCCAAATACACACAAAGCAGATTTAATTCTTCCTATTGGCATTTAAAAACTAAATAAATCTCAATTCAATATTTGGAGTTTTAACAGAAGTTATACCTGATAGGAGGTGTCAACAACATAGTTCATTTCAACATATGCATATTCCTGTGAATATAGACTTTGCTTAAATACTGCCACCTTTCAAAAGCCTTCAATAAAAAAATTGAAAACAAAGGCTTTGATTCCTAATAGTTATGTTTTAAATAATTCCATTATTAGAACTGGCTATCACCTGCTATTTTCTGCTTTGGCAAACTTTTTGCTTATTTAGTATATCTTATTCATTTGCTTTTGTATAGGTTAAGTAATGTGAGAATATTCAACACAGTAACTTCCCTGCTCAGTAATACATTTAATATTCCATCCATTTGCTAAATTTGGTTGAAACAAAGTAGTGATCAGGCAGCTGTGAAAATATATAACATTACTAATTGTAATTGACAGCCTAATTAATTTGGGGGTAAAAGTGGGGTGAATAGCCCAATGTAGATGATTTACCTAAATAGGACTTCCCATTAACCCTATGGGACACTGGCAAATTTAATAGGCGAATTGGGGATTATTTTCTTAAGAGTTTGCTTTGTATACACTTTATTATATAGAGAAATTATGTAGAAATTATTAAATATTATAATTAAAGTAATGATTGGAGAATACATGTTATAATATATGGTTAAAACAGGCCACTTTGATACATCACAATAAATCAACTATGTTATTTGCTTTTTGAAATGTGTGTCTATTTGTATCTTCAGTTTTGTGAAAGATACTTATCTAATAAAATAAGTCCTTGTAACTTTATCCAATAGCAATGTTTCCTAAGTAGACATGGAAACTTTTTTAGATAAATTTAAGTGAAGACCTTCATAATATTTAAATACCTTACCTGCCAACGTTTAATGGGCATTAATATTTATTGTTTATACTTTTTAGCATCATATAAAAAATAAAAGACTCTACTTGCATTGTAAGATGTTTTATTACAATCTAATGCATTTTATTGCTGGTTATGTTCTTTATAAAAATTCTGATAGTTAAATATATTATGTAGTGAATAACAGAATTTTCAAAAAAATGAATTACAGGAAACAAGATGTTCTGAAAAAAATGGGGATCTGGCGCCAAGTAAATTTGAACACTTTATATGTGAAGATTCAGAATGATTACTGCCATATGACTGATTTAGCTAGAGACATGTAAATAGTCTATAAACATAAAAAATGGTATAACTTCATCAATAGTCAATAAAATGCATATTAAACAATGATACAAAATTTTTTTGATTGATCATATGAGGGAAGATAGAATAAAAGATCTTCAGTATTGACAAAGAAGTGGATGAATGGGCATACCTATATATAGAATGGACAAGACTGGCTGATTGTTTTGTAAATTGGCACTTTTTGATTGGAAATATGTACCAAAAATATGTTTACATTTTGATCCAGCAATTCTTTGATGACAGTACCTTAAAAATATAAGGATTTGAAAATACACACACACAATTTAAATTTGGAATTCTTATCTGGGCATCTTAAAACCGTGATGTGATAATTTTTTTTTCTTTTCTGTACTTCTTACTTTTCAAAACTGGTTTTTAAAAGATACAGAAAAATTGTTTGAAAAAATGTTTGAAGTCATTGAACCAAAAACTGAATAATATAATTGAAAGTCTCTATTTTTCAATAAGTGGAAATAAAACTAAAACAGAAACTACTCAGTTCTGATTTTTAAAACTCAATATTCTGAAGCTTATAGAATTTACTGATTCAGAATCCAAGGAACTGGACAAAGAAAGGTATTTATAACCAAGTGACCAAAAATAAAGACAACAAAAGTGAAAATAGCTCAGATGACCATCAAATATTTTATCATTCAGCCACAAATTCAAATTTGCGCCTAAATTAGTTGCAGAAAGATGAGAGCTAACTCATTCTTTGAAGAAATCACTTAAGCTGAATGGACATTCACAGAAATATCAAGTTGATGTCAAAAGATGCCTATTTCTAACATAATAGTATACTGTATCACTTTCATCTTCTTAGGTATGTTACTTGTACTTTTATTATTATATTATTCTAAAACACTATATCCTTAAATGTACACTCCTTAATAGTCCAAAAGGATGAGCTAAAAGTAGTTATAGACTATTACCACTACTTGAAAGTAGATTTATTCAATAGAAAAGAAAGGCTATTCAAGAAGGAGGGCAATATTGACATATTTGAATTAAAATAGAACACTGAAGATGGTAGAACCTGATAGATTCAACAGATATGAGGAGTGGTGCTATTTTATGAGAGGGGAAAAGGGAGATGTGTATTAAAGATAACCATTTGTATCTGCTTAAAAAAAACTTCCTAAATAAAAGGCATTATGTTCATGGGAATTCATTTCCTATGGCATGTATTTTATTCAAAATCAAATGGAGGCATACCACAGATCATTCTGGTGATCTAGATAAGCACATAGCTAAGCATAAACCCAGAATAATAAAGATATTACTGATAAGAATAACACATACAAAATGATTTTTAGAATTACATAAATTATAAATGAAATATCTCTAAATAATTTCTCCAGCAAATACACCACATAAAAGTAGAGCCACTGGTTCATATAATCATAACAAATTTGGAGAGCATTTTTTAAATGGAGAAAATCTATATTACTCTCTGATTCAAATCTCACAATAATTCTGTGTCTGTATAGTGTCTCAGTTATTTTTTATCTTCTCACTATGTAGTTCAATAGAGTACCCATTAGACACATATACCTACTTAAATTTAATTCAAAATAAGTTAAAATAAAAGTAAACATTTAGTTCCTCACTTACACTAGCATATTTCACAAGCTTAATATCCATATAAGGCTAGACTTTCCTATGTTGGGCAGTGCAGATACAGAACATACCTAATTATTGTACAGATTCTATGGACACAGCTTCAGAGACTAATTGGGAGAAACACATGGCCTCCTAAAAATTTTATAGGCTGTGTAAGAAAAACTCATATCAGTAACCAAGGTATAACCCTATGCATGGTTTCTAGACTCATAGCCCACAATCTGGTAAATCAGTTCAGGAAAAGTTATCCCCATTTTATAGATTAAAATTGATGCCCAGAAAGATAAAATGCTTTTCCTGAGGTCATATATGGAGCACAAGATGGACCCATGAACTGAACTATTTTACTAAAAATTACAGTGCTGCCACTGATTTAATTTCCTTTAAATTTACTGAACATAATCTCCAAAAATACTTTGTACTGAATTTTGGACAAATGTTCTAGGGCTAACTATATTGATCAATACAGAATACCAATAAAGGTGTAACAAATTCAGTAAATCATTTACAAATCTAATTAACCAGGTAGGTAATTTAGGTGATTATGTTTAGTTGTCAACTTCATCAGTGTCCCATTCCTGTCAATATATGGTAGACATAATGGAATTTAACTTAATCTATTGTAGAAGAAAAATATTGGATATAAAGCAGTATTTTTAGATCTTTGAGATAAGTAAAAAAAGATGATTGGCAGACTGGCTTGAGCATAAACAGCATTTTTCAAAAAAGACACTGTGGGAATAGTAAAACAATTTGGTTAGAGTAAGTGTTCTGAGTTAACTTTATAGTTTCTTGACAGCTTGAGATTTCTGAGTTTATGATTTCCCTAGAAAAAGCACATAGTATAGTCATAATATCCTGTATTAAGAACAAAATAATTATGCTTTATTTAAAAAAGGTTGACTGAATTTTCCAACTACTTTCATCTTTGTCCAACTGGGCACATCCTCAGTAGGCAAGAAAAAGATAACACACATACCTACCCTTTCTCTGCTTCTCCTGAGAGATCTCAGCTTCTCTCAAGAGATATCAATTCATTCTCCTCTTCCTTAGCAAAACATAAACACCAGCTCTTATTATATTCTAGCAAGGAACTGGCCAACATTTCTATGGTTAAGAAATTTCAGAGCAAGAAGTACCTCAGTGGTCATAATGTCTCTAATGGTTCTCTGCATATATCTTCTAATAAGAAGTGTTACAGTAGAAACAGGCTTGGAGAGTTCACACAGGACTCCCTTGGGAGCCTGGAGGCAGCAAGAGAAAGGCCTATATCAGAATAACCCTGTGAGGGGCTTTCTGGTCCTGATCACCAGTTTGGAGAGTCACCTTTAAGAAATGGTAGCTATAGGGTTTGCTGCAGGGCACTGTAAAATGGCAAAGCTATTTCCTCTAATACTTCTTGGTCAACATCATGACTTTAAATTTCTATAATAGCCTCACATGTAGGCAGAATTTCTTTGGGTTATATTTTTAATACTAAGAAAGAAAAAAAAGTAACTCAAATTGTTTTTGGTAAGAATCAAAATTACCTGGACTGAGTGAATAAAATGAGTAACGAGCAAAATGTACTCCAAAATAGATTTTGGAAACCTATAAGCCATAGCACTCAGCTCTGTAGGCTAGAGTATGTGGAATCAGTACCCATTAGATGATTTTGTAACATGAACAGGTAGAGAGAAAGTGATGTGAATGCTAATTGCCCACATGTATGAAATATTATATTAAGAAAAATATTTCCAGTTCAATAAAATATTTTAAGCATTCAAATCTACTTATTTCCCTTTCTGTTTTTTTCTTTTTTAAATTACAGGTTTTATTATGTCTGAAGTCAGGTTTCTTGAGTACACAATGAGAAGAGTTCAAATTAAGGATTATATCCTCTACTGAAAAGTTGGCATAAACTACTCTGGTTCCTCAGTAAGGAATGAGAGTATACAAATAATTCTCTACAGATTTTATAGAAGGAAAAGCAGATTGAAGTTCACAATTAAACTGCTCTGGACATATTTTCATTTTAGATTTCAGAAACTTTTACTTTATCATCTCTGAAATTCCTTGTACATGCATATTTTTTTATTTACTGTTGTTCAGTTACTGTTGTCCCACTTTTTTCCCCATTGCTTACCCGTACCACATTCCTCCTCCTGTTACAGAACAGACTGGGGGGGTGCAATTATTGGCCCATCCAGGAACGCCAAAAATTGTTACAGAACACACACACAGGGGGCTGGGGGAGGGGGCATGATATACAATTACCGAAAGGACCCCCCCACTAGGTTTGATGTCCCTTGCCAATAGGAAAAATGTCTCTCAATGCCAGAGATTTGTGAAAGGAAAGGAAATGTTTATTTAATGCTACACAGACTTAAAGTAGTGACCTAACATCTTCATTAAAATATCAAAGTCCTTTTTGGATACCCTCAGACACCCACAGTGCTTCCTTCTCCCCCTGACCTAATTAGGGGTACTGTAACTCCAGAAAAGAAGCAAACATCCGTGTTTCAGGCCAATGGCACCATCAGCTGTGTCACAGTCCAGGCAGGATGTCTAATTAATCCAAAGCCCTGTGGCATCTTCTCATGGCCTACTGGCAAGAGTTCTTTGTACCCATTTTCCAGGCAAAGTCTCTGCTGCTTCCCAGGCCATGTAGCCAAAGGGTGCACCCCAAAGCCATATGGTCCTCTTCTACCAAAGCTGCAGGGGTCCCCACTCTGGCCAAAACCGCATGGTTCTTCTTGGCAAAGCTGCAGGGGTCCTCACTCTGGCGAAGCCACATGGATCTCTCCCCAATAGCTGATGTGCCTGGGTTTAAATTTCCATGCCAATCTTCTTCTGTACCCCCATTTCTGACTCCTCCTACAATCAGTTACACCTGCCAGCATTCCTGTATTATTCCAAGTTTACTGGGCTGCTATTGTGAATCTGGGTAGGCGTGGCCCCATGGCATGGAGCCCATCACCTCCAAGCTCTCATGCAGGTGCTGTAACTTGGGGGACCTGCCCCCCAGTTACATCTTGGTGGGGAAGTTCCTTCCATCCCCCTGGCCCAGAGCAAGGTCACAGCTATTTAACATATCCATGCAACCAGTTAAAGGTTATAGATATGCTAAATGACCATGCCATGGATTAGCTGTAAAGTTGTGGCTGTACAAAACAGCCCTGCATGTTCCTGCTCCATGTGTCCCTTCCCTCAACTCACACCTGTGGGGGGAAGGGGTGAGGATATCCTAATATATCCTGGATACCTTGAGTTCTTGAATCCCATTCCAAATCCCTATTTGGGGCCCCTCTCTTGGCTGCACACTGTTATACCCCCACAGTCAATCCCTTCATTGTCTGTGTCCATGAATCTTCTATTTGTGCTCCTTTGCTTGCCCTTCCCCTCATTTTAAAAATAATAAAATTATATCACTGATGGAGGATAAAAAAGGTACCAGCAAAAGACCAGGAAGTTTGAGGGGCCAGGTAGAAAGTGAGCAGATGAAAGGGCACAGGTTCTCAAACAAAAGACTATGAAAAAATGCAGCTCCAAATACCAGTAGTAAATTCTTACTTCCCACAGAACACGAAGGGCAAGAGCAGCCATAGAACAATCATCCTGGGAATTAATTAAAATCCACCACTGAGAATGTGCAGGCTTCTAAAACATCTCACTCTTCCACACTCTTCATGTAATAGATGCCTCTCACAGAATGGCTTTTGCCCCCAGGATAAAAATCTGAGAAAACAAACCATCTGTCTGGAAAAGACACCGGATGTGGATGTAGGAATGCAAAAGATAAGCAGGGCAGAGTTTAGAGTTAACTTCCAGCCTCAATTACAGACTGCAAGTAAAGTCAGCCATGTCAAAGTAAAACTGTCTCTACTTTGGCAATGTTGGCAATTTGGTGCACTCAATTCTGAAATGAAAACCCTACAGTGAAGCCTGCTTTTCAACACATTCCCATTTAAGGAAGAAGCTGATTATTGAAATAAACTTGCATAACCATGCAGAAAATTTACTCCAGCTACTTCCCCTATTCTTTCATTTATATGTTGAACCAACAACAACAACAAAACATTAGACATTTGAAGAAAACCAAGAGCATAAATATTAATGAAAAAGACTAACAAATGTAATAAGTCAGAGGAGATGAAATTGGTGTTCGGGGAACAGAAGGCAACTTTGTAAATCTCATAATAGGTATTTTTAGATAGAAAAAATGATATTTAAGTTTATTATTTGAGTAATAAAGATAACCACTAGAAAGTTCAAAATATGAGCAAGAACTAGCAAAAATAGTTGTAAAATATTACTAAATTTCTAATTTTATAGCAAAATGTCAACATATTCTACCTGTGGTTAATAAATACAGAAGCCATATGTTTCTAATGATACTATGTTGTAGAAATTCAGAGGAAAAATCAGTTAATGGGACAAAAATGGCATTATTTAAATTCAGTTTATTTTTCACATCAAGTAGCATATATTCGATATGCTTGGAAAACTTTCTAATGACAAATCTAAAACAGTAAGCAACCACCTGTTTATGGTCAAATACTCCAGAACAGAAATGCAATTCCCATCAGATGCCAAAGAATAATGGCCTTAGGGTAAAAATGAATTATAAGTTTCTAGAGGGCAGAGAGTATTTCATTTTCCATTCTCAAGAGACCTATAAATATAGAAATTATAAAAATGTTTTCTTCTGGGTATAGGGGAGAAAAGCTACCACTTCATTTCATTTTGGGCCATTTTAAGAGGTCTGTCAGGAAAAAGTCCACCCACTGTTAATATAGTGAGAACGATTTGCATGACATCCATGTAACCTGGCAGCCAAGTTGAGTGGACTGGAGTATGCATGCTGAAAAATAACAACTTCACTGTACTTATCAGTGTGGGTGATGAACAGCACTGAGTGAGCATATGTACTGTGTGGTCATCACATTCAAAATGACTGAGCAAATAGAGCAACAAATCTGTATCAAATTTTGCATGAAGCTTGAACATCCCTCCACAGAAACTATCTGGATGATTTTAGAAGGTTTTTGGGGATGATGTAATGAATGCAGCACAAATAGAATTGTGGCACAAGCAACTCAAAGATGGAAGAGAATCTGTTGATAGTGATCCACATTCTGGAAGGCCTGCAACATGCAGAACACCTGAGAATATTGAATGTGTGTGGGCTGCAATCAACAAAGACTAGTGACTGACAGGGTGAGAACTAGAAAGTGATTTGGGGAATTCTAAAAACTAATGTGTCCAAGATTTTGGCATAGGATCTTGGCATGAAACATGTTGGGGCAAAATTTGGTCTGTGGCATCTGGTACCAGGGCAGAATGAATATCATGCTGCAGTTATTAATGACTTGATTCAAACCGCTTCCAATTAACCAGATTTCCTCAAGAAGTTCATAATTTTGAGGGAGACTGAGGCATTATTGTCCTATGTATAATATTTCTTGTATCTTGTATCTTCTTCAGTAAATGCCTATACTTTCCATAGCATGTGGTTCAATACTTTCTGGACAGGCCTGGTATATATACTTTTTAAATGTTTTACAGACATTATTTAATACTTTGAAGTATTTTTCAAATCTAACTCAACTATGGGGCTGAGGCTCGGTAGTTAAAAAATTGAATGAATTTAAAATAAATATTAATGACACTTTAAAATGAAGATGAAAGTATCAGAATCATCAATAACACATTAAGAATGACAGATTTTTATCATGTTCACCAAATCACCAGCTGATTTGAACTTTGAAAAACTATTTCATAACTTGAGAAAAAGGTTTCCTTTTCCTATACAGGTTTAGAAAATATTTCTTCATTTCTACCTTTGGCTATGCCTTTCCTCAATACATTATTCACATAGTGTTGAAAATACAATAGAAATTGGTATAACATAAATAGAATTAATCATAATTGTAAGAATTACTGTTTAAAAATGTGTGTGTAGGTGGGGAGGGATGGGTGGGTGGGTGGGCTGGAATGGGAATAAAAGATAGAAACTACTGAATGATCTAAAATAAAAAAATTAAAAAAAATGTGTGTGTAAAGTTGGTTTATTCAAACAAAGCTGAAATAGTAAGACAAGTGAAACATCTAAAAATCTAGATGTGAATTAAATAATGAGTACTTACTAAACTCCCAATTTAAACAGTAATGGTTAATTAGGCTTTAATAACACTAGTATTAATAGTACTTTGTGAGAGACCTACAGCCAACATCATATTCAATGGGTAAAACTAAAATCTTTTCCGCTAAGATCAGGAACAAGACAAGGTTGTGCACTTTCACCACTTCTATTCAACATAGTATTGGAAGTCCTAGCTACAGCAATCACACAAGAAAAGGAAATTAAAGGCATCCAACTTGGAAAGGAGGAAACAAAACTGTCATTGTTTGCAGATGACATGATAGTGTACATAGAAAATCCTATAGACTCTGCAAAAAAAACTGTTTGACCTAATAAATATTTGGCAAAACAGAGGGATACAAAGTCAATATCCAGAAATCAAAGGCATTTTTGTACACCAACAATGAAACAGCAGAAGCAGAAATCAAGAAAAACATCCCATTTGATATAGCAACAAGAAAAATAAAATACCTAGGAATAAACATAACCCAGGAGGTAAAAGACCTATATTCAGAAAACTACATAACACTGAAGAAAGAAATCAAGGAAGACACAAACAAATGGAAGCATATTCTGTGTTCATGGATCGGAAGAATTAACATCATCAAAATGTCCACACTATCCAAAGCAATCTACACATTCAATGCAATACCTATTAAAGTACCAATGGCATATTTCATAGGCATAGAACAAACACTTCAAAAATTTATATGGAACCATAAATGACCACAAATAGTTGCTGCCATTTTAAGGAAGAAGAGCAAAGTAGGAGGGATCACAATACCTGATACCAAACTGTATTACAAGGCCACTGTAATCAAAACAGCCTGTTGCTGGCATAAAAACAGGCATATAGACCAATGGAACAGAACAGAGAGCCCAGAAATCAACCCAAGGTTTTAAGGTCAATTAATATTCATCAAAGGGGGCAGCAACATAAAATGGGGTAACAAAAGCCTCTTCAACAAATGATGTTGGGAGAACTGGACAGCTACATGCAAAAAATGAAACTCGAGCACCAACTTACACCATACACGAAAATAAATTCAAGGTGGATAAAAGATTTAAATATAAGTCCTGACATCATTAAAGTCCTAGAAGAGAACATAGGCAGGAAAATCTCAAGTATTTCATGCAGCAACATTTTCACTGATATGTCCCCCAGAGCAAGGGACATAAAGGAAAGAATAAACAAATGGGATCTCATCAAAATAAAAAGCTTCTGCACAGCTAAAGAAAACAGTATTAAAATAAAAAGAGAACCAACTGTATGGAAAGTCATATTTGCCAATGATACCTCAGAGAATGGTTTAATCTCCAAAATATATAAAGAACTTACATGACCCCACTCTAAGAAGGCAAGAAACCCAATTAAAAAATGGGCAAAAGACTTGAACAGACACTTCACCAAGGAGGACATACAGAGGATCCAGAGACACATGAAAAGAGGCTCAACATCACTAGCCATCAGAGAGATGCAAATTAAAACCTCAGTGAGATACCACTTCACACGAGTCAGAATGGCCATCATAAACAAAGCAACAAACAACAAGTGTTGGAGAGGTTGTGGACAAAATGGAACCCTAGTGCTTTTTAGGTGGGCTTGCAGACTGGTACAACCACTATGGAAAACAGTATGGTATTTTCTCAGAAAAACTAAAAATGGATCTGCCTTTTGACCCAGCAATTCCACAGCTGGGATTATATCCTAAGAACCCTGTAACACCAGTCTAAAAGAACCTATGCACCCCAATGTTCACAGCAGCACAATTTACAATAGCCAAGTGCTGGAAGCAATCTAATTGCCCATCAGTAAATGAGTGGATCAAAAAACTATGATACATTTACACAATGGAATTCTATGCAGCAGAGAGAAAGAAGGAGCTTATACCCTTTGGGACAGCATGGATGGAACTGGAGAGCATTATGCTAAGTGAAATAAGCCAGGCAGTGAAAGACAAATACCATATGATTTCACCTTTAACAGGAACCTAATGAACAAAACAAACAAACAAGCAAAATATAACCAAAGACACTATAATAGAGGACAGGCTGACAGTGTTCAGAGGGGAGAGGGGAGGGAATTTCAAGGGAAAAGGGGAAGGGTTTGCAGGAACAACTATAAAGGACACATGGGCAATAACAAGGGGGGATGGAAATAGGAGGGAGGTGGGGAAGGCTGTGGAGGTGGACTGGGATGGGAGTAAAAGGCAGAAAACTATACTCGAACAACAATTAAAATAAAAAAGTATAAAAAATAGTACTTTGTTAGTAAAATTGCCTGCACTAGTTAGTACAAGTTATGATTTATAAATGCATAGCAATGAGATTTTGTGCAAATTCAAGTGAAATTGTGTATAGTAAGCAATATGTTTTCAGAAGTATATGTCAGCCTTAAATGGAAGAACAAGAATATAAACTATTTTTGGAATCTTGACATGTTTATATATTCCAAATGACTAAGAGAAAGCTTCCTTCAAAAATCTCAGTTAAGATGGAAATGCATCCATTCAAATGCTGATATACATCACCACTTCAGAATTAAGAAACAGAAATAATACAAATTAACATACAGAAGCACTTTATGTGTTTTTTAAAATATGAAATAAAATCAAGAAATAGTTAACCAGTAACATGATGACAAGTCATTACTAAATGTATTATAAGATGCAAATATCTTTAAAATATATGTGCATATTTAATGCATGGATTAAAGTCATCAAGCATTCTGTAAAGTGTCACTTAATTTAACAAATGATAATAAGCTATTTATAAAAGGAATCCTCATAAAGAGTAAACATCACTAAAAATGCTTTAATAACTCATACTGTAGGAAACCTCTTTGTCCTTCCTATATCCCACAAATAATCTTTTTTACTTTGGAAATACTTATGGGACATATCAAGACTGATACAAAACTTTTTTTAAGATCACATTAAAAGTAGCTCTTTTTTAGTTCAGCCACTGTATCTATCTGATATTCATGAGTTATCAGCTAAAAAATTCAGCCAAGCAAGTTAGTTGCATTTTGCAAACAAAACACAAAAAATATTATACTAAAATTATCTTATTTTAAACTCAATTTACTTAAAACAATTGATGTGTGCAGTTTTTTCTTTCACATATATATAAAGCAACCAAATAATGAGCTAAAACTATCCTAGATATAGTCACCAAGCACAAAATTATCTTTTCCTCAGATTTTTAATTAATACATTAAACTTCATAGCAAACTATAAATAAGGATCAAAAATATTTTTTGACTTATCAATGTATTTACACACTGTCTTCTAGCACTTTATACATTTACACACACACATATATACACACACAAAAGGATAAAATTTTCATTTTTTAATAGTTGTGCTGTAGAACAGTGCTTCATAATCTTCACTGAGCATGTGAATTAGCAAACATCTTCTTAAATGCAGATTTGATTCAGATCTTGTATGGAGCCTGAAATTTTGCATTTCTAACAAATTCTCATTAGATTATGCTGCTGCCCTATGGAACCCACTGTGTAGAGAAAATCTTGACTAAATGTTTCCTAATCTTGACTAATCATTGGAATGATATGGTGTACTTGGTAGAAATATAGATTTTTTCACTCTTTCACTGAAAATAATAAATCTCTGTTTGGGGTAAGACTCAGGGAAATGTGACCAAAGAGGTTATCTCAGTTTGTTAAACAACTGATTTAAAAATAAAACTGGTAAATGTAACAAAAATCTCTCCATTCTTTAATGTGTCAGTATTTCCAACAACATTTACGTACTTCATAAACTTCTCTTGCTCAGTAACAAAAAATATATGAGATAGTATATGGAGAAAAAAATCAAATATTGCTTACCATTATGTTTCAGTCAAATGACAACAGAAAAAAATTCCACAGAAACAAAAGATTACTCTTTAAAGTATCTACTATGCACTAGTCACTGTGTCAGAAGTACTTGTAGACATTTCTCATTACATAGCATGAAACAATAAAATTAGTTACGCCAAAAGTGATAACTTAGTAACAAAAAAAAAGATGGAGCAGCTTTCTATTCCATACAGATTTTATGGTAGCCAGATGTAACTTTGTTATCCAGCACATGATGTGGATTCGATGAACTCACCTCCTCAAGCAGCAGAAAAGAGGGAGAGATTTGAGTGGACAAAGGCATTGAGGTGGGAAAAGCTTGGGCATATTAGGGCAGAGTAAATATTTTGATTATTTTTGAGTCCGTTAAAAACAGGGAGTTAGCCCTGACCAGTGTGGCTCAGTTGGATGGGTGTCATTCTGCAAAACCAAAGTTTGCTGGTTCAATTCCCAGTCAAGGCCACATGCCTGGGTTGTGGGTTTATCCTATTCAAGCATGATACAAGGGACAATTGATCAATGTTTCTCTCCCTCTCTTCCTCCCTTCCTTCCCTTCTCTCTAAAAATAAATAAATAAATAAATAAATAAATTAATTAAAAAATCTTTTTAAAAATAAGGAATTATAAATCACCTGGCAAGAGGGAGAGATTTTCGAAAAAGTGAGCACACTCAAGAATGCTAAATAAGTGTTTCAACTGTCAAGCAGAAGAAAAGATATAATGAGAAGAAAAGATTTAATGAGAGTAAAGTATTGGTTCAAGAAAATTTTTAAAAATGTAAACTAATAGGAAAAATATAGTAAGCTATAAGATTGAAAAAATCAAATTTTTCAGAACTTGACTTTGAACACCGTCTGGTGATTCTCAGTTCCATTTTGTGTCCTTGTCAGAAGTGAGTGGAACTGAAAATCCCTGGTTTAAAGGAGGTGGAAAGAGGGAAGTCAAGATGTTCAAGGCAAGACAGCTAACATGACTCAAATATTTTGGCATACTTCTAATATGGTGGAGGAAGTTTTATTTTAGATGACATTTTTCGTGGTATAATTAAAAACCCAGGAAAATGCCACAGAGTTGTAACATAATGGAGACATGCTGGAGTCAGTCCTAAATCTGGATCTCAGTTTAATCATCTACTAAAATGTGATCCTAGACAACTTATTTTACTTCTTAGTTATGTTGATTTCCCTGGAAGACAAAAGCAGTTGTATACAGATATAATAAAAGGCTTCTGCCAACATGACCACATTGCAATTTTGCTACTTAAAAGCTGACATACTTGATACTATAATTTACTCATCTTCAAATTTCTGTCCAATTCAGATGAAAGTGGGTTTCTATGTCCTTTAATGATTCATTAACTTCATCTCTGCCCCTGATACGAGCACTCTCCTTCATCACCTTTTAGACCTTGTTTCAACTCTTGGTTCTTTCCTTCTTGTATTTTTAATTTTTCATCTTTACTGCCCTCACTTCCCAAGATGCTTTCTCAGTTTTGCTCAACATCAAGCCCCCACTGAATCATCTCCCTGTTAATCAGCTTATTTTTTTTTCAAAGAAATAGTGTATACTAATTCAGAACTTGACTTGGAACACAGTTTGGTGATTCCAAGAGATCATCTTTACAAATACTTAGTTACCATTCAAGTCACTGCCATAGACATTGCTCAAAATCTTACAGAATATTTAAAGTCCTTTAAAAGAGCCACTCACAACTTGAAATTTGGCCCTGGTCTATATTTAAAGATTGCACGTGCCAACATTTCTCCATAATGTTCTCCAATTCCCCACATGCAATACACTATGTTATGCCTTTCAAAACTACTTACCCTTTTCTCTCTTCTGTAACTTAGCTTATTCTGCTCCCAATACCTAGAATGTTCCCTATAGTTCCACTGTGAAGAAGTTCTGTTATGTTTTGTCAAAACTTCATCTCGAGTAACAACTTCCATCTACCTATCTCTAATTCCTCAATACAATGATTAAATCACTGTTTACACTTTTTGAGTCCTAAATTATATATTTCCCATCTTCATAGCCAACACTTCTTAAATGTAGGTGATTATTTTATACTTTACTGAAAATTTTTGCAGACTTCTGAGTTATTCATAGTATATGCTCAGTGAATGTGTTGAATGGAACTGGGTATTGGTGGCTGTGAAAGAATAATTATGGAATTGTGGATTGGATTATTATAGACATATGAGATCAAAAAGAGTAATTAATCAATGTGAACTACATCGTTGAAAAAGCATTCATATGAGATAGTAATTGAATTGGGCCTTCTATAACCAGTATGATTTGACAAGCAGAAAAGAAAAGGGAGGAAGCTACAGAGTGATAATAACATAAGAAAAGGAATAGGAGAAAATGAGATATTGTATATTTGGGAACAGAAAGTAGATATATCAGTCAGAACAAAGTTAATGGCTTTGTTTATAAAATAATAGGGGTTGGAGTTGGGAAAGAAAAAAAAGGCATGTTTAGTGCAGTGGGTACATGAGTGAAAGGCTTAGATTTGCAGTTTTATCCAGCAAACACTTGGCAGGCATTAAAGCCTCTGTACAAGTCATCAGAAAGAGAAATAGGAGCAATTATTTATTCTATGATTGTACCAATTCAAACTAGTATGTGATAATTAACAACAGTGAAATTGATTGCTCAGGATATTTTTAGGGCTTTTCTAGAACCATAATTTGTCAACAGAATTCTAATCTCTGTACTTATCTGAATATATTTTACAGGATCAAACTTGTATGTTATGTGGACTTAGCATTTTCATCTGGTCAATTCAAAAATCTATTCTGAGCTTTACCTACTTAAATATTTGAGATTTCAATATCAGGCAAAGTATTATCTTGATCTCTTTTCTTTTATATTAAGATCAGGATGACCCACTAATCACTTATTTTTGATTGTTAAGATATAATACTTGTCTATTAGATAGTAAACAGACAACTTAAAAAGCCAGGGAAACCCTCTTTGTTTCCCTTTATAGAACAACTGATTTTGCTTGAATGTGTAGTATAAATGAAAGGAAAATGATTGTAAAGAATTAAAACTTTGTAACCACTAAGCATATCCCTTTACACATTAAGAAATAAATTAGGAATTCCCTGCATATCTTTAAAAATAAGCCTTTTTACTAGTTGAAATTCTCATAAGAAATGTAAGCAATAAATCAACTATGAGATTCATGATTCACTTTAAAATGTTTCTGGGGAAATCACTGAAAGTACTTAAATTTTTCTTTTCTAAAACCTCAACCTATAAATAAAACAATATAATATATCTGTTTGAGATGATAAAAGTGTCTTCAACAAACCAAGTTGTCAAGTAATAGGTACAAGGACTGTCCAGAAAGTATGCAGCCAAGTACTATGAAAAATAGAGACATTTACTGAAGAAGATACAAAGGTACAAGAAACATCATACATAGGACAATGATGCCCCAGTCCCCTTCAAAGTAGGCTCCTTGGGACCTCACACAGTTCTGCCTGCATCATTAGTAATTGCAGCACGATATTCCTTCTGCTCTGGTAGCAGAAGCCACAGGATGAATTTTGCCCCAGCACATTTCATGCTAAGATCCTACATCAAAATCTTGGACACAGTAGTTTTTGGAATCCCCTGATCAGCTTCTAGCTCTTGCACTGTCAGTTATTGATCTTTGTTAATGCAGCCTGTACATGTTCAATATTATCAGGTGTTCTGCTTGTTGCATGCCTTCCAAAATGTGGATCACTTTCAAAAGATTCTCTTTCATCTTTGAAGCATTTGTGCTACAGTTATTTGTATTGCACTCATTGCATCATCCCTGAAAGCTTTCTGAATCATCTGAATAGTTTCTGTGGAGGAATGTTCAAGCTTCATGCAAAATTTGATGCAGATTTGTTGCTCTCTTTGATCAGTCATTTTGAATGCAATGGTCACATAGTACACGTGCTCAGCCAATGGTGTCTGCCACCCCCATTTCAATATTGAAGTCATCATTGTTGATGCATTAACATTCCAGGTTACTGTCCTTGGCTGCCAGGTTTACATGGATGTGGCACAAACTGTTTTCATTATATTAACAATAGCTGGACTTTTTCTGGACAGATCTTCACATGTATGCTGATATTAAAAGTGATCATGAAATTATCTGGTTTTGAAACCTTCTCATAGGTAAATATAATTAACAACATTTGGAAAAGCTGAGTGTTTCTCTTAATTGATAGATATATATGAACCACAACTCAAGACTAAAGAACTATCATATCAACAATAGCTACCCCTTAAATTCAATGAATGATGAAAGGAAAATGGAGACAAGTATACTTGAACAATAACAAAAAATGCAAAAAAAATTTACTAGAGAAGACAGATTCTTTAGTTTTCTCAACTGTACAATTTAAAAAAGTTGAATTTGATGTACCATAAGGCTCATTTGGCTAAAGTATTCTATCAGTCCATGTAGGATGGAAATGTAAATTGGGTAGACATCCAGGGGCTACAACTGTTCTAATAAAGCATAGTGACTAAAAGACAAAGAGACCAAGTAAACATGCAAAAAATATTTTTTCTAGCCTTAATATAAGAGAGTATAAGAGATATGCAACTTACACTTATAAGCAACAATATTTAGGGATAAAACAATAACATGTTTTATTCATATTATTTTATTTATTTTAACCTTGTATTAATTACCTATGTATCAAAAATACTCATTTGGTATGTATATATTATACTTTAGAAATATAAAGTTCCTAAACCTTTGAGTTTGTTTATCAAATTTTGATGGTATTATTTTATCAACAGTCTCTACCAAAATTATACAACTACATGTGGATTTATGAATTATGCTTAATTTAATGAAAATTTATCTGAAATATTTACTTGATGCCTCCTATTTACTGTTATATCTCTTAAGAAATTCTGACTTAAGAGTACTTATGTAAGTACTTCCTTTCATTCTACATAGTCTGTTTTAAGTCAGAATAAATACATGTAAAATTCAAAATTAAAATTAAAATATTATATTGTTAGTCTTAAAATACTACATAATAACCTATGTAATCCAGAGTATGATATTATAACTATTACTCTGCATTTGAAAGGTAGATTATTTTTGTCAATATTACAAAATATCACACACTCTCTCTACTGGAGTGGTAATGATTTCAGGAAAAAGATCTTAGGAGTATGGTTTCATGGAAATTTAATGCTCTTCCTTAATGTTAAACATGACAAAAGATCCATCTTGTAATACTAAACTTCATTTGAAACTTTATTGTTTATCTTATCATTAGTGTAAATGTTTGCACTAAATTTATTATTATAAGGAACATGATAGTTGGATGATGCATAATATAATTGTAGAATGACAGAACTCTGTTAACAGTAAGCTTTCTGAACACCACTGGATAAGGATATAAAATACAGCGTGCAGTTTCAGGTTGAAGTCTTAATATCAATGAAATCATATGCTGCTTAATGTAATGTCCTACATATGTATTAAAATTATATTTTAAGGTAAATGTATCGTTGCATGAATGGTGTCAATAATATGTATTTGATCCATAATTTGTTATTCCTGTAAAAAACAAATAACTCATTTGCATAGTAAAAATAACAAATGTAAACATGTAACTTCAAAAAAAGAAAAATATCTTGCAGATAAAACTCAGTAATAATGCATGTATGAGAATGATCCCTGAAAACAGAATTTATTTATGAAAAAATTGTGTACTGGTACTTATTCTTACATATTTAAACTTCAGTTACCTTCAAAATACTCTCCATTTGATGCAATACACCTATCGAGATGTTTTTTCCACTACTCAAAACAGGTTTTGAATTTGTCCATTTTGATGCTTTCTAGTGCTTCTGCCATTTTTTGCTTCACCTCTTCCACATCAGCAAAACATTTCCCTTTGAAGACTTTTTTCATTCAGGGAAACAAAAAGTCACTCAGAGTAAGATCAGGTGAATAGGGAGGGTGGGGCATAGGGGTCAGGCCATTTTTAGTCAGAAACTGCTGAACACTCAGCGCAGTGTGGGCAGATAAGCTCATAAATCAAACATCATGAAATAGGCAAACATGGTGGAAGAGTCTTTAGAAAAAATCACTGAAGTTGAATGCAGCCTCTCACAACAACCCCAGTGGGTACACTGTTACGGATGGGTTCCTAGAACATTCACCTAGCAGAGGAAACCTGTACTACAAGGGGCCCACCCTCCTGAAGATAACTCTGGGATTTTTGGGTCCCCCTCATTTTTCATTTACAAAAATCATTTAAATACATATATATATATATATATATGCATGTTCATGTGTGTGCATGTACACTCATAAGCCACAAAGATTTATAAACTAGAATGACTTGTTGTTTGCACCTTTCACTTATTATTATGCTGAAATAAAATGATATGAAAATATATGAAACATATACAACTAATAAATATGGAATATATCTTTTATAAGTGATGTTCAGAAATATGCAATAACTAAGAGTAAAGTGTTAGAAGGTAATGCAGATTATATTTCACATTTGTAAAGACTATAACTAACAGCTTATTTCAAAATCTTTGTAATGTTAAAAATAGTTTGAATGGGCACCATAAATTCACATGAGTGCCACATCCATATTCTGCAGTGTTTATCACTTTATTTAATGAAAATATATTAATAACAACACAATCAGATAACTAAATAAATAATGCTTTCATCAGCTCCCAATTTCGGCCATATTCATGCTTTGGTGAATGGTCAAGGGGAGTACATTATTCACTATAAATTTCAAAAAAAGTCTTTATGGAAAAGCTCTACTACTTGTTCTTTCTGGAACCAACATCAAGATACTTCATGGCAATCTCTAACATTGCAATAAAATAGAAGGAGAGAGGCAATTACTCAGGAGAGGGAGGTGTGTAGAATAAACTGAGCTCAGGGAGCTACATCTCAGCCACATGAGGTGTATAAAGATAATTATTAATATCTTATATTACAGAAGGGAAAATGATTAATCAAGAGGTTGCATACAACCCTGGTTGGTGTGGCTTAGTGGATTGAGTGCCCAACTGTGAACCAAAGGGTTGCTGGTTTGATTTCTAGTCAGGGCCCATGCCTGGGTTGTGGGCCAGGTCCCCAGTAGGGAGTGTGCTACAGGCAAACCATGCATAGATGTTTTCATCTCTCTTTTCCTCCCTTCCCCTCTCCCTAAAAATAAATAAATCAAATATTTTTAAAAAAAGAAGTTGCATACAAACATCAGCCAGGGTTTTAAAAACAGAAATCTTTTTTTCTATTTCCAATGAAGAATCTAGAAGCTTTTAAATAGTAGCTCTAAACATGGTCATTATAACACACCTTTTTGGCATTAACAAAATCAGCTGTAAGATAAATGTTTGAAGTATTTGATTATCCTAAGGTTTACTTTATACCAAGGGACCTAGTATAGTACAAATACTATCCTGATAGCAAATAAAA
>CM052549.1:54536010-54576193 GCA_028533065.1 Trachops cirrhosus | reverse complement strand
CAACCCAAAAAAAAAAAAAAAAAAAAACTACTCAAAATAAACACAATGAATAAACAAATCTAACTTGTACTGCTTCATAATAGCTTCAAATTTATACTACCACAACCTTAACAACAAAGCATTAAATCTTACAGTATAGGTTTTATAGGAAGTACTCTCTAAAAAACTTATCGCAACATTATCCCTGGTTAATTGTCTCTAGCAAGCTAATTAAAATTATCAATATTACTACAAAGTAGTAATTTATCTTGAAGTCTTGGTTAGTCTCTGCCAATATATTTCTAATATAGAAAGAAAATATTGGAGCTAATATAGTACTGCTACATTATTCCCTGACTTTGTATATTCATGTGTTTTTGTTGGATACAGACAACTGAAGGGACAAACACTTTTTCTCATATTTTAGCCATGATTTTCTTTGGCTTCTAGAAGGACATCATTTAGGTCTGGTGAAGCACAATTCTTTCTCTTCCACTTTTCTACCTTCTGCTTAACAAATCAGAAAACATTTGGATAACACTAATTTTGAGTAATTAAGTCAGCACTCAACTGAAATTAATGAATATAAAGACTCCTCTCAGTGAGTGACATTTTCATCTGTCTTTTTCATGACCTGGAGTATAATGCCTAATGTCTCTTATTCAGTGTTAATAGCAAATATAAATATAAATTTATGCCAAATAGAATTGCCCCTTTGATCCAAGCAAGAGTATATTGATTCTACTCTAGATACTGTCTCAAACATCTATTTCACACTTTCTGTATGTTAGTCATCACACTTAGTATTCTTGTGGTTATCAAAAGCAATCTCATTACTATCTTTTGATGTAAATAATATTATTGTCTTAATTTTACAGGTTGAGAGCATGAGGCTAAAATGATCAATAAATTTGTCCAATATTCAATTTAGAAAGCTTATCTCAGAATTCATGGGATAGATTCTTTGGTGCTAGGTCCAATTTATAAAGCCTAAAAACAGAGATAAATTTGGAAGAGAAAATGAGAAATTCTTAAAAATCATCACTATTTCATTTTTATTTTCTCTCATCCACAATTACCACCAAAATTAAACATTCAGGAGGCAAACATAACAGGGGAAAGATTTATAGGGAGAAAGATCCAATGTGGTCAGTGTCATTTAATTTGATATAAATGACATATGAACCAGCTGACACAAGAGCAGCCAAGACTCATTTTTAGTTTATACAGCCAAAAAATTTTGTTTATCCAAATATTCATTTGATGCAATGGTAAAGGTTTTGAAAATAAGACTGAAAAGACAAACACCCAAAGCATTTAACCTAATTGCCTTAGCACTTAGAGCTAACAGGCTGAGTCCTGCTTAAAATAATATACACTTAGGTGTAAAAACCAGTAGACAAAACTAACAACAGATTATCTGCAGGTGGTGTTAATGAGGCTATTCAGGCAAATGAGGCGTCAACAAGGTCTAGTTTCTGAGGAGTGAACTTGGATTATGATTATGTGGCAGGGAAGCCAAAGATTGGATAATTAGGATCTTGACAGAGTTAGCCTTTTGTAAAGTTGTGTGCTAGATTAGGAGGAGTTCCAGCCAAGATGGATGTGTAGGTAGAAACCCTTCGCTTCCTCGCACAACTGAGAGGAGGATAACAACCAATCTAAAATCAATAAACAATGAGAAGTACCAGAAAATCAAACTTCATCGAACTCAGACAGCCAAGGAATTAAATAAACAGTTGATCAAACCAAACAGACCTATAAGACAGAGGGAGAGATCCCTCAGCAAGGTTGGGGACTATGCAGTGAGGCGGTGTACCATGTGGGTGGGGCTAACTGGACAGGAAACTGAGACTCAGAGCTGACTGTGGACTATGGTGTGGGTTGCCACAGTGGGAGAAACTCCAGTCATACAGGAGAGTTCATTGGAAGGTGGGGCTAGAGCAGAGCAAGTGAGCTGCATTGTTCCATCTCTGACCCCTACCCCACAGATAGCGCCACAAGAGGGTTGCCCTGCTCTGGTGAATACCAAAGGCCCCTCCCCCTTACAACTTATCAGGTGCACCAAGACAAAGAAATGTGGCCCAAATGAAAGAACACATCAGAACTCCACATAGAGAGCTAAGCAATGAGGAGATAGCCAACCTATCTGATGGAGAATTCAAAGACCTGGTGATCAAAATCTTGACAGAACTGATTGAACTTGGTTGCAAAATGAAAGAACAAATGAAGGATACCCAAAGTGAAATAAAGCAAAATATTCAGGGAACCAACAGTGACAGGAAGGAAACCTATACTCAAACCAATGATTTCAAACAAAAGGAAGAAACAAAAATCCAACCTGAACAGAATGAAGAGACAAGAATTTAAGAAAATGAAGAGAGGCTTAGGAACCTCTGGGACAACTTTAAACTTTCCAACATCCAAGTCACAGGAGTGCCAGAAGGAGAAGAACAACAGCAAGAAGTTGAAAACTTATTTGAACAAGTAATGAAGGAAAACTTCCTCAATCTGGTGAAGGAAGTCCAGGAATCCCAGAGAGTCCCAAAGAAGTTGGACCCAAGGAAACACAAATCAAGGCACATCATATTACATTAACCAAGATTAAAGATAAGGAGAGAATCTTAAAAGCAGCAAGAGAAAAGGAGACAGTTACCTGCAAAAGAGTGCCCATAAGACTATCAGCTGATTTCTCAAAAGAAACCTTATAGTCAAGAAGGGGCTGGAAAGAAGTATTTGAAGTCATGAAAGGCAAGGACCAACAGCCAATATTACTCTATCCAGCAAAGCTTTCATTTAGAGTGGAAGGGCTTATAAAGTGCTTCCCAGATAAGGTCAAGTTAAAGGAGTTCATCATCACCAAGCCCTTATTATATGAAATGTTAAAGGGACTTATCTCAGAAATTGAAGAAGATAAAAAACTATGAATGATAAAATGGCAACAAACTAACAACTGTCAACAACTGAACCTTAAAAAAAAGAAAAACAATGAAAACAAAAACTAAGCAAAAAATTAGAACAGCAACAGAATCAGGGAAATGGGCATCACTTGGAGGGTTTTCAGTGGGGAGGGGAAGGGGAGGAATAGTGGGGGAAAGGTACAGGGAATAAAAAACATAACTGATAGGCATAAAATAGATGGAGAGAGGTTAAGAATGATATAGGAAACAGAGGATTCAAAGAACTTATAAATACAACCCATGGACATGAACTAAGGGGGGGATGTTGGAGGGTTAGGGGGTGCAGGGCAGAGGGGGGATAAAGGGAGAAAAATTGGGAAAACTGTGATAGCATAATCAATAAAATATACTTAAATAAGTAAGTAAATAAATAAATAAAGTTGTGTGCTATATTAGGAAAAATGAAAGACATCCATCCTATTACCAAAGTTTGAAAGAAAAGTAAAATAAGTGAAGATTTTTCCATATTAGAATTGAATATAATTGAAAAAATTAATATACTTGAAAAATACATTTGAAAAAAATTGAGTGAGAAACAAATATTGAAAACTAATCTCTCACAGTGAAGCTCTCTTGCTCTCAGATTCTTGTCCTTTAAAGTCATAACTTAGTGCTATTTTCTATAAAAGTCCAAGTTATAATAAGGATATTGTTAGTTAGAATAGTAAACATACAACTTATGGAGCCAAACATTTCTTTTAAATACAGTAAGTAGACAGAAGTTAAGGTTACAATTTTCAGGTAGATGTGTTATGTGAGTACAATTACTATTACCCACCAATTGCAATAAACTAGTTCAGACACAATCACTATAATCTGTTATTGGGTACATGAAAGTATCACTAGTGTTCAACAACCTGATCATAAGGAGGTGCAATACTCAGGTGATGGCTAACATCTAATGGCTACTTACATACCAAAATACCAGAAAATACTCCTCTGAAATATATCTTACTTTTGTTTTGTTATAAACTTGATATAATAAACACCTGAAGAGGATATTATGATAGAGAGCTTTTGACAACTGCTTAATAGCAAATATGTGACATTACTTAATTTCTTAAAGGTAAAATGCAAGTAATATGTGTGGTATTAAATTAGTACATTGACAAGGCATTATGTAGGATCTCTTAAAATTCTGAGAGCTATTACAATTATATACAATTTATTATAAATATCAGTTGTATAGATTACAAAAGATCATGGCTGGCTTTAAGTACAACTATCTTTTCTGAACATGTTTTCCTTTTAGGCCACCAGTAATCTCATGGTACCCCAGACTTACTAGAGTACTCCTCTGGCATAGGAATATTGGTGCCTATAAAATTTAATACATACTGAGATTCATGCCTTTCACACAGAAATAGTCAACTAAAAATAACAGAGTATTCGTTTTAGTTTTTGTCTTGATTTTAAAACACATTGTGTAGCCATTTTAACTTGGAGAAAGTTTGTATCAAAGATAGTCAATAAAGAAAAATAAGCACCTACTTCATATATGTAGTATTTCCTTTGTGTTATGAAGCCAAGAAACATCATCAGCAAAATCATTCATTGTCCAATTAAGTACCAACTTGGGTGCACTGCAGGGATGGCAAACATCTGGTCCTTACACTGACATGCTCCCTCCCCAGCAGGAACCATAGCGGACCTCACTAATTCATCCTGGTACTCTTTCTGTTTTAGGTACAAACTGCAGCCTCACACATGGAACAACCTCAGACTCCTATTCCACACAACACTCAAGATAGGCATGAACAATTTGGGAAGACCAACACACTAATAATCACAAACTTCACCCATGCCAATAGGAATTAGGTGAGTAACTTAATTTCTTTTTGGTTCCTTTTCATTCTGAAGATATACCAATGAAAACATAAAGATCTGATGCTGCAGATTTCTTTTTTTATACATCAAAGGAATAGAGAATGAATTTTTAAAAATGGTAGCAGTAGTTTTAGTACTGGACTATTATTAGTAGATAAGTCAGTTCACTCTTCAATCTAATGAAAAACATTTTTTCCATTAGATTACTTGAGGAAAGTGTCACTAATTAGGAATACAGTTTGTTCCATTTTTAAGGCACTGTTGTAAGGTATATTTTTGGATGAATCTTCTTAATTAAGTTAATGTATACAGTTTATTTTGCAGTTTAACTTATCTTCTTTCAAAATAATAGGGAATATTTAGAAATTAAAATCAATTTAGTCTTTAACACAAATTTATGTTGGTTTAGCAAAATTTACCACTACTTTTTAATTTTTCTATTTTTCAAATGCTGTTATTGCAAAGAATGCTCAGGAAGGGCAAGCATTTTAGGATTAAAATAAATGAAACCCCAAACTAGATAATTTCAGATAGATCATTATAAAACATGTTTTTATGTACAAAATTTATTACCAATATTCTGTATTCACTATTTCCATAAAATGATACGTTATTGACATTTCCACTTCTTTTGTTTTGAATCTAACATTTTGTATTTGTAGTGTTTTCAGACATGTAAATATTACATCTGATAAATAATTCTTTTCAAATACAATTCTGAAGTTCAGGGACTTTGTTTACTTCACATGACTAAATGACATTGTTATCAAGAGAAGAGCAACATTAATTCAAACAGGAAACGTATTTTCTAAAATATTCCTTTCCTTCAGTTTTCTGTAAAGTATGTCAGATGAGGACTAGGAAATTTTTTGTTCAAGTTGTATTTTACTGTCAGACTCCAACAAACATGTTTTCATCTAAATTATTTTGTCAACAGCCTGTAGTACCCTTGCTAACTTTATTTGGCACCAGTGCATAATTAGATGCACAGGGGTGTGACTCCAATTGAAGGTGTTGGCATTGTAGCACTCTGTGAAAATATTAACTGAGGTTAACTCCAATTTTCTCTTCTTTAATTAAATGCACATGGTACTAATGAGGTAACCTACTGTTCCTTGATAGCACTAATTAGCTAAGAGGAGAGTACACTCTCACACTGCAATTTAAACCTAAAAATAAGGTTGAAATATGCTAATTGCAGGCAATTTTAAACCAGTACAAGTTGAAGAACTAGTCATAATAAGAGAAGCTGACTGCTTTACAGCTAGACAGCTGTAACTTCGGTTAAAATCTAAACAAGCCCCAGGATTTTTGGACTGCTATTTAACACAGTCATAGGCATCCTACAAAATAAAATGCTACTTCATGCCATAGTAATGATTTGGACTAAACAAAATCCTCAGATCACCACTCATCTACATAAAATAAAAAATAAGTATCATGAAAACTGCAAAAGTACCACAACACAATTTATATTTTGTACTGAAAATTAAATGCAATAAATAAAAAATATTACCTTAAACTCATTCAAGAGCACCCTTATTAAGTAAAATGTTGTAATCTGTGTTTCCAGTATAGACAAAACGTGTCAATGTGTTGAAGATTTGTCATCCCAACCAGAAGGGAAGATACAGAGCGGTGTAAATGTCCACATCTGAGAAATACACAAACAGGAGATTTCCAGACAATGTACAAGTATAGTGATAAAAATATAAAAAAGATGCTACGGAATAAAATGTTATAGTTATGGATGAAGAGATACAGGTGCCAAACCATCAGAGGGATTTCATTATAAGAAGATTTTCAATACATTTCTTCTGCCAGTTAGAGCTTTAGGATGGAAGTAGCCTGAAGTTTCACTGTGAGAGAAAATGTTCTTCATTTTTAGCTCAAAATGCTCAGAAATATAATTTCAGTAAATCTAAGTATAGTCCAAATATATCTTCTTTGTTTCTCAAATATTTCCCAAGTACGATTTTAACAGATAAACACTGAGATAACTTTAGACATAAAGCATGGTTCTGAAGGTCCTCTGAATCACCAAAAAAGATATGTTTTGATTTATGCAAAGTATATTTTCGTTATTTTTGAGTCTGTAAAATCTATGACATCATATTTTTATTAGCCACAAACTTTGATGAACTGAAAATACTCACTGTGTCAGACAAATCTTTCCTGGTATCACAGAGAAAAATGACAAATTTTTCATGTTACTACAGAGAAAAATAAAGCATATTAAATTGGTATTGTCATAAACCTATACTTAGAGATAGGAGAGATAGAGACAGCCCTACACAGAGGACTCAGTGACATTTTTATTTTCCTGTCATTTTGCATGCAAAATCATAAAATACATATAGTTTAAATAATAGAGTTAACAAGCAATAAACATTAAGTGTTAAAGAGTGAAATTTATGAAAAGAAAATATCAACGTAGTCTTAAGTTTACTGAAGAACAGTAACTTAGAAAGAAAGAAAAGTATTTGAAAGGTGAAGTTGTTTTTTTTTAATCGAACTCCAAAATAATAACCTCTGGAGTTAAAAGTATGTGAGAATAAATTTTGTACTAACCATTGGCGAGTCATCATGTCTTGACAAAAGGATTGGTTTAAGAAACTACTTTGGAAAACCCACCCAGAGTTTTCTCCCTGCTGTCCTAAAGCCTTCTACAACAGAAAAGATAGAATGTTGGAATGAGATGCTAATAAACCTCTGATCAACCATGCCTTAACAGATCCATGAAGTTGCAGACCTATAAAGGTATACAAAGGCATAAAATCAGTCACTTAGAAATGGATCTCTTGGAGGCAACTTGATATATTCCAGCAAATCACAGGGAAACACAATATGAATGGATATTTTAAGTATTTACATCTGTTTCAAACAAGCACCAAAGAATCTTTTTCAATAGTTAAAAGCCCAAAACAATGTACTGGAATGGGCTTTCACCATTAATTTCAGAAGGAATCCATTCTTTAAATATGAATCATTCTAATTTTCTGTTAAAACAGTAAAGAGTAAGTCATTAAGTATTGTAAATAAGAATACTAGCTCTGGAGACAGTCCGCCAGGTTCAAATCATGACTCAACACTTAATAACAGTGTGACCTTTAGCCAGTTACTTAGCTTCTCTTGGCCCCTCTCTCTTTAGGAAGGGTGTAATAAGTAACACCATAATATGGTTATTAAGTGCATTGACTTGTAAAGTACTTAGAAGAGTGCTGCTACTGCTGCTACCTATATACTTAATGTTTACTAGCTATGGATTTAATATTTATTAGCTATCATTATTGCTTCATAACAATACTCAATTTTTTAAAAGAACTTATTAAAGTCCTACAATGTGTAAAACAATATTACACACTGTAAAAGATGCAGAAATTCTTAAGACATTGTATTTGCATTCAAATAGCCTTCAGTCTGTTGTTGCACTTCATGATATCAATCCAAACCTCTTCCATGTGAATAAAAAGTATTTTTCCCTTAGAAACCCAGTGCAGCAAAGCAAAAGTTAATATGAATGTGTTTATATTTAGTGACAAAGTACAATAGCTCTAAGAAAGAATATAACTTTTTTAAAGATGAGGAAGGTATATTTTTCATAGAAAGCAGGTAAGTATTATATATTGACCTTTCCATACATGTGAAAATGTTTTAAATTATAATTTTTTATTGAGGTTGGCTAAAAGTATGTTCAAATTTACCTTTAACGTGTTTTAAAAATTAGGGTCACAATAGTATGGTATAAGGTGCAAATATTTTAAGTATTCAGCTAGTCAAGAAGTATGGACACTCTTGATATGATATAAAATAAGAACAAAATCAAATGGTTGATTGGCATTTCTGCCATTCCAACAGTTTTATTTGCAGGTTTATTTGGCTTTCAGGCCATTTATCACATCTGATGGAAATTGTTTCAGGGCCAGTGTGGCCAGGGATGTTCAGAATAATACATGTTGGCTTTGCAGATTCCATCTACTTCATCCTTCCCAAGCCCATCTCTGAAACTCAGGTTAAAAGCTTTTCTTTTTCCTCAGAGGAAGAAAAAAAATAAGAGAACTGATTCCTGGAAAACATCTTGAGTATTTATTAAGATTTGTGGCTCAGTGTAGTTGGTGTACTGTTTGGAGTCAGTCAATGAGAAGGAGGGATTGTGTATCCCAGAGGACCAAATCAGTATGAGCACATGCCTGAGGTCTTTTCATTCTTCATTCTAAAGAAAGAGTTAGCCCCACCTTATATCCTTCTGTGGCACACACTGCAAAACCGTCATATGATATTGAGAAGAACATGATGCAGCCACTAAAGGATCACTTTGCAGAGAAGGAAAATGAAGCCCAAGGAGCTGAAATTATTATACAAGAAGTCATGCTTTTATGTATTTTTTAAAGCTGCTGTGCATCATATAGCATACTGCAAAAGAATTTCTGAGTAAGCTGTTATAATTGCAAATTCAAATTTAAAAGATCTGAGAGAAAGAGTCCAGGAACATGGATCTTGGTGATGGTGATCACATTTTGAGAAATGTTGTTTTCCCTGTTTAGGACATTTGTATGACAGGTGATTTTTCATTATTTTATTCTATTATTCAGTCAGTCAACAGTTTTTCAGTATCTACTATATGTTATAAACTATATTAGCCATGTGGCTATAAAAATGAATGAAAAATTTCCTTGCCTCCAAAAAGAATGAAAAAAGCAGCCTTGTAAATTAAGATGTAACAGAGTAAGTGCCATTTGCAGGGGCTCCTAGGTTTTTGTTGTTCTTGAACCCATTTGGCAATCTGGTAAATGTAGAATAGCCTACTCAGAAAAAAATTTAATTGCATAAAATAAAATATAAAAAATTAGAAAGGAAATGAGTTTCCCTTTCTAAATTTTTAATTCTATATTTCAATAATATTTAAAAACTCACACTTGTGAAATATTAATAAATGTGTTTATTAAAGTATTAAATGATAAGATATAGTGGCAGGTTTGATAACCACTATAATTTTGAAGTAATACTAACCATTAATAATATTTCTTGATATTGTTAACAACTACAATGTGATATGAATATATCTTCATTGGTGACAATGTCACAGATACTGCTAATACTACTGTGGTTTGTTGCCTACATTCAAAATAGAAGAAAATATTAAGACTTAATTAGAAATGGAATTTAGACTTCTTCTGTTCATTTGAAGTCTATGTGGATCCATGATCAAGGGACCCTACATTAGTGAGAAATATATTGTTGAAGAGGTAAAAAGTAGTCTGATCATATTGAATAAAGATATTTTCTAGGTGACTCCAAAAGAATGAGTAGAAATTTATTGGGGGAAAAACAGGAGAAAATTAAAGAAGAATCCAAGGAATTTAGGGTTTTGCCTTAAGAAATATAAAAATTTGAGTATTGCAGGAGTGTGGAATGGATGGGGAGAATTGATAAGAAATAAGGCTGGAAAGATTAGGACTATGAGGAGATGTACTCATCAGACAAAATGGATTTGTCTAAGGCAAAGGGAAGTCATAGATTCATAATTTAGAAAACAAGGGAAAAGCATGAGGGCATGGGTTATGTCTGAAATTGGGGAAAGTTTGTGTCTGGCAGCCTAAGATGCCCAAAGTTTCATCAGAGAGCAATTACAACCAAATAAATAGCAATGAGAAGGAGAAAAGGATACTCAATTTGGGGAGAGGCTAACTTTGAAGATTTGAAGATGACTTCAGTGACTGAATGACAGAGTATAGGATAAGGAACACTGGGAGTAGACTGTGATATCACTAGCGAGGTAAGAGGATGCACGAAAAAAATTTAAGGAATAGAAGAGAGTCTGTTTCATTTGGAAATACTAAATTAGAAGTGACTGCAAGATATTCAGGTAGATATTTCCAGCAGACCTTTGAGAAAACAAGCCTTAACTTCAGTAGAAAGGCAAAACATACAAACCTGAGATCACCACCTTATATGGCAGTAACCCTACAGAGAGTGGATGATTCTGTCATGAGAGCAAATGAGTGGTTCTTAACATATGTCATGTGTTAACATCACCTGAGAAGCTTTGAATAAATATTGATGCTGGGCTCCACCTTCCTGAGCTTCTAATTTAATTAGGCTAGGGTGGAGTTCTGCCATTTTTTTTTTAAAAAAAATAAGCACTCTTGAGTAATGATAATGTGCAGGCAGAGTTTAGCACCACTGATATAATTGTTGAATAAAAAAGTTATGGACAGAGAGATAAAGAAAGCCAACAAAAGAGAGAGAACAGATATGGTCAGAGAAGTGGTGTCAAAAACTTCAAATGTTTTGTTAGGGTCCAGCAGAATGAGACTTAAATACAACTCTCTGACATTGTCGGTAATATTCAGTAGAATCATTTCAGGAGGGTAGCAGGGACAGAAACAGAACTAGAGTATGTTGAAAAAGGAATGAAAGTTAAAGTGCAAACAATTCTTTCCAAAATTTTAATGATGAAGAAAGGGAGAGGGTTAGGAAGATTACATGACATAAAACAAAAGTTGATATATGATTTTTATTTTTTGGTGTCTTTGTTATAAAGATGGGAAGATACGGAAAAATGGGAGACTAAAGGTAAAGAAAAGCAAATCAAATGTCCAGCTGACAAGACAAGGTCACAGAAGAGGTGGGCAGGGGAAGATATTATGCATAGGAAGAGAAATTGGCCTTGAAGATATCTTAGTGTGATACAAAAGAACATAATTAGAGGTGCCAATATAAGCTTGTTTTAGATGGGAAAGAGATGAGAAAGGCAGAGAGTTCTTGCCTGGTAGCCTCTAAATATTCTCCCTGAACTGTGAGGTGAAGTCACAGAGAATAAAGGGACTAGATGTGAGGGAGTAGCTTTCAGTGTACAGAGAGAGTGGGTGATTTGTTAAAGACCAATGAAACAACTGCTAAACAGTGAAAAAGGCTAAGCTGAAGTAGGAGACAATACTGCCTGATATTGTAACAATTCTTTAGAGGAATATTGAGTAGCTTGCTTGGGAATAATAGTTAGGGAAAGTCATATATCAATAATTTGAAGAATGGATGAACAAGTGCTGTAACGGCGAGAAGATGACACAAAATAGTGTTTCTCATGTCATCACTAATTATGGGATACAGCTTAGTCAAGAAGAAGTGGAGGTGGGTGGAGGTGGTGGTGATGTGCACTGGGAATAGCAAGGGAGAATCATGCTTATGACTGAAGGGATTTTTTAGGTCCACCAGTTCAAATTGATTTTAAACACTTGGTTCAAACCATGGAGAATATTATTAAAGGTACTGACTAATAAATGCTTGGCACTCATTGTTCACTGTGTTATCACCAAAAGGTTAGAGGTTTGATTCTGGTCAAGGCACATACCTAGGTTGCAGGTTAGCTCCCTGGTCGGGGTGGGCATGGGAGGCAACCAATCGATATTTCTCTCTTACATTGATGTTTCTCTCTCTTTTTCTCTCTCTCCCTTCCTCTCTCTCTAAAAATCAATCAACATATCCTCGGGTGAGGATTAAAAGAATAATAAGTGTTTGTAATTATGTTTGTTTTACTCATGCATTAGTGCAAAAATTTTTAATAGTATATATTTTCTTTTTCTTCATAAATATGTGCCAAAATGGTATGATTCATTGGTAACAAACTCAACATGAAAATGCAAATTCACAAAATTAAATTATTGGGGATTCTTACTTCCTTAATAGAAGAATTATTTCCATTAAATGTGGTTAAGATTGTATTTATTTAAATAGGAAAAAACTTATTTTAAAATAAAATTTATTTTTATTAATCTTTAAAAAATATATATATATTGCATAGATTGAGGTATAATTGTATGAATTAGTAAATAAGTTCATGTGCAAATTTGTTAGCTGGTCCTATTTTCTTATACTTCTCTCTAGTTTATGTTTCTCAGATACAGGAAATCGGTTGATTTTTGTCTACCCAGCGTCTATTCCTCTAATAGCACCAGTGTTTTCTTTTGGGAACCATCACCATTCTATACTCCAGCTACAATCTTCATATGTAAATTGGTAGGACTGGCATAAGGGTGGGTTGTGGTACAAGTAGGCCAATCAGACTCTCCCTTCCAGGAACTTATCATTGAGATATGTGATGTCTGTAAAATAAACAGAAATTCATCCAACCCAATACTGGAATCAAAAGAGCCTGTCTATTAAATCCTGCTCTGCCATTTGTCCTTTCTGAGACTAATTTTTTATTTAGTTTTTCTTTGTACTCTCTGAGCAGCTCTATATTCTTTGAATGGATTTCACTTTTTTTTTGTTTAAATGTTATACCCACTTCTATAACTTGAAATCAAAGGTCTAAACAAAATAGACTATTTTAAAATCTTTCAATATATGGCCACACTGCCAAAATTAGGATTAAACTTTTATAGTTTTTAAAATATGTTTTGGAACAAATTTTTGGCTATTACCCACTTTTATAGAACAGAGCAAAGATAAGGCTGAAAAATCATGACCCAAGCATCCTCTTTTTACTTTTGGCAAAGTTAGTGAAATAAAAACAGTGAAATTTAAGTCTTATAGTGAAAGTGAACAGTGAAAGTGAAATTTAAGTCTTATAAATACATCATTTTTTTCTACTTGAAATGTCAGTTTGTATCATCTGACTTTACATTTCACAAGCATATTTCAATAGATAAAACTGGCAAGATAAAATATTAAAGTAAAAACATCACTACAGTCACAGTTTATTACTGTATTGATTTTGATAGGCATTAGCATCTTTTATTTTTACTATAATGTTTATATACTTGTTCATTTTTGCTTGTTCAATAGATTCTAAATTTAAATATATATGTATTCATATATTTAAATAAAGGCTAGGTAAAACATTAACAAAGAAAGCATAGTGGTGACCCTTATCTCAATCCATATATCATAGGTGTTTAGAGAATTTGAGATTTTAAAGTACTTTATGTTAAGCAATTATATCAACTGAAATTCCTAAAATAAGATTTGGTCCCAATTTCATGGTTAAAAGGCACTGAAGAATTAACAAAGATTACATAATATAGCAGTATCAAGGTCACATTTTTGCCTTTTTTCAGTCAATTCTTTTCTTATTTACCTCAGAAAGCTACTATCACAATTGGCACTAATTGATACCCTTAGTAGAAATCTCAGCAGAAAATCCAAGAATAGAAAAGATATGGACATCTCTCACCCACAGAGCTCACCTGTCTTAACAGGTGAGACTGAGATCAAGGATGGGCAGATGACCTGGATGCTGTCTACAAGAAGGATAAAACCTACCCCATTCATTAACTAGGTAGGCAACTTTAATCTCCTGGGATGTTAATTCAGTATCTTTCTTGCACCTAAAGATACTGAAAAACAAAAGATGCCCATGGTGCTCCTTACAAGTGGTGTAGTTATATTTTCAGAGGGAATGAAGGCAGAAGTCAACAGAAACACTTCTGGCATAAGATACTCCTTCACAGCACTGGTGAATTGTTGTATTTTTGCTTACTTATTTAATGCTTGTTTGCTTTTTTCAAGATAATTTTTGAGCTCTTATGAAAAATAAATAGGGAACTAGATTTCTCTTGAACATCTGGAGAGTGGAAGACAAAATTTTAAGTAAAATTAATAAATCAAAGTGGACAGATTCTATATACAGAACAGATTCTGGGTATATCCAGGCTAAGAAGAAATACCTTATGCTCAAATAAGAATAATAGTTCTTAGTTTTCTCATTAAAAACATTTCTCATGTTTTTGCATTATAGTAAAAAGAAAATATATATGTCTCTTGTTACCTAAGAAGGTTAAGTGAGGTAACATAAGGTAAGAAATACACCATGCTAAAACATTAGAGTCTGCCTCCATTGTTAATTTTGACTGCTGACTTACTTCCAAACCTTTCCCTTGTGCATGAATCACCTCCTTTGCCACTAGAGGGAAATTTAGACCACCTACCTGCTCAATGGCTCTTTCACTGGCCCTCCTCATGACCACCATAAACTTCCATTATTTTCCTAAGTCAGCGGGGACCTGCTTGTGCCCAACTGGCTGGCCCTGGAGTCTAAAATTTCTATCAAATTCTCTTGGTATGTAAGTGTCATCAGCTTTGACATCTGAACCAAATTTTGATAAGGGGTCCCTTTCACTTCTGCAGGGTATTACAGTACACTACTTAGTAGCTTAACACTTGGGATACAAAGGAAGAGTCCCTAACAAAAAGAGTTTATAGACAAATTAGGAAGACAGACTACTAGTATCATAATAAGTGCTATGACAGGTGAATGCAGTCACCTCTTTTGGGAGCATAAGAGAGTGGAACTTATGAAGAAGACAGGGGATAGAAAAGGATTTTAAACTAAGTTATAATAATGAACATTAGCATAAAAATGAGTGTGAGGTGGGATAAAGTTGGAAAACATTCAAGACCAAAGAAAAGCTGGAGCGAAGAAGGCTTGAAAATATATGACGCCTTGGTGCATTCCGAGAAACACAGACAGGCCAGCAAGATCAGAGGAAAGAGTGCTGGGGAGGAGAGAGTGACAGAGATGAAGACAGAGAGAGAAGCAGAAGTCAGACCTTCAAGAGTCTCATACAAAGCAAAGTGGCCTTTATGTCCTTCAAATTTGTCATTATTGCATGTGTATACCACCTGTCTTTTCTCTTGAAGAATTAAACGAAGGGTCAAATACATAAAAGCATTTCTGTGGTATTTAATGTCATATTACTATAATTCTGAAGACTGTGGCAAATGAAGAATGACACAATATATTCTTTTAAATCTTTATGATGGCAAGAAATAACTTTATGTTTGCAGAAACTCACCCTCCTCTACTTTCCAATCAGTTGCTTTCTTAGGACTTTCCACATGTCTTATTTCTGAATTCTCTTTCTTTAGTACCTTAAGTGTATTAGTAAATTATAATATATTTAAAGTCAATTCAATATCAACATAACACTTGGAAAATTCTGCTTACAGGGATACAGTGTACTAAAATTTAACTTATCTGAATTGTATTGAAATAAAGATAAAAGTAAATTAAGTTAAATTTTGTATTATCAATCAAAAAGTAAGAAAATAATTTATTGTGACATAACAGTATATTTTCATCTTCAAGAAGTTTTGTGGTGAACCAACTTGAAAAATTTGGAAAACAGAAGTGCAAATATTGGAGAAAAACAGTTCAATTTTATAATGCAGCACTAGAGAAATAAAATAAACATTAAAAATTTTGGGGTTCAGGAGAAAAGGAATGCTTCGTACTAGATTTAACTGAATACTACACCTTTCTTTGCTATTGGGGGCATTCAGAATATAATTTCACAGACGATATATTTTCTTAATGTGATTTTCAGACAATGTCTAATGGAAAATGCCCAGTAAGGGTTAAGAGACATAGTTCAGATGTTAAACTACATTTGCATGCAATTATTTCTAAAACAAACACCAGAGTATAGAGTCTATTGAAATGGCTTTCGGGATGGCTGGCACAATGTAATAAACCAACTTCCACTCTCAGAATAAGTCTATATTCTGAATATTTCAAATCAAGACAGTGAGCACAGAATCAACCTTAAATTTTTCACCTTGATTCATTGTCCAAAAATAGTGGAGATATAGGGTTCAAGCCTAAGAAGTCAGGGTAGGAATGAATATTTTTAAAGCAAAAGGCTTTCTTGCTTAACATAAAAATAATATTTTGTGTATTAATTTCAGTAGTTGAAAAACAAAACTACTACAAAACAAGTTGAATTAATAATTTAATATGTGGAACAAAACAGATAGTAATAGAATGGATGCACTGTATGGCTTTCAACTTGTTTTAGGATTTTTCTTCATAAAGAAATAAAATGTACCCATAAAGTTATTAATTTTTTGCTAGTAGAGATCTCTTTAGTACTTCTGAAATGCATCTGTCATCAACTATATTAGAAATATCAACAGCATTGAATGGTAGGACCAAAAAATAAGCATTCATTGCTTTGTGTATATGGGGAATGGCAGCTTCGTAGAGTCATTCACACTAGATTTTCTTGGAGTTTATGGATTGGTCAACCTTTAATTACCTATTAGTGATCTTTTGCATGAAAATGTGTTTTTGGATTAGGAGTTCATTGAATAAACGAAGCATGATGATCCACAGACATACCTATTATTATGTATCAAAATAAAACATTATCATACCTTCATTTGTCCAAATTCAGAAAGTACCACCATCTCTTTTACTGTATGCTTTACTCCTGAGGGGAGAGCAATTCAGATCATAGTCACACTAGGAATTTATGAGGGTGTTGGAGCATGTGGCAGTCTCTTTTTTGATCCCTGCAGGGGAAGCAGCAGTAGCTCTTGGATCAGTTACTTTTTATCTGCTGTTGGTATCAGTGGCAGCTCCTTTTCTTGCCCATAATTATAAATAATATAGTCTTGAATGAGAAACAGAGACTGTAAGCTGCATAACAGAAGCTTATCTTGTTGGCATTACTGCTTAGGATTTATGCACTCCCTATCAGCCTCTTCTCCCTTTTGACTGTGATGTGAGATAAGACACAACTTTAACAAATAGGATCTATTATTTAAAAACAGCACTCTTTCCAACCAAAAATCTCTTATCATTCAACAAAACATGTATGATGCCAAGAAAAGTACCAGTAGAGATCCAGCACTGCCACTTTTTTCTTTCATATCACACATTGTTGGATAAATATCTAAGTTCACACTCAGTCCATTGCCTTCTTACCAGTGCTTCCTAACAGGTGGGGTGATGAGGTATTGGAGAGAAAGGAATAAAGGGAGACAGATTCACTCCAGTAGAATCTTCTATTAGTAGTGATGATAGAGACTCTCTCCCTAGGAGAGACCCTATGCATTCCCCAACCCCTTCCTTTAAGAACCACTGCTCTACCTTAATCACAAATTGACCTGTATTCCATACAATGAAGGCACTCAAGAAAAGGTAATATTCACATTTTAATACCTCTTCATCTTTCTTATTTCCCCAAAATGAAAAATTTGAGATATTTTGAATATCAGTTTAGAGGCTGTATGCTATCAGTGATTAACAGCAGAGTTAAAGTACAGGAATTGGAATCAGACTGAGTTGAATTCACATCCCAGTTTAAACTACCAGTGACATGACCTTGCATAATGCAATTTTCTGAAATGGGAAAGCATAAATAAACAGATTACCAGTTATACAAAGTAAGTACCAAAAATATACTAGTCAAGTGAAAATTGTAAATACTTTAGAATTTTTCTTTCTTTAGAGAAAAAATGGATTAGTGAAGAAAGGAAACATGAAAAATGTGACTTTGGTAACATCTCTGGTTGACTCCTCAGCCTCCTTTTCACTGGCCTAGTCACACATTTAGATAAAATGACCAATAAATACTTATTACTAGGGCCTAGGAGACTAGTTAGAGACTAAAACAAAGCCTTTTGAGGGGCAGAGGTATGTGTATCATGACATTGGGTAAGTTCAAAACCCCTCACACAGATACACGAATAAACTAATAGTAAAAGGCTGCTTTATATCCACAAAACATAATTCTAAGTACCAAACTTTGGGTTTAAAAGTTTCTAATATTACAATACAACTGAAGTTAATTATATTTTGTGAGGTAATTTATCATTAAAATTAATATAATTCAATTTCTCCTAAGAATATATTTCCTGAGAGCTTAGATCCATAAATGTGGAAAGCTGAGTTGAGTTCTGAATTAGAAAACATTCAAGGAGATCAAAAGCTATCATAGTAATCACTAAATACCACAATAAAAAATAGTAGCCCAGTGCCAGGATTAAGTCAAACTTTCACAAAATCACCATGACTATCCATCTATTTACCTATTAAGATGATACAGAGTTACTATTTTTATATATGAAAGAGTTTACTAGAAGTAAATGTCAAATTTTAAAATTATGTTACTAACTATTGGAAATTATTCATTTCTAAGCCAAGACCAAATTTCATTCCCAATAGCTGCTCTCAAGAATGAAACTAATTTACATTTAAAATAGGAGTACAGTCTACTCTTTAAAAGCACAATGGTAAACACACCAATTTGACTATTGCATTAATATGAGTATTTGCATAATCTGTCTTCCACACCTGTTCTTAATTTGAAGCAGCTGCAGAACAAATCTCACCACACTAATCTCAATAAGTATGTGTACGTTCCAAACAGTACTGCACACATCTTATTTTTTAAGATATTTTATTTTTTAAATGTTTCCTGACTATAAAATATTGGTAAAGTATTTATGACATAGATGTCATAATATTTATTTGGCTAATATTAATTAGAGGCATAATATCAAATAATGCTATCCCTTACATATTTGGACTCCTTTGTTATTGACACATGGTTTTATTGATTGTTACTGATTTTTGGAGTTATTTTTTTAAAAATAACATTTTATTTACACAGAAAAAGAGAAGATGTATCTAAAAAAACTTCAGAAAGAAAAATAATCAGGAATCAATAGTAAACAGATTATTGGAGAGTGAACCAAAATCTGCACATCATCTGGAATGTGTTTGCAACATATAACAGTGGCATCTTTGGAATATCTTTTCTAAACTGGGTTCTGTTTGTATTTTAACAAACACATCTGAATTTCATAAGCAGAAATTTACTTTCATCTTTGAAGCAGTGGTTCCCAACCCCTGCTGACTGGTATTGGTCTGTGGTCAGTTAGGAATCCGGCATCCTGCCTTCCCCTGCCTGCCCTCCCTCACACTGTCCACAGCTGGGGGAGAGCTGAGAACAAGAGCAAGTGTAGCTCACCACAGCTCCTACTCTTGATCCCTCAAGCTCCGCCTCCTGACCTCCCATCCCCACCTCAATAGTGGAAAAAGCCATCCCTGGTGGAAAAAAGTTTGGGGGCCACTGTTTTGAAGGATCCATCTTGTGTTCATGTGTGTTCAAACTCATATTTTGTGCCATTAGAAAGGGACTCAGTTTATTACTGTTACATATTCTTCTATTTTATGTATTTAAATCACTCAGCTAGATTCTAACTGGTGGAATATAGAATGTTGTAATGTGTCAACAAAACTTTCTTTGTCTAATATCCCAATATGAATGGTAAATAAATTTAGAGCTTTCTAAATATGTTATTTATTTCCCAAAAAATGAATGAGAGTACACACAGTAATAAACTGGAGCAAGAAACAAAACCTGTTTGTTTATACACTATTGACTTCTGAATATGTAAACATTTAAATGTATGAATTCTTAGTTCAGTATATCATTCAGAATTGTATTTTATGTGTTTTCATTATATACAAGAAAAATACTAAAGAATTATTGACATTTATATTTTTATTAAATTTCCATGTGTATTATGTAGCAACTTTTACCACATAAGAGAAAACTGAGGCTCAGGAGACTTAGATGATCTGCCCAAGTTTTCATAAATTCCAACCCCAGATTTATAATCTGTTCCATAATTCATGGACGTTGATTTGAGTAAATAACAGCCATTATGATAAATAAAAAGAAGCAAACATTTTAATAATGGAATATTTTCAAATTTATTTTCATATCAAAGAACATGAAATAGTTCAACTCATGGATTCAAATGTACTAGAACATGCTGTTTTGAAAGTGACTAAAATAAAAAAGAGAACTATTTTCTATTTAAATAAATGTATTGCAAATTTTTACCAAGACTGATTGCTCTAAGAGTATAAAACAATTTTTATCACTGTATAATTTAGGCAATAAAGTTAAGTTTTAGGGATTGTGAGAAAAGCAATTTTCATAGTTGCAAACTCTATATAATTATATTTGTAAATATTCCTTATTTTATTTTTCTTTATTATAAACCTTCCATTTATTATTGAGTACACAGAAAAGTACTCCAAACAGATAAGTTGGCATGTATTTTGTGGGGCATGTGGAACACACTAAAATGAAAACTGTATTTGTATGTAATAAATATGCACATTGTATAATACTCCAAAAACAAATTTTATTTTTTCTCTGAACATCAGAATATTTTAACCTCAATAAACAAGTCACAAATTTCCAAAGTTTAAAATAATATTGTTTCTTTTCATTTTTCTAATAAGGCAAAATTAATTCATTAATGAAGTTAAAAGATTTTTGACATGTAACATGTAAAGAAAGCCAACTTTTTCTAAATGTAAAGCTACTGAAAGGTATATATTGGGTTAGCCAAAAAGTTTGTTTATTTTTTCCATAAATTAAAAAACACTTTTTCATTTTCACCAATAACTTAATTGATTTGGATATTTTGACTATGTCAGCTATCACCTGCTGTTGGCTTCTAGTGGGTAGAGTCCAAGGGTGCTGCTAAACATCTTCCAGTGTGTAAGACAGCTCCACAGCAAGGAATTATCTGGCCAAAATGTCAATAGTACAAGAAACTTTGCAAACCACTTTTAACACTTTCAATCAGTCACAACACCTTCTCCATATACTGCACAAAACGTCTTTTGAGTTTCAGTTGTATTTTACCTTTCTTGAAATAATGAAGTATAATGTACCAAAAATGTTACATATTTTCTTTCATCTTCAATATTAAAATGGCTGCACAAAATTCACCAATTTTCATAATCCTTTAAATGCAGGCTGATATGATAGCTGTCACAATACAATCTAACCAAATTGTTTTGAATGAAGTTAAATGCAAGTAAACACTACTAGAGCTACCATACTGAAAAAAAACCCTAACTTTTTGGCCACCTCAATGCTTTTGCTAAAAATGAAGCATCAGGATAATACATTTTTAGAGCTAGAGAAGGAGTCAAATCTTCCTGGATGACAGAAAAAGAAAACGAAGCTAACCAGGTGAACTGCTCTCCCCAGGGTTATACCGTTAGTGAATAATGGAGTCAGTCCTTGAACCCAAAGCCTCTGCCATATATAGCAGAGTCTGGCCTTTTACCTTTATTACAAATAAAGCAAACACCAACAGGCCATTACAACATGTGTGTGTTTTTCTATGGTCCTAAATTAAGCTATACTTCAATGAATGGATATACAAATGAATCTTCAGTTCTAAAGAGCTATAAAATATGAAATGGCATTAATTTCTAGGCTCCATATGATGACACGTGAATGCACACATAAATGCAGGTAAATACTTGTATGTATGTTAACAGGATCACTAGGACATTGAAATTCAGGTGAATTTCAACTATTCATACTTTTCTGTATTGCCTGAATTGTTTTTAAAGCACACATTGCTTTAATTACCACTTAAAATTAGGCTATCTGTGAAATAAAAATAGAATTGAGAACAACAGTTATAAACATTTCTTATAAAAATATTAACTCTGAAAACCTTCACTGACATGTTCCAGATTATAAGTACCCTAATTTTTCTTATGAAAAGAGAAAATTTAGTACTCTTTGCCTTAGTCTTAGTGATGCATAAAGATAAATGCCTGCTACCCTGGGCATTACAATTTTTTAATGTGAGTAAATTATTAACAACCTTTTTTCTCTCCTTTCTCCTTTTCAATCTGGGTAAACCACTTTGTGAAAGGCTCTCTCATTTTTCCTTTAATCATCTCTGTCATATCACTTGTTATCCTTAGACTTCTTTCCACACTTCAATATCCCATTTTGATTCTGGAATTCAGACCTAAATGAATTTTTATAGAACTACAAAACAGCATCAGGAGGCACAAGGATGAAGAAAACCTTATTCTTCTTAGTCTACAAGTGATGGCTGATTCACTAAACAGAGAGAAAAAAAAAACTACCCAATTTATTCAATAGAATACCCTAAAAATCCATTAAATGTTACTTTTCTCTTTAAAGCACTGAATTTTGTTTAGAAAACAAATTAGGGAATTTAGAAAACTGTCTTTGCATCTCCCATGGTACCTGGTATCTGCCCAACAAAGTGCCCTGTAGAAAGAGGGGGCTACTAGTCATGTTTCTTGATGTAGTGATTGACTGAGGATGTAAATTTAATACACAGAAATACTGTGAACCAGTTTTTAAATGCTGTTTTGTTTTTAGTTTGTGGTTTTCCCACTGGAGCATGATAATCATTTGTTCTGTGAAATTCCATAGCATAGGCCAGGGGTGTCAAACTCATTTTCACATCAGCCACGTGGTTGCCTTCAAAGGGACAAAATAATTTTAGGACTGTATAAATGTAACTCTACTCCTTAACTGTTAAGCAGTTGAAATTACATCCGGCCCTTTGAAGGCCACCACGAGGCTGATGTGGCCCCCAGTGAAAATGAGTTTGACACCCCAAAAGGCATAGGCCTTTTGATTTATTACTACATTATTCCTAAACTCCCTTTTTATTAAGTAAATAACTACTTGAATAGAATAGCAAGCAAAAAGGTGTGGGAGGGGAAATTAACCATTGCCCCTTAAGTCAAACACTGTTAGAAATTATTGAATGGGGATGCCAAAAATAACTACATTATTTAAGTAATAATTTCTAATTGGCTCTTAATAAATACTCCTCATTACGAACCGGTCCAAGAACATATGTTTCTTTTAACATAATTTGTACACAACAGTATTGTGACTCAATGCTATTTTGACCCATTAGTGATGGCGAGGTACATCTTAGCATCGATTAACCCTTTTATCAGTGTTTCATGACAAACCTGAATATTTAATGTACATTGCTTTCAACAAGTTCTGGTGTGTTCAAAGACTCGGAAATCACCAGTCAGAAAGTATCTGAGTCTTTATTATTGCACATATATCTATCTCTATACTAAATAGATTGATTAAGTGTTCTAGTCTTTAACAAAGAGGTGGAAAAATGGGGCCAAAACACTGTAGTATAGGAGGATGGGAAAGATAAGGAAGGAAGGGAGGAAGGGAGGAAAGTAGAAAGGAAGGAAGGAAGGAAGGAGGGAAGAGAGGGAGGAAGGAAAGGAGGGAAGGTAAAAAAAGGGACAGTAATAATTCTGGGGCTTATGTGTGGATAAAATGATCAATTGGTATAAAGTGGCTGAAATCTAGAATGCATCAGGAACTCAGTATGTGTCCATGGGGCTGGAGTTTGAGGGGGAGCTAGATGATTTCTTTGAAACTTCTTCTAGATGCCCCATAAAGTATCTATTTTTCTAGTGTAGCTAGAAAAATAGTTTTTTTTCTCTTGTTTAGAAATTTAGAAAAATATATGGCAGATGTCTTCTATCATCTCTGTAGGTGGAAGGGAAATTGGGACTTTCACAAACTTTACAGCAATGCCAGAACCTAATTTTAATAACCATTTTTTAAAATACATTTTTCTGGCATTAACTTGTTAAAAATTTCCCCCACCATCCTTCAAACAACACTCGCTTCTATATTTGAAATATATATATGTATATATATATATATTCACTTATTTAAACTTTCCCGAGTTTGTGACATTGTCTATGTATGTTCTAGTGGGACGCTTCACCAGTGCTGCCAAGCTTCAGTAGTGACTTCTTGCAGGGGAAAAATCACCTCTACATGGTTAACTTTGCATTGTGCTTTATCTCATACTGAATGTATATGAAGTCTTTAATAACATTTTAGATATGATTAAAAATACTAAAACTTAAAGCCATAAACTCACTGACATTTAATCACCTTAGTAAATAAGCTTATGTATTTCTAAATTTTCCTAATAGATGAAAAACAACAAAATCTTGTCAGTAAAATGTCTAAAGCTGTAAAATGTCTTTTCACATATCCCTGGGGTGCCATGTGTGAGTAATAACAGCTATGGTAAATTATCAGTGGCAGACACTGTTAGTTACCTATCCAAAAATTCATTCTTCCCTTCTTCTCTACAAAAATGACCCAAGCTTTGTTCAGGGTCAAAATGCCTGGTTAAACATAAACAGCTTCACACAGTCAGTTAAAGTGATGATTGTTCATGTGATACTGTGTAGGTCCATGAGATTGAAATGGAAGCCACTGTGTGAGGCAAGCTTATTATTAAAGGTGAGGAGAGTAGGGAGTGATTCAGCTGATATTCACTTATTGATGTTTTGCCTTCCCCTTTTCTTCTGCCTGAAACATGAACATGATGTGTGGAGAAGGCAGCCATCTTGTGACTGTGAAGATAGAGACTAGATAGGGGAAGAGCAGGTGGATGAAAGGAATGTTTCTCACTTGTGCATTCTTGAGTGACTATACAAACCAAATCTGGACTTCCTGGGTAGACAGGTTACTTTTCACAGGAAAATTATATCAAAATTCCTAAGCAGATCAGTTGATAAACTCCACAGTAAACTTAGTATTTTAGTGGAAATATAAAAAATTCATGTGGATAAAGCAACAGCTATAATTAACTCATAAAATTATACATCATATAGAAAATATAATTCCTTGATAATAGTTGAGAACCCCTCACATTTCATTTGTAATCCTGTACACTTCTAGATCATTTTATTAAGCACACTTCTTACTTCCAGTTCCCTAGTAAAAGTATCATTAATATTTAGTGGGGTTAGAAGCATGACTAGAACAGAATAATAAAGCAGTATATTTTGTTCAAAAGTAGCAGACTAAATTAGGGAGTAAAGGGTATATTGTAAGCAAAATATTTATGTATATATAAATTTAATAAGCCAGAAGATAAAATCCAGAAAGACAATACTTAGGTAAAGATAAAAGAAGAAAAAATAATTGTTATTGTTAAATAAGTATATTACATGTTATCTACCCAGGAAAAGGAATCTGTTGAAGTAATATTTACAAACAGACTGCCTAACTAGAGCAAAGACAAGATATATTAGTAATGTGAGGGGGTGTATCTTAATATCATGTTTTCTAATGATATTAATGTCTGATTATAACTTCTTTTTTTATAAAAAACAGAAAACCTGCTAAGTATCATAACTTCATACATGTTTTTTCAAGTTGAAAAGAAGTAGAAACTGGACTTATTGTGACAATGTAGAAATTCAATTTGCATAACTCAATTCAATTTTGCAAAGATTTACGTACTTAACATCTACTATGTGCCAAGTCAAGCATTGTGTTAGGAATAAAATGTAATTTCTGACCTCCAAGTGTTTATAGTCTGAGACTATATGCTATAATCTATCTTTATAACTAATACTTGTTGGAAAATAAAATAAAAGTATGATACAGGCTCTGGAAATATACATAGATGAGAGATTATTTCCCATCGAAACATTAGAAAATACTCTAGGAAGTAGAGCCTTGAAGTATGCACAGGAGTTTAGCAATTCATTAAGGAGAGAGGGTGGGAATGACCTGGAGAAATAAATAAATGGAGAAATAGTTACAGGTCATGATGGTGTCAAAATTCTTACAGTTCATAGTGGACTGCAAAGTGCCTGCCACAGAAGAAACAACCTGTAAATGTGTGTGAATGAATGAATAAACAGCATGCTTAGAAAGCAGTAAGGATTAAATCATGGTTATAATATATTAGATGTATGATGGCCTATAGCCTTTTGTGCTGTGCTGAGAGGTGAAAGAACAGGGCAATGTTCACATTAAGTCAGAGAAATATGACTCAATCAGATTAGAAGGGTTTACAGTTGGAGACTGTAAAACAGGCTTAGGAAAAATTGGTGAAAACATTGATTAATGATGGAAAAAGATAAATAATTTCAGTTTGAAAAACATTAATCTGGATTGAGATGCAAAAGGAGGTGACTGACAAAACACATCTGGAGCCTAAGGGAAAAGAGGAACTTGGTAGGATTGTAGAGGAGCAATGGTCTGTAGGCTCCACACATTTATGCAAAACCTACTATGTGCTAGAAAATGGAAATGTGAAGGTGAATAACACACAGTCCCAGCCTTTAAGGAAGTTATAGTAATTATAATTAACTGTAATGCATATAAAAACAGAAGTATGTATAAAACATAGAAATAATATGTAAAAAGGAATAATTTATTCTACATTGTGTGTGTAATGCAGGATGGTATCAGAGTGGACCACACAGAAAGTTGACAATGGAAATTTAAAAGCTGCCCAGAAGTTTTCTAGGTGGAAAGGTGGAGAAGGGAATATTGAGAAAGAGAAAGGCCAAGTCAGCTGCATGAGACATGAAGCAATGTTAGATAAACTACAAGTAGTGTGATATTGCTGCTCATATAAAGTATAAAAGGTGGGTGGTGGACAATGAGATCAGCATGCTGGGGCCATCATAGCAGACAGCTATCTTTGAAGACAATGAGTTTTTTTTTTTTTTAACCTTACTCAAGGGCCATTCAGAGAGAGATGAAGGGAGAGAGAGAAACATTGATGTGAGAAACATTGAGGCAACTAGACCAGGGATCACATGTGCCCAGACCTGGGGTTGAACCCATAACCTAGGCATGTGCCCTGCCCAGGAAATGAACCCACAACCTTTTGGTTAAAGGATGATGCTCAACAAATTAAGCCACACCAGTCAGGACAAGACAATGAGGTTCCTCCCCAACCCCCTTAAGGTTTCTAATACCTAAAGAGAAGCCAATTCAGCATAATAGACATGCAGTGAGATCTTTAGAAAGCAGATATTATTCTTAAAAACTCAAAGATGAAAAGGGAACGAGTTCATTACTGATAATATTATATGAGAAATGATAGTAAGAGTAAAATACTGACAATATTTTATCAAATGATCTTAGAAAGAATGAACAGAGACATTTTAAAAACTAGTTCAGATTAATTTTTTTAAACTTTTTCTAATGTTGTTCAAGTACAGTTGTCTCCATTCCTCCCATTCCCCCCAAATCCAGCCATCCCCAACAAACAACAAACAACAAACAAAACAAAACACAGCAGTGAGAGTCAAAGAGTAATGAATCTGGAAAGAACCTGAGGTATCACTAGTTCTTCATTGTATTGGTTGGAAAAGTGAGTACCAGAGAGAGAAAATTACACAGTATATTAATAAGAGAATTCAGATTCAGTAATTTTTACTACCGGGAGCCATTTTCCCATTGTAAAAGTATAGTTCATAGTTCCTGCATAATATTTTGTGGACCAGCTACAATAGAATCTCCTAGAGAGTTTAAAATATTTTGATTTTTCAAGGTCTTATCCTCAGTAATTTTAACTCGATGGTCTGGGGTGGACCCAATATTCTCCATTTTAAAAAAGATTTTCAAGTGATATTTTAGACTTGGAAATTATTGACCTAAGTGAGCTTTAAGACTATGTAGGGCAATGGTGATGGTTATTGATTAAGGGAAATAAATTCTCCCAGAATAAATTGAAAACTGGATGCCCAAGTTTTTTAGAAACTAAAACTTTATTCATCAATTAATCATTAATTAATGTTTAATTATCTACCATGTGCTTCCTTCTATGGGAAGAAGGTGAAATATAGAGAGAATGATTTCATTCTTTGTGGGGCTTTTTTGTTTGTTTTTACAAAGATATCCTATTGGATAATTTACTGTGAGACAACAGATTTTCTTCATGTCACCACATCAAAATGTTCAATGTGTTTATTGGTTTGTCACTTGAGAATGTTCAGTAGAACTAGCACTAGAAGATATTAAGATGGCAGTTTTTATAGCAATGCAAGTGTAAGCATTAGAAGTATAAGAATTTATATACTGTGCAAAGAAGTTTTCTGTTTATTTTGTGTTATCAGAATGCTTAACTACTAGGTACTAAGGTTCTATATCTATACTGGTAAAACTATACAAATCAGCATGATCAAACAACAAAAACTTAAACAAAAACAATCAGCAAATACTTTTTGCCAAGTTGGATGTGATTCAAGAGCTTCAACTGTAAAATGAATCTAAATAGTGGTTCTGTAATTTGAGGGGTAAAATACCAAGTTCATATTTTCTATTCATTAATGAACTTCTGTGAGATTTCTTCATACTCAACATACTGCTTTCCCCATACCCTTAAAAAACATGTTATGTAACTTTTACTTTTAAGGAGCGTTCCAGGTAATCAATTGATGTCATTGGAGATTTACAACTAAGAAGGAAAATATTAATAATAATACTAAGTACCTCTGTCAATTCTTCATATAAAATATCAGTGAGCAAAGTAGGAGAAACCTGTTTGCTGATTTCAGATTTTCCTCACAGATATTAGATGGCAAGATCTAGTAGAGTAGACCTTTAAAATTCACAAATTTAGAGAACTGGTCTGATTATTTTCAAAACACCCCAAGTTCCAAGACATTATACTTTTGTGATTCGTCAAGTCATGAAAATGAATCAAGCTGATCTCATCTTTAGACTGCTGGTTTCTCACACATATAAACTAACCCATCCAGTCCTATGCATTCTTCTTTCATGAATGCACCTTTTCTGTTCTTTACCTATTCTCACCTATGTAAGAGAGAAGGGATGTAAAAACAATTGCTCATTTTTAAAGTGACATTGATCATAAGGTAAATTTTACTGAAAGCTGGAAAGTTGTTAACTTTGTGTTACAAACAAAGGTAGCTTGATTAGGAATAAGGACCGTTGCATAAGTTTGAACTGAGCATTTCTTGAATTTGAGGGTTCATGAAGATCTCAGTATGTATAACTTGCAAATGTCAAGAGTTTACTATAATTAGTTCTCATGAGTGCTTTCTTCCTCATCTAATCAGAGAACATAATTTTCATCTTTAAAAAATGTACTCTACTGTAGCATTTTATTAACATTTACTAACTGCCTTTGGGAAAAATAACTTAGTTCCCAGCTATAATTTAACTTAAAATAATGTTTGATTCTTATAATAAGCGTATATGATTTTCATGTTAAGGTAGGAGGAATAAAATAATTTTGAAAGACAAATTTATTACACTTTTGTTTAATCATTTCAAATGCTATGCTTCCAGATTCAACATTATTAAAATAATCATAATCAGCACAACCTAAGACCTGCTTTAAAAAACTGGCCTTTTAATACAATCAACTCTGCCACTTCTAGTTTGAATATTCATTTCTTAATGAGTGGTCTAGGAAATCTGACAAAAGGATTTAAGAAATGATGAAACCATTCTGATGGTGCCTTTAACAGAGCCACCTATAAATGTCATCAGTAACAAGAGAGCTTCTAACTATTGAGATACTCAAGAGTAGTGTTGCTTTCATACTAAAATTACAAGTTAAAATAGCACAAAGGAAACTACTCTTGGGACAAGACAAAAACAATATTGAATAATGGATTGAATACAATATTGAATACTCTGTAACATGGTTTTACTATTTTATTAGTAAAATAATATGCTAAAACATCTTTTAGGTTCAAGAGAGAATTAAATAATTACAGGACTTGACTTGGGATGGTGAACACAAATACAGTGTACAGATGATGTGTTGTAGAATTATGCGCCAATGTGACCCCAATAAATTCAATAGAAAGGAAACAAAATAAAGTTACTCTTTTCTCAACATGGGAGTGAAGGGAAAGTAATTAGTTAAAATGGAAATGATTACATGATAAAAGAACTGAATGATAAAGGAAGAAAAATGTAGTACAAAAGGTGAAGTTAGCAGAGAAATTTTAAGAAAACCAAGTAAAAATGTAGAATGCAGGATGATAGAAAGATATGAATAGACTCCACAGAGATAACAAAATGAATCTTAAATGCAATTGAATTTCAAAATAATTTCATTTTTTTATCTTTAATCACATACTGACACTGTTCTTCAATTTGTCATTCAATTTAGCTTGTATACCTCCAAACATCTTAAGATAAAATTCATAGCCTAGGTCTTAAATCCTATGGAGAGCTCCCTTACCAATGTTAATGTGTATTTTTTTCTTCCTCTAACTTTAGTTAAGGTAGAGAAGTCAAGGAAATATATACTTAAAATTCTAATGGATTACAGAAAGAAGCAAGTGCTTGGATAGCGAATAAAAGAGAAAATTTGATCTAGAAAGCAGATTTCTTTCACATTTAATTATGGGAACTATATTATATATGCAATATATTGTTATATGTACAATTGTAGACATAGAAATCTGAGAAGCAAAAAGTACATTTGCTTGTATTAATTCTCAGTTTTATATTTAACATTGATGTTAAAGTAAGATTTTTTCCCATTTATCATCATCACTTTAGTATTGCTGATCCTAAAAGTTACTGGAAAATGATAAAGAAAGAGGGGGATTAAAAATCTCAATGTCACTACTCAACATTGCATGCATGAAAATGCTTATCTTCATGGACATTGATATGGTATAAAAGTTCCACCATTTATTTATTTATTTATTTTTAAAGATTTTACTTATTTATTTTTAGAGAGAGGGGGGAGGAGAGAGAGAGGGAGAGAAATGTCAATGTGTGGTTGCCTCTCATGCACCCCCAACTGGAGACATGGCCCACAACCCAGGCATGTGACCTGACAGGGAATCAAACCAGAGACCCTTTGATTTGCAGGTCAGCACTCAATCCACTGAGCCACACCAGCCAGGACCAAGTTCCATCTTTTAAAAACTCACTTTCCTTGACCTTCCTTGACGAAATAAATGCTACTTTAATTCTTGTTTTCCCTTCTTTGTTTTTCTTCTGCTTTTTTTCCTTCTTATAAAATATGTGAATATTTTTTTCTTCTTATAAAATACGTGAATATTCCTTAGCTTCTCTTTGTAAGTTATCTTTTCAGAAATCTCCATTCCTGTAATTCACCTACAGATTCCTATAGGTGAATCTCCATTCACCTGTCACTTATGGATTATTTCACAAATATTTGTCTCCAATGCTGACCTCTCTGTTAAGCTCTAATTTTCTAAGTTTGCTGTTTCAATTTACTTTTCTTGGCATTGCCTCAAAGCTCAATCCATCATATGCTTAACTCAATAATTTTTTAAAATTATCCCCATTCCAGATGCCTCATAACTCACTTCCCCCAAAATATCTTCCAAATGCACCATTGTTTAGTAGATCTTTATAAAACACTGATTTGATCTTATCACTCCCTTATCACAAAATGTTAATAACCCCTGCTACCTAAACCACAAAGTGAAAACTCAGTAGCATGGTATTTCAGGCTCTATACAGTTGTTGACTTGTATTTCTAGCCCTCCAAGCCTTTCATTATTCTTTTAATATGACATCTCTATGATAGCCCAAACAAACTTCTTAGTTTTGCCTATCCAGACCTCACATTTCTTATCTCTGCATCTTTGATGTTATTTGAAAGATTTTCCATTAAAAAATGCCTTTACTCTCTCTACCAAATGGCTTTCCTTTAAACCCAACAGAGATGCTACCTCTCCACAAAGCCTTCCCTGTCATTTGGGCCTGAATAGATAATTTTTTTCTAATGCTTAGAGCACTTTCTACCTTCTTCATTCCTATAGCATATTCACTGTCACCTGACATTTGTGTACATGCCTTACTATTTCCCCAACTAAATCATAAGTCCATGAAGTTATTACACATGGTTAATACTCAATGTACTCTGAATGAAAGTGCTTTTATTCTCAAGCCTCTCTCCCACTCTCCTCTCAGCATAGTCTCCTCTTCTTCCATTGTTTCAATGAGTTTCTACTGAACTCCATTATTTACCAAGTATTGTTTTAAGCACTAAAGATAAGTAGGGCAGTCTTGGGCAGATGGCTCAGTTGTCTGGAGTGTCATCCCATACACTAAAATGGTTGCGGGTTTTATCCCCAGTCAAGGCACATACCAAGGTTGTGGGCTCAATCTTCAGTCATGGTACATGGGAGACAACTAATTGATGTTTCTTTCTCATATTAATGTTTCTCTCTCTTTCTCTCTCTCCCCCTTCCTCTTTCTCTAAAAATCAATAAACATATTAAAAAATTAATAAGTAGGACATTCATAGTCCCTGCTGTCATAGGGCTCACAGTCTAATAGAAAAAACAAACATTAAAATATAAGTTTATGACAGGTGAGTGTAAATTATACATGTTGTAAGGGCCTATAGAACGGGAAGATACTGTAGTAGAACCTAAAACACTCACTGTTGCTTTCTTTAAAATTAGGGACTTCATAGCATACTGAGTAGCAAATAGTGAAAAGTATGGTCAAATAAAAAGAATCATATTATAGAGTATTTATCATAACTTTAGATTCAATATCAATGTATTGGAAAAGATCATAATGGAAATTACTAATTCATGAGACCAAGGATTTATGCTAGTTAATTTATGCTGTATTCTTTTTAGTCTTCACAACAATCTTGCAAGGTAGGTACCCTTATTCCCACTTTTGACATGAGAAAACAGGCCCCAAGAAACCAAGCTATTCCACCTAAAGTCCTACTAATTAAGAGAAAAGGTACACTTTGGACCAAAAACATATGTTCTTTGCCATACATCTGTGAGTAGATCATATGCAAATTTGTCCCACAAGCTAAATTTGCAATGATAGACTGGATAACCTAGACCCTCCCTCCATAGGGTGTCATTCTTGAGCAACATCATAATATTTTTAAGATAGACTTTATTCTATCACATTCTTATAAAATTGTCTATTTCATGCTGCCTTTTAAGAAATGTTCTTTATGGGAACTGGAAATCAGGACCACATAAGACATAGTCTCTCCTTGTTCATAGTTTTTAAATTAATGATACAAAACCAGTGTATTAGATTAACTGCAGAGAGAAGGGAAGAAGGTGTCAGGGGAGGAGGGAGCAGATTCCACTTCCCCCTACACACGGGAGAAAATCCTAGCTGATCTACTAAGTAGAAGAGCAAACGACAAGCAGTACCTCAGCATATATGAAAATAAGAGACCAAAAATTGCAGTGGGACTGAAAAACCAGGTGGTAAGGAGAGTGCTTCAGGACAATAAGGTCCCAGGGACCAGCGTGGGGTCCAAGGGGGCTGCAGCCCCAAGCTTGGTGCCCACTGCCGGGTTTGCCACAGAGACCTTGGGGGAGAGCTGGAGCAACTGATCCCTACCCACCCAAACAAGGTCTGAGAGGCAGGGGAGAAACCCTGTTGCTAGCAAACACACAGGGGCTGTGAGCACCCTCAGATTCTGTAGACACCAGCAGAGTTGAGAGTCACGCGATAGGCCCAGACCCCCACAGTCACCGGTCAGGCTGGAGAATTGGGTTGTGGGATAGGCCAGTTCACTGTATGGAGTGGCTGGCTTGAGTAGGAGGAATTTCTCAAAAAGAAAAACCGAAGACAGACACTGTTTTGGGAATTCTCCTACAGCAATCGCTCCAGCCTCACAGCCACCCAGCCTGGCAGAGATTCTGAGGTTGCAGGGAAGGTTGTGCTTGTGAGGAAGACCCTGCGCACCCCCATAGCACTGGGAAGGATGAGAGAGCCTCACTGAGCTAGTGTGCTGGCACAACCCCGCACCTCAGCCCACAGTGGTAACCTTGGCGAAAGGCCTGGATCCCACACCCAAGGCGCAAGGGGACAAGTACCAGGATAGCTCCCTGGACAGTGCGCTCAGCAGACTGAGTGCAGATTGGGAAGGAAGAAAAGCCATACCAATCGCCTTTCAGCCCACTGCAGCCAGCAAGACCAGAAAAACCGATCTGGCCACTTTGAAACCAAGAGGCTTTTTAACTTTATTCTATTTTTATTTTTTAATAATTTTTTATTGTTTAATTTTTATTATCTTTTCTCTTTCAATTCATTTTTCCTCTATTTCCTTCCTTCTTGTTTTATTCCTTGTTCCTTTCTTTCCAATTTTATCTCTTCTTCCTTTGTCTACCTTTTTTTTTAAATACCTACAAGCGAGACAAAAAAAATCCCCTGGAACTGTGAAAAGACCAGAGGTGGACCCAAAGAAGGGACATCACAACAGCTGCAACAGTGAGACAAATTTCACTTTGCTATTACAAAGAACCTGCAAGTTACTGCATATTTGTATTATTATTTTTCCATTATTCTTACATCTTTTATTTGAATAGTATTTTTGTATTCCTCTTCTTTCTGTATAGTCTGCTTTGCTAGGCTGGTTATATTATATCATTTGACAGGTTTCCCCTGATATCTCTTTCATAGTATATTGCTAATTTACTGTCCTTCATTTGTGTTCCACTAGTACACTACTCAAGGTTCTATACTCCCTATTCTTGTTATCTAGATCTCATAGATTCTGTCATATGATTGTTGCTCTAATATTACTATAAATAATAGCTATTCCATACAATTGTAAATACTACACTACACCCCTTCCAGACACTAGCCCACTTCACGGTTTCCTGAACTCCATTACTGTAGTGGTTAACTCTATCCTGTCACACACTACACATATTTATTATCCTTCACTCTCACCTTACCTCAGAATCTGACCTCCCACAACCTCACTGCTTTCTAAATCCAACTCACAATCCTTCCCTCCCCAACAAGAGTCTTATCTTCTTTCAATCCTTTCTAAAAAGTGGCTAGATTGGTGAAAGATCACGGTTAATACTATATATAGACAAAGGATCTCCTATCTCTTCTCAACTGGCTGCTACTGTAAATATCATAGAATACTCTCTTGCTGTCTTAAACCGTTTTGCCTTCCCCCTCGAACTGATCAGAAGAAAGTGTATGTGGAAGTGGTGAACACCAGGATACCCACTGGAAGAGGAAACCCAACAACAAAGGAACCACTAACAGATAACAACAGAAGAAGGTGAAGGATGGAGTGGAAACCTCACAAACCTCAATCCAGGACCTATTTAGAAATACAACTAAAGAGTAGAGACACTACCCAGTACAAACAACTGAACAAGAGCAAGAGAGAATCCTCAAAACTTGTACACACAGAAGAACCAGCTTCAACAAAACCTGCCCTCAGCAGCACAACAAAATATAAGAGGCGGTGGACAGAGTAAGCCTCATTTAAGCAGCTGGTGGGAAGGACCCACCAAAGAAAGACCCAACAACAATCAAAACCCAAAGACAAACACATAGCCAATGTAAACGACAGCCCAAGACCAGTGAGCTCAGGAGATCAAGGAGATTGCACCATTGAATCTCAAAGGTATTCTACCACAGAAGTTCACACCATAAACCCAAGGAGCCAGAACAGATCAGTTTAAGAAGCTGAGGCTAAAAAATGAATCTCACAAACAATGGGAGGACAAAAAAAAAATCCCCAAATGAAAGGAAAGGAGGAAGTCTCAGAAAGAATGCTAAATGAAATAGACGCAACTCAACTATCAGATATTGAGTTCAAAGCAATGATTATCAGCAAGTTCAACGAACTCACAATGAGCTACCAGAAACTACAGGGAAGCTACAATGAACTCACTGCAAACTGTATCAACATGAAAAACGAAACAGAAACTATCAACAAGGGCCAAGAGGAAATGAAGAATACAATTTCTGAACAGACGAACACAGTAGAAGGAATGAAAAGCAGGACTGATGAAGCAGAAGATTGGATCAGCGAGCTAGAGGACAAAGGAAAAAAAAAACACCCAGAAAAAGCAAGAAAAGGAAAAGAGGCACAGAAAGAATGAAGAGGGATTAAGAGAAATGCAAGACAATATGAAACTTAATAATATCCGTATAATAGGGATACCTGAAGGAGAAGAAGAAGAAGAGCAAGGAATAGAAAACCTATTTGAAAAAGTAATGATGGAAAAATTCCCTAATTTTTTTTATTAAAGATTTTATTTATTTATCTTCAGAGGGAAAGGGAAGGAGAGAGGGAGAGAAATATCAATGTATGGTTGCTTTCTGTGCATTCCCTGCAGGGAACTGGCCTGCAACCCAGGCATGTGCCCTGACTGGGAATCGAACCGTGATCTCTTGGTTCACAGGCCTGCGCTTAATCCACTAAGCTACACCAGCCAGAGTGAGAAATTCCCTAATTTGATGAGAGAAAAAGTCACACAAATTCAGGAAACACAGAGAGTTTCAATGAAGAGGAACCAAAAGAGGCCCACTTCAAGACATATCATAATTAAAATGGCAAAATTCCAAGACAAAGAGAGACTCTTAAAAGCAACAAGGGAGAAACAGGAAGTAACATACAAGGGAGCCCCAATAAGGATAGCAGCTGACTTCTTAATGGAAACGCTCCAAGCCAGAAAAGAATGGCAAGAAATATTCCACATATGAGAACCAGAGGACTGCAACCAAGGCCACACTACCCAGCTCTCAATCAAGATAGAAGGCCAAATAAAGAGCTTCCGAACCAAAAGAAGATACCTCCACCAAACCAGCTCTGCAAGAGACCCTAAAGGGACTGCTTTAAGGAAAAGAAATAAAAGAGAGAGAGAGAGCGAGAGAGGAACACAGGTACGAAAATGGCAATGAATAAGTACCTATCAATAATAACCTTAAGCGTAAATGGATTAAATGCTCCAATCAAAAGACATAAAATAACTGAATGGATAAGAAAAGATGGTCCACACATATGCTGCCTTCAAGAGACCCACCTCGGAACAAAAGACCTACACAGACTAAAAGTGAAGGGCTGGAAACAAATATTCCAAGCAAATGGACAGGAAAAAAAAAGCCAGGGTAGAAATACTCATATTAGACAAAATAGACTTCTAAAAAAGGGCCATAGAGAAAGACCCAGAAGGTCACTACATAATACTCAAGGGAAGAACCCACCAAGAAGACATAAACATGGTAAATATATATGCACCCAAAACAGGAGCACCCAAACAAATAAAGAAAATCTTAGAGGACTTCAAGAAAGATATGGATAGCAACATATTCATAATTATAATTATAATAAGGGATTTTAAAACCCCACTGTCAAAAGTGGACAGATCTTTGAAACAGAATATCAACAAAGATATTGTAGCATTGAACAATGCCCTAGATGAAATGAACTTAACTGATATATATAGAGCCCTTAATCTCAAAGAAGCTAAATACACATTCTTTTCAAATGCACATGGAACATTTTCAAAGATAAACCACATGATAGGACACAAAACAAACCTCAACAAATTCAAGAAAATAGAAATCATACCAAGCATTTTCTCTGACCACAAGGGACAGAAACTAGAAACCAACCCCAAGGAAAAAAACCCAAAACACTCAAACTCATGAAGATTGAATAGCATACTATTAAACAATGAATGACTCAAGAATGAAATTAGGGAGGAAATCAAAAAATTTCTGGAAACAAACAGAAATGAACTCACAGCAACCCAAAACTTATGGGACACAGTGAAGGCAGTCCTGAGAAGGAAGTTCATAGAGATACAGGCCTACCTAAAAAAGATAGAAACATTTCAAACAAACAACCTAACTCTATGCCTACAAAAACTCAAGGAACAACAACAAAAACAGCCCAGAGAAAGTAGAAGGAAAGAAATAACCATGATCAGAGCAGAATTAAATGACATAGAGACTAAAAGCATAATTCTAAGGATCAATGAATCCAGGAGTTGGTTCTTTGAAAAGATAAACAAAATTGACAAGCCTTTAAGCAGGCTCATCAAGAAAAAAACAGAGAGGATCCAAATAAACACAATCAGAAATGAAAGAGGAGAGATTACAACTGACACCACAGAAATACAAAGGATTGTAAGAAATTACTATGAAGAACTGTATGCCAAGAAATTTGAAAACCTAGGTGAGATGGACAAATTTCTAGAAAAAATATAACCTTCCAAAACTCAATGAAGAAGAAACAGAAAGCCTGAACAGACCAATAAAGGCAAATGAAATTGAAGCAGTAATCAAAAGACTCCTCACACACAAAAGTCTGGGTCCGGATGGTTTCACAGGAGAATTCGACAAAGCATTTAAGGCAAAGCTAACCCTTATCCTTCACAGACTATTCCAAAAAATCCAGAATGATGGAAGACTCCCAAACTCTTTTTATGAAGCTAGCATCATCCTAATCCCAAAACCAGATAAAGACACATCAAAGAAAGAAAACTTCAGGCCAATATTGCTGATGAACATAGACAGTAAAATCCTCAACAAAATTTTGGCAAACCCCATCCAACAATACATTAAAATGATCATACACCATGACCAAGTGGGATTCATGCCAGAGATGCTAGGATGGTTCAATATTCACAAATCAGTAAATGTAATACATCACATAAACAAAAGCAAATATAAAAATCACATGATCATTTCAATAGATGCAGAAAAAGCATTTGATAAGGTACAGCACTCATTTATGATAAAAAACATTCACGAAAGTGGGAATAGAGGGAGCATTCCTCAACATAATAAAGGCCATATATTAGAGACCTACAGACAATATCATACTTAATGACCAAAAACTAAAATCTTTCCCACTAAGATCAGGAACAAGACAAGGTTGTCCACTTTTCACCACTTGTATTCAATATAGAATTGGAAGTCCTACCTACAGCAATAAGACAAGAAAAGGAAATAAAAGGCATCCAAATTGGAAAGGAGGAAACAAAACTGTCATTGTTTGCAGATGACATGAGAGTGTACATAGAAATCCTATAGACTTGGCCATAAAAATGCTTGACCTAATAAATGAATTTGGCAAAATAGTGGGATACAAAGTCAATATCAAGAAATCAAAGGCATTTTTGTACACCAACAATGAAACAGCAGAAGCAGAAATCAAGAAAAACATCCCATTTGATATAGCAAAAGGAAAAATAAAATACATAGGAATAAGTCTTACCAAGGAGGAATAAGTCTTACCTGTATGCAGAAAATTACACAACACTGAAGAAAGAAATCAAGGAGGACACAAACAAATGGAAACATATACCATGTTCATTGATGGGAAGAATTAACATCATCAAAATGTCCATACTACCCAAAGCAATCTACACATTCAATGCAATACCTATTAAAGTACCAATGGCATATTTCACAAACATAGAACAAAAACTCCAAAAATTTATATGGAAACATAAATGACCCCGAATAGCTGCTGCAATTTTGAGAAAGAAGAGTAAAGTAGGAGGAATCACAATACCTGATGCCAAACTGTATTACAAGGCCACTGTAATTAAAACAGCCTGGTATTGGCATAAAAACAGGCACATGGACCAATAGGACAGAACAGAGAGCCCAGAAATAAACCTAAATCTCTAAGGTCAATGAATATTTGACAAAGAGGGCAACAACATAAAATGGGGTAACAAAAGCCTCTTCAACAAATGGTGTTGAGAGAACTGGACAGCTATGAGCAAAAAAGTGAACCTGGAGTACCAGCTTATACCATACAGAAATATAAATTCAAGGTGGATAAAAGATTTAAACATAAGCCATGACAGTATTAAAGTCCTAGAGGAGAGCATAGGTAGGAAAATCTCAGATATTTCATTCAGCAACATTTTTACTGATATGTCCCGTAGAGCAAGGACATAAAGGAAAGAATAAACAAATGGGATCTCATCAAAATAAAAAGCTTCTGCACAGCTAAAGAAAACAGTATTAAAATAAAAAGAGAACCAACTGTATGGAAAATCACATTTGTCAATGATACCTCAGAGAATGGTTTAATCTCCAAAATATATAAAGAACTTACATGACTCCACTCTAAGAAGACAAGCAGCCCAATTAAAAAATGGGCAAAGGACTTGAACAGACACTTCTCTTAAGAGGACATACAGAGGATCCAGAGACACATGAAAAGATGCTCAACATCACTAGCTATCAGAGAGATGCAAATTAAAACCACAA
>CM052549.1:54486891-54535910 GCA_028533065.1 Trachops cirrhosus | reverse complement strand
CTAGGATTATATCCTAAGAACCCTGAAACACCAATCAAAAAGAACCTATGCACCCCAATGTTCATAGCACCATGATTTATAGTAGCCAAGTGTTGGAAGCAAGCTAGATATCTGCCCATCAGTAAATGGGTGGATCAAAAAACTATGGTACATTTACACAATGGAATTCTATGCAGCAGACAGAAAGAAGGAGCTCCTACCCTTTGCAACAGCATGGATAGAACTGGAAAGCATTATGCTAAGTGAAATAAGCCAGGTGGTGAAAGACAAATACCATATGATCTCACCTTTAACAGGAACCTAATGAACAAAACAAACAAACAAGCAAAATATAACCAAAGACACTGAAATAGAGAACAGGCTAACAGTGTTCAGAGGGGAGCAGGGAGGGATTTTCACGGGAAAAGGAGAAGGGTATACAGGAACAAGTACAAAGGACACATGGACAAAAACTAGGGGTGGGCAGAAATGGGAGGGAGGTGGGGAGGGTTGGGTGGGTGGGTGGGCTGGGATGTGAGTAAAAGATAGAAAATTGTACTTGAACAACAATTAAAGTAAATTTTAAAAAGGAAAAAGATTAACTGTATATTTTTTGATAGAGAAAATATCAATAACAAAAAACACCTTTAAAATCCCTTTCACCAAAAGAAACTCTGCACAAGACATGATGTGTGAATAGGTACATTGTCATGATGTAGCTGTCAATCACCAGCTGCCCATAGCTGTGGGCTTCTGAATAATCCAAATAGTTTCCGCAGAGAAATGTTCAAGCTTAATATAAAATTTGATTTAGATTCATTGCCCTAGTTGCTCAGTCATTTTTTAATGCAATGGCCTTACAGTGCACATGCTCACTCAATATTGTCTACTGTCTCCACTGACTAGTACAGTGAAGTCATCATTGTTCACACATTCACATTTCTGTTGACTCTCCTTGGCTGCCAGATTACATCTATGTCATGCAAACCATTCTCATTATATTAACAATGGCTGGACTTTTTCTGGACAGACCTCATATGTGTTTTAAGTAAAAAGCACATTTCAGAAAGGCTCCACAGCCTTCAGGGAAAGATTTACAGTAAAACAATTGTTGTTATTTGATGTTCTTGTTCCCAGCTTTAATTATAACTCATCTGAAGGTCAACTAAGACCCCTGGGGAAAGAATGAATGCCTATCAGGGAAATAAAACACATATGAGACTAAATAAATAAATACAAATAAAAACCTTGACTAAATAAATAAATAAAAATAAAAACCCTTTCTTAGTTTCTGAATCTACTCAAACCCATATCACAAATTTTTCAATTATGTTGCTTTCAGTATTTGAAATAAAACATATTCTGACTTTTCTTAATTCTTCTGTACTAGAAATCAGAAATCAATGTGGAAAAGGAAATATTCAAATTCATTCTTTACTACTATATAAATGGATTTTGATAATTTCCTAAAATGTATTTATCAATGTCCAACTCTATATCCCAGAGAGGTATTTATTTCCTTTACTTATATATTTTATACTTTATTGTTTTTTTCTTCCCCTAGAATATGAAATTTAGAAATATTAATTAGTTTACAGTAGAATTTCCGGTTGTCTACTGATGTTAATTTAACCTTTTGGAATGAAGAATTATATCACAACCTTTTGTTGTAGATTATTAAAGTAAATACATACGTGAAATAATTTCTTGGTTAACTTAGAATTTTCCTAAAAGCAATTTATAAAGTTATTTCAAGGCATTAAACAAAACAAATTTTCCTTAGATGTGATGCAAAGTGATACTTGCACAATGGTTTCTGTACACATAAGGTTTAATACTTTGATTTCAAAGCATTATTTTTGGCTATGATATGATTTTAAAGTTTTTGTAAGTGAAAACAAATAAATAAAAATAATTCTTAACTCATTAGATAATATCGAACAAAGTACAGCTATTCTTGAAAAATTAAGATGCTCATCACTTAAAAATGAAATAAATCTTTTACCACAGAATATTATATTTTGTTTATTGGTTAGCCCAATGTCTATCTTTTGAAAACATTGAATGACTTTTTGAAGCTTACATAACTAGTTTGTGGCAGAGTCAGAATAAGACCCCTAAGTTTAATTCACTTTTGCTTTTTACTATTCCATTCTTGAACTAATTAATAGAATTAATTTAAAAATTAATGTTAATTACTTATTGGAAAAAATAACCTTATGTTAAATATTAACCTACAATGAAGGAAATGATTACAATGCTATATACTAATATTCATCTAAGATAGCAAAGCAATGGCATTTACCTTAAATTTACGTCTCTGCTCTGCACAGCTGTTGAAGAACCACAAGTCTGTATCATGGCTGTAAATGTAACAAGAACAATAATGCGACCAATTTCATACCTAAACTAAATTAAGTAGATCTGTCATAGGTTAGAAAATGGATAATGTTTTTTACAATATATGTTTAAAGTATAGATTATGGAAGTATGCATGTGTGCATATAAAATGTGTGTGTGTGTAGGGGGACTAAATGGTGATGGATTAAGTCTAGACTTAGGGTGGTGAACACACAATACAGTATACTGATATGTGTTGTAGAATTATGCATCTGAAACCTGTATAATTTTGTTAACAAGTGTCACCCCCCATAAAATCAATAAAATGTAAAGGAAACAAATGTATGTGTGTATGTAAACATGTATGTGTGAATTTACCCTTTTTAATCTGGAATTTAGTTTCATGAAATTAAAATAATTTCCTATTCTCTTTGGCTAACTTTCCTCATTATGGACCACTATAGGTGTATGAAATCTAGGAAGTGCTAGGAGTAGATATAGAAAAATAAACAAGATGAGAGGCCATCTTCAGCTCTTATTATTAGGGTTTGTTATTCTGGGACACATAATAAGACTGTAAAAAAGAAATATCTGGTTACAGTTTAATATCAGCTCCCATTTGCATCATATTTTTATATATTATTCATCAATATATCATTAATAAATATATTTACTAATTGTCCCTATTTAATTGGTGTTTCATGTAATGAATAAATACAAGAATATGTTTCAAATACATGTATTCAGATATCTATATATGAAAGTGAAATCACTACTATAATCGGTATTTAAGCTTGTGAAATATGATTTTTCTTTCCATTTTGGATTAACTATGCTACTATCGCTCTGCCATCTTTAGCACAAAAACATGAAAAAATGTAATGAAAAGATAATAAACAACTACTATTCTGCTAGAAAGACTCTCAACCATGTCACACTTCAAATTTGGCCATCACTTTTCAACATTTGAAAGAAATCCAGTTGAGTGTAAGTAACAAGTATTGTTCTTGTGATCTTAGCCATCAAAACATTTTTCTGAAATCTGTATTTTCTTTTAAACTATATGAAATAGTTCCCCATCAACTCTATATATTAAAATTAAAAACACATTAACTCCTTTGGTCTCCTAACAACAGGTTATGCCTGATAAATCTATCATTAACATGATCTATTATTAACACTAAATGCCTTCAATTATGTCTTTTAATTCTAAAAGATAGTCTACAACAACTTTATTATGAAAAATTGGTTAAATTCTTAGTTAAGTAGAAAAGAGAACTAAACTGTGAGAGAATCATAAAAGTTTTGAAGTGTTAATTTCACATTAAGTGGTTTTAATTTTAGTGAAAATATTCTACCCTTTTCTTTAACATAAGTGGCAAGTAGTGCCACTCACATTAAATTGTATTTGCAGAAGTGAAAAATAAGTATTACTTAACATTGTCCATTGACAACATGTGTAAGCTAGTATAAAATGCTACTAGGTTTTTATTAGATTTTTAATACAATCCTAGCATGTTTCCAGTTGCTAAGCTTATCAAGTACTACAAAATAAAAAAATGTAGAATCACATTACATTAACTGTGGTGTATGTTTTGGTGAATAAATATATCTTCATTCATTATTCTAAATTCTCATTCTTAAGAACCAATTTTTCATTCCTATGATATTTTGGTATGAGCTCCCATTATAATTATACAATAAGAATAAAATGATGGAGTTCTATAATCTGCACAATGTATATAAATTTATGTTAATATGAATCACAAAACACTAAATATAAGTGACACAATAAACTATAGTAATAGCAGCTGAAATTATTAAAAGGTATTTATAAACTTTTAATCACAATGTTATGATAAAAATAATATAATTGAGGACTTACACACAAAATTTTATTTATACAACATTTGGTACATGAACAACAATTTCTCACTTTGGAGTCCTTACTACTCCCATATTATTGTGTGTGTATGTTTTCCAACAAAAAATATGCAGGTTTTGGTTAAACAAAGTATTATATTTTGCCTTCTCATATAACAAAAAGAGAAAATAGAAAAATTTAAACCCAACCATTTTTTCCCAAAGATATCCTGGTAACCATCAATAAAGAAACTTCTATTGGACTTAGCTTTGGAGAGGAAGGAAACTACTTGGTCTAATTTGTCAGGAGACATAATAAAATAGAATTAGGAGAATATATAGTCTTTTTCAGATATTCAAAATAATAAACTCTTTCTGACTTTTGACATATGCTTGCCAGCATCTAAACCTCCTTTCTATACCAGCAACAAAGCAAAATTTGTAGATTGAAACCATAATGAGGATAAGCATTTCATTTGCTATCATCTGTGACTTCTATGGAATTTTTCTTCTGTCATGTAAATGTATGGAGAGGCTCTCATGGAATCAGATAACTCAATGGAAGTGCTCCAATCACTGTTATTACTTAAGGATATGATGAGGAGGAAAATGCCTCACTATAGAATTATTGATTAGTTAACACAAAAGCATGTGAAATTTATTTGTTTATTTATTTTTATTAAGATGGATCTTAAACTCAGGTTGATTCAACATAACCCATTAGAAATCATGGCAGACATCTGTGTTTTACCCTGTTAAAACATATGTCTTATCCCCCAAATGGGTTTGTTCCCAAGAATATATATTCTCACCTTGAATCTGTCTAGGGACATAAAGTTAATTCAGTTTTTAAGTAATACGTAGTTTCTGGATTGTGTGTACCTCAGTAGCCTGTAATTCTCTGTCATAGAAACAAAGCTTCAGAAGTCCATTGTGCAAGACTTAATTTACTAATATCTGGGAGTATACCAAAAAATGAAAACAGACAGCTAGGCCATAAATTTTTCAAGATAGATTTGTTAAAGCAAATGTTTATATTTTTTGAAAACTTGCTTATCTTTCGACAGAGCTGATAAACATTTTGAAAGATATTTTATGCAACTCCAGATACCTTGCAAATATTTTAAAACTGTAACCAAAAAAAATGTTTCTTTCTTGGAGACAATATCCTATGTATTTCTGTTAAGAATATAGAAAACAATGGTTATATTATATAATAAAACATTACTTTGAAAGACATGCATATTATTAGCTTTGCAAGATGAACATAGTAGATATAACAAACTCCAGAATGTATTTTTATAACTGTAACATCGTCAATAACTCCTTGGAAAATTCAGTTTTTCTGGCAACCTTGGAGGTTTTCTGCATTTATCGCTCAGATAGAACTGTTGAAGGGTTGTCTGAGACTGTTTCGTTTCCTTCTAAACCATTTTACTATGATTTGCCTTTAAGAAAGAAATTTCACATTTTAACCTTTTTGTGAATGAAATTCTATTAAAATCCCAGCAAGGAGTCTTATACAAAACTTTTTACATTTACATATACCAAGTGCAGGTCCTACATACTTTTTGCAATAAATAACTTTGTAAACTTTTGAAATCTATGCTAATAGAAAATTATTTCTTTCTCTATCAAGAAGAGAGAATGGCTTCTCATTTCTCATTAAAACTTTCTACATATGCAAATAAAATCATTTTCTGTATGTGTACAACTGGGCCTGCATTTCTGTTGACATTATAAACATGTTTTAAAATATGATCCTAAGGACAGGCATATTTTACCTACCTGGAGTGGCCTCTGCTTATCACTGCTCTTAGGAGATTTCAGTCCACTTGTTTGCTGCTGTAAGAGAAGTTGTCTTGCTGCCTGGAGAGCCTGGAAGTAAAAAGGGAGGAACTTCTATATATTTTGTTAAAGGCAAATTAATGATTAATAATAGTTATAGGCTTCAGTGTATAAGAACCCCACTCTACTCTCCTTGCTCGAGAAAAACATTAAATAATCTTTTTCTTCTAATGAAAAAAATTGTACATAACACACATGCATATAATTTTACTTAAAGTCATTGAGATGGATATTATCTGGCAAGAAATAAAGTTAATTTGTTTAAAGTTCTTACAAAGGAAAGAATCACAAACTGCATCAATAACCTCATTTCCACAAGGAACTTGTCTTTGAGTGTTCAACTAAAAGGTCCACTCCCTTTTAAATTACTATTCAATTTGCATTTTCATATTACAATTTTGAAGCAAAAGCAGTCAATTTCAAGTGTTATAGGAAGCTGTAATTAAATTTGACAAATCAACATCAAATTATCTTGAAAATGAATTAATAGGATTTTCACTAAAGATTTAAAACAGTTTTTTGTACTTACAATTCAAGGGGGAAACCTCTCCTTTGACAAAATAAAGTGAAGTTTTAATGCCAAATAAAATTGAGTGGTTTTCATTTGCATTCTTAGCAAAATCAGAGAACAAAGAAATTATCACTGAACCAATCAGGTTTGTTTCTATGTGTGACCGAATACCAATCAAAATAGGCGTTTTCATTTATGTTTATGGTTTCCTTCCTACTCAGGAAAATAAAGCTGAACATAAGAAATTAATGTAAGCATTTTATTTACCAGAAGAGAGGTAGTTTGGCAACTTGCAGTGCTATATATACTTATATAAAAACTAGTGTTATAACAAAAACAAAACAAAATAAAATAAAATAAAACACATATTGCAATGTTTTCAAGATAACAGTATAAACTAATTAAAAAACTTTTTAAGAGCCTCAACTGTAAAAACATATTTTTCTCTCAACAACTGAGTTCAATGAACAATAGTGATGAAAATTTTCAGCACATAAAACTAAAATGCTATTTTAGTTTTGGTTTGTTATTCACTGTTTTAGAACACTCTGTATAGTTTTCACGATGGGGAAAATATTTTAGATCAATTTTCTTCTATAATAATTAAGATTTTAACCTGAAAAAAAGTACAGTTTTGATTTGGAATCAATGATCTGGTTTTTAAGAGAGTTCCTAGTAACCATGACAACAGTTGCTTTGATAAGATGTGCATATGGCATTACACTGCCAGCTGGTGTGAACAATGTTTGAACTACTGCATTGAGATGCTGAGCAAACAGAAAAAGTTGCCACATCTTAACCCTCAGGGAAGGCAGTCATCCCCTGATCAATTATGAAAAGACAGAGAGGAGGGCTGCTACAGTCTGGCTCCAAGCAAGTTTTCTAAAAAAGCAGGCAGACATAGAAGCCAAAGTAAACAAACTGAATGTACTAGCACCATCTCCTAACAACTTCGATTTGTCTTTCCATACAAGGGTCTGGAAGAGTTTGTGAATCATACTTTTTGAAAACATACTCAGATATATTCCTCTGTTTTTCTAAATTTTCAAGCAATTACAAGTCAACCCAACTCCACATAAAGTTTGCCTAATATTTTTCACATACTTGTTTTTCCCCTTTGAGTTCATTAGTTTATTTTGTATATATACAACCTTATTTAGTTTATGTTTAATTCTGTGATCGTTTACTATTTGTAAAGGATTCTAACGAACATAGTTGGGAATCTTGAAGTCATGAAATCATCCAATCAGACCCCTTCATTTTAGTAAATGGGGAAAATGAGGCCTGGAGTATTCAACAGTTTCCTGGCAGAGTGCATTCCAGTATGCCATAATGTTTCTTTTCCATCAAAGGCAATGTTAGGTGGAAATGAGTAAAACTCTAGTAAAGGAGAACATGTGGCATCATCATGAATTATTTTTTTAACCTGTAAAGAGGGCATATCCATTTATCAGAACTTTAAAAAGGAAACTACAATATAATCATTTATATGTTTTGAGCTTATATGTGTTCAGATAGAACTATTACAGAATATTGTCATTTTTATGGCTGTTTCCAAAATCCCTGACTTAGATTTCATCACATAGTTTACCAATATCTGGAGGAGCTGTAAAGTCTTCTGACAAACACTCCAATGATTTGACCAATGAAGTGAAGGACTAATAATAAACTAAAGAATTTCAAAGTTGGAAAAAATGTCTTAGAAATTGTTTAGCCTAGTTTTCACATTTTGTAGACAAATAATTGAACGATCAATGCTTTAATAACTTAATTAAAGTCAAAAGGCAGTGACAGAATCTGGTCAAAAGTTCAGACTCCGGTTTGTCAAGAATTTCAAAAGCTCAGACTCTTATTTGTCAAGCCTAAAACCCTACCCATTTCACCACCTTGTATTACATTCATTCAACTAACCCAAATAAGTAACTAAATGGAATATGTAATGCCCAATGACTACAGAAAGACACTAGAAAATTAGGTATATTAGAATTGCATGTCATGAAACTATCACTAGACAAATGTGTACATGCACACTGTTTTTAAAGGAGTAATAATAATAGAATACTACAAGATACTTGGCCAAAATGTGCTTCTACTTTTAAAGGATGTGGTTTTCTATATACTTATAATGATCTTTAAAATAGTTAAAAATATTCTTTTTAATACAAATCCTCATGAAAAAGAACACCTTGCTTATTTCAACATTCTTTTTTTAGTAGTAGATACTGCTACAGCAAACATGAGATGTGGGAGACCAAAACACAATTCCAGGAGATCAGTAATAATTAAAAACTCCTAAGCATAAATCCTGTCAGTATGCATTTCAACTGCAGGCATCACATGACATTCCCTGCCCCCATATTCTGGAAAACATATTAGAACTTAATTTTAATAAATAATTGTTCAGACACATGTAGTTCATCTTTGCAAGTTATTATCATAGCTACTCAAGAGTTGAAAGATTATGAGCAGATATATTTCCATCAATATAAGGTATTAATGTCAAATTACATCAAATATTAATTTGAAAATCACTTGTCTGACTAAATTGGTAACTAGCAAAGTTAAATGCCAGGGCAATTCACAAAGTTCTGTGAGCCATCTAAGTATTTATAGAAACACTCTCTGTAAAAAAATTAATTTAGAACAAAAGGCAAAAGATGTTTCCAAATTTTTCTCTAACATTGTCTGAGTCTGATTCAAACGAAAGATGAGAAACAGGTTTATAAGGCAGCCAAACCTATCTAGTTTCCAAAAAAGATGAATGGATCAAAAAACTATGGTACATTTACACAATGGAATTCTATGCAGCAGAAAGAAAGAAGGAGCTCCTACCCTTTGCAATGGCATGGATGGAACTGGAAAGCATTATGTAAGCAAAATAAGCCAGGCAGTGAAAGACAAATACCATATGATCTCACCTTTAAAAGGAACCTAAACAACAAAACAAACAAACAAGCAAAATATAACCAAAGACACTGAAATAGAGAATAGGCTGACATTGACCAGAGGGGAGAGGGGCGGGAATTTCAGGGGAAAAGGAGAAGGGTATACAGGAACAAGTACAAAGGACACATGGACAAAAACTAGGGGTGGGCAGAAATGGGAGGGAGGTGGGGAGGGTTGGGTGGGTGGGCTGGGATGGGAGTAAAAGACAGAGAACTGTACTTGAAGAACAAGTAAAACAAAATAAAAATAAATAAAAATAAAAAAATTTTGTTTTGAACTGAGTGCACTTTACTTAATGAAGACATCTAATTTAGTAAAACTAAAGAAAATTAAGATAGGACATTAAAAATTTGGAATCATCTGAGGACACCTGAAACACTAATTTGAAAGAATATATGCACCCCTATGTTCATTGCAACATTATTTACAATTGCCAAGATTTGGAAGCAGCCCCAATTTCCATCAGTAGATGAATGGATAAAACAACTATGGGACATTTACAGAATGGAATACTATTCAGCTATAAAAAAAGAAGAAAATTCTAACACTTGTGACTGCATGAATGGATCTGGAGAACACTATGCTAAGTGAAATAAGCCAGTCAGAAAATGACAAATGATTTCACCCCTATGTGGAATCTGATGAACAAACTAAATTAACAAGTAAAATAGAGAGAGATTCATAGACAGAGAGCAGGCTGATAGTTCTTCAGGGGTGGGGGAAAGAATTAGGGAGTGGAAGGATCAAGCAAAAAAGAAAAAGGACTCAATGGATATGGACAACAGTGTAGTGATTAAGAGGGGCAGGGAGAGGGTTGGGTGGAAGTCAGAGAGGCTATAGGGGGATAAACAGTAACAGAAAAAATATAATAAAAATAAGTAAATACATGTATTGGCAACCACACAAAAAAGAAAATATAAAGAAGGAAATATACATTTATCATTTAAAGAATATTTTGAGGGCTTGTCTGATAGATAATAATGATCTCATGGCAGTAGTATTTTGTATTCTCTTCATGGAGTGTTCAATGAGAATTAATATGTGTGAGTTTATTTGCTTCAAGACAAGTTTCCAGCCCCCATTTTGAGTGGTACTTCCAGAGCGGTAGTAAATTCATGAATTTCTGAAAATATCCTTTACCCAGACTTGGTTACGTATCACACTATGTCATTAACAGATAAACTAATTTCCTAAATAATTGTATCTCTAATGATAGTCTGAAAATACATTAAAATCAGATTAAATTAAATATTTTGAAAAGATGAATAAAATATCTGTGTAATAGATTAAAGGTATAGTTTTTGTTAGGTTGCAAAGGTGTGGAAATGTATGTTCTCCGTAATTCAGTGCATTTTGCTCTAAAATATTTGTAACACCAGTCCTAATAGTTACTGTATAATTTCACATAAATAAAACTTTGTAAAGAAATAAAAAGTTCAAGCATATCATCTTTCTACAGTAGGAATAACTTTGTGCTAGTTATAAATCTCACAGAAAAAAGTAACTCTAATAAGGAGGTTATGAGAATTAAGAGTGAAAAAACCTTTGTAACTTGTCAGATTAATACTTTTTTCTTCTTGAAGAGCATTGAAAACTTTACTTTTTCCCTCTTGAAAACACAGGAGTAAAATTGAGAAGAGCTTAGAAAAAACCCAGTGAAACCAAAAATGTTGAGTACTCTAAGGTTTATAAGTAACTTATTTTTTTCAAAGTAAATATGTATATATATGTATATATATGTAAAAAACAGACATCACTTATATTTCTCCTCATAAAAATAGGAGTGCTTAACCTATCAGCCTGTTGCATCTGAGACATTAAAATGAAAAATGACATATATACCTATTAATATCTTCAATGTATAAACAGCACAGCATGACACATTCTTGAGAGTTGAAAACTACAAAATCTCTCTGAAACATAAATAACAAAGCACTCAGAAGTATATTTGATGTTGATATTCATCTCTGAGAAAAACCCTGCTGCCTAGGCTCTTATGAAAATAGATGGAGCCCAAATGGATCTTCTGTAATTGGTTTCAGATAGCGAAGTTAGAAGGAATATGATACAAGAAATGATTATATGGAAGAAGCAAAACAAAAATGTTTACACAGTAGTTCTTTAGTTATACTATCAAGTGATGTATATGTTGCAGATAACCAGAGCAACAAAAAAATAGCCAGCAGTACATCCAGAATTTTGCTCTTCATACTCACACATCTTTAACATGTCACTTTAAATACTGAACATAAAATAAGTTTTCAAACAATTTCATTTTCCAATTATTTTCACAAGTGTGGTAGTTAAAAAATATTCAGATCCTCCCACAAAAGATATAAATTCCTATTGTTTGGCTTTTTTTCACATTATGTTTCCACTGAAGAGAATATACTGATAAATGTAATCAGAAGTCTCATAATGATATTTATTAGAAAAAAATAATCACCTAATTGTCATAACCTATTTTCAAACAACAATCCATCAGAGTGAAATTATGCACCTGTAGCTATTGACCTTTCATTTTATCATGCCTCATACACAATTAAACCAAATTTGTTGGGAATAAAAGCTAATTACTGGAAAATATTTTTAAAACAATTATTTTTGTTTTACAATGTTTTTCACATAAAGAATATATGTATGGCTGCATGGTTTTTATATTGTAAATCACTATGGAGGCCAAATTGAGAAGCTAAGACAATTTATTTTAGGGTACTATAATAAGAGTGAGAAACACACTGTAAAGCTTCCTATTTACCATTCAAATATGAGGCTTAGCATTCATGAAGTAAATTCAAAGGAGAGACAATCAAGATATTAAATATGTAATGGAATGGATCTTCAAGTCATCCTCACAAGTTTAACAAATTCCTCAAGGTTCAAATCCAAACCCAGTACTCAGTATATTCCAATATGGCTTCAAACTTCCAGATGAGTGCAGAAACCCTTCTACAAAATAAGCCTGTGAACCAACTAATGGCTAAGACAGGTTTATTTTTTTCATGTCTAGAATTATACACTCAGTTTAATGGGATAAACATATTCTCCTTCTCAGAGCTTGCATTCTAAAGGTTACAGAAAATAATCTTAAGAAGCCTGGTATTCATCTATTTTCTTCATTATTCTCCTAATGATAATAAATTGCAAATAGAACATTTATAATGAATTAATATAATCTATAATAATGATAAACACAATTCTTGGATAGAATTAAAGAGTTCTATCCAACTTTAAAAGTTCCAAGTACAAAAGGTAACTTATTTTACTAAAATTGAAACTCATTTCATTTAAAATAATATTTTTATAATGTCTCCTTTTTATGGTACAGGTTCCAGAAATGACAATGGTTTATATGAAATTTCTCCTTTATTTTTCTTTCTGCTATAAAATATTTTCTATTTTTCCCAAACATACTTTGGATTTACTTTTTGTTTTTCAAATACTTTAACAGATATTTTTCTCATTATGAGCCAATATAATTTTTTGTTTTTATATGGATTGAGGATTCATTACTGCTATAGTGTTATAATTTAAAATGGCATATTAGATATTAACTGAAAATATATGCTACTAAATTATAATACCTGCAAGTAAACTATTATATAAATCTTATATTGCTGGATTTATCCTGCAATTATAAGATTGAAAAGAGGTAGCATTTAGAAAATTATTCATAAGAGTAAAATATATCAAAATGTACTTGTAATTAAAATTTTTTTTGCAAATATGTCCTAGGTACCAAGCAAAGAACTAATAAGTATTATATGTTTGTGAAGATAGGGTGGTGATATGACATTGTTTTTAGCCTGAAAAACCTTACCATCCATTAAGAAACGTCCAATTGAATGTCAAACGGCCATAAAATATTTTTAAAATATTTCAGAGGTTTGTAAGTAGAAAAGTTATTTTTAGTTAGGTAGCTCAGATAAATTTTCATGGGGAAAAATATTTGGGCTGAACTTACAGGAGAAATAGTTCATCTTGTGGAGATGGCAGAATTTAGTCATGTCAAGTATAATGAAAGAATATGTGGGGTCATAAACAATGAAAAGAAAATAACTGATCTTGGATAGAACATGTTCTCAGTGTAGGGGCTATTGAAACACCATGGGAAGGTTGGTTGGTTGGAGATAATTATGAATATAACTAATCAATAAGTGGCAAAGGGTCCTGATATTATATAACAGGTATAAGCAAATGTTGATGAATCTGGAAATGATGGGATAAGCTTGGTCAGGTCAATACTGAAGTCATGCTGTAAAGGATAGATGAGAAGTGATGAAGAGAGTGAGAAAAGATATGACGTAGAAAGACCAATTAAAAGCTATGTGTAACTGACCAAGCAAGAGATAATGGGAATAATAAGAATCACTTTAGCTGAATACAGAAATCAAAAAAAGGAATTTAAAAGTAGAAATGGCAGAGCTTAGTAACCGGGTATGCAGTAAAGTCTAGGAAGGACTAATGATGACTTCAAAATTTTAAGTCAAGGGTAACTGGGAGAATAGCTGTGCCACTTTTAGAAAGGGGGAAATAAGATTACAAAACATGAGTTTTGGAAAGATGATTGATACTGTTTACCTTCTTACTGGACAACCAAGAGTTTTCTTTAGTACATAGTAATAAAGCAGAGTGAGGTTAATCAGGCTGACAAAGGATTCCTGAAAGTAAGAGATTAGATAGTAGTTAAGGAAAAGGGAGAGTGTTAGGTTGCTGATTAAAAAAAAACAAAAAGAGGAATGACTCAGGGCCAAAATTTGAGTAATATTTATATTTTGTTGAGAAGACATGAGGCAATAGTGAAAAAGGAAGACAATGAATGGAAAGGACAGCATACTAATTGCAGCAAAAAAAAAAACCCTCTGGAAAATGTTGAATTTAGGATTACAATGTGATTCAACAATTCCATTCCTTGGTATATATCCAAGAGAAATTTAAAAAAATCTCCACACAAAACTGTTGTACATAAGAGCCTTGCTTCTAAATACCAAAAGGCAAAAACAACCATCAACTCATGAATGAATCAATAAACAAAATGTGGTCCCTCCATATATTTTTCCCACCATAAAAGAGAATGAAGCACTGATATATTCTACAACATGGATGAACTCTGAAATGATGCTAAGTGAAACAAGTTAGACATAAAGACCACATATTGCATAACTCATTTAAATGAAATGCCCATAATAGGCAAATCCATGGAAAGAAAAAATAAATTAGTTGGTGTCTGTGGCTGCGGGGAGGGGAGAATGGGGAGTGACTAGAAATGATACGGGGTTTCTTTGAGCCTGGTAAAAATTCTCTGAAAATAGATGGTGGTGAAGGTTGAAAAGCCTGGTGAATAAACAAACAAAAAATAAAACACTGATTGCATACTTTGAAAGGATACATATTATGGTATGTAAATTGTGCCTCATTAAAGCTGTGGAATATTTAAATAAAAGAATTGTGATGTCAATTTTACCTCAATAAAGCTGGGGCAGAAAGGAAATTAAAATATTGAAAAAATATGTAGAAAAATGTGTTTTCAAATACCAAAAACTCAGAAGCTAATAAGAATGAAAGTTCTTGTGACCCTATAATTTTCATGACCTGTCAGATACCAATTTTTGCAGAGTATTGAATTAGAAGTTAGATAGCATGAAGTTACTGGGGAATACATGGAGGCAAACTTTTGCCAAGAGTGCAAACAATTCTTTTGATAAATTCTGTGGAGGCCAAAATAAAACAAAACTATTGTTTGAAAGCTTTCATTGGTTTGTTGTATTACATAAAGAAAACCTGATAATACATCAATAAATAAGGAGAACCACAAGCTATAATAGGATAAGAGAATTGAGAAAGTCACTAGAAAGGTTTTAAAGGGGCCAAATACAGCAGCTGGAGTAGGTGAAAGCTTCATAGGGAAAAGAAACATCATTCTCTGAGGCAGTTTAAAGGGTGAATAGGTAACTTTGCCATGCAGATATAGGAACAGGAGAGCATTCATATTGATGGTCTCAATTAATTCAGACAGTCAAGAAAATGTGGTTATGTATTAAGAATGAAAGATTAGAACTGCTGGAGAAAAAAGAGTGAGGAAGATTACCTATCATTGGTCTGAGGAATACAGCTGGTAGAGTAAAAACTTATATTTAAAATGTTAGAGTATGAAATGTGCTTCAACAGTCATTGATGACGTGTAGATATATGAATGTCTTTTGGAATGTTGCCTCCAGAACTAAATTAGGAACTGCCTACTTTTCCACTGCTATAATTTGACGTCATCACTACTCAGTCAGTGTCTTTTTAAACTGTTAACCTGGCTAAAAGGCCTGGTACCTCTAATTATATCAAGTATAAAAGAATGAGTCACTTATAATATATTTACTTTTTAAAAATTGTGTACATTTTCTTACATGTTTAAACTTCAGTTACCTTCAAAGTACTGTTCATTTGATGCAATACACCTATCAAGATTTTTTTTCCACTGCTCAAAACACTTTTTGAACTCACTGATTTTGATGCCTTTTAGTGTTTCTGCCATTTTTTGTTTCACTTCTTCCAACAGGCAAAGCGTTCCCTTTGAGGAATTATTCATCGGGGAAATAAAAAAGAAAAGTTGCTTGGAGTGAGATCAGGTGAATAGGGAGGGTGAGGAACAGGGGTTATGTCATTTTTGGTCAAAAACTACTGAACACTTAGTGTGGTGTGGGCAGGTGTGCTCACAAATCACCCATCATGAAATGGGCAAAGACGTTAAAAGTCTTCAAAGAAAAATTCACTGAAGCCAAACTCAGCCTCTCATAACAATGCCAGCTCATACACTGATACATATGGGTTCCTAGAACACTCACCTGGGGATGGGGGAAAGGCCTGTACAACAAGGTTCCTGTCCTCCTGAAAGCAATTCAGGTTTTTTGGGGGATACCATCTCATGTATAATTCCTCCAGTGGATATAAATTCTTCCATGTATTGACTACTGGCAGTTGATACTTCTGATTTTTACCTTTATAGTGCCTTTGCTAAATAGATATATAAATTTTAACTAATTGAACTAGCATACTGTTAACTCCTGAAATTTACTTCAATATTTATTTAGTTCTCCACAATCTATTCAAGTAGAAAAATGTCCCATTGGATAGGAAAGATATCTTAACAGCTTTATGTTCTATCATACTTTACAAAGTTGTATTTTAATCTCCTTTTGAGACAGGATCATAACAAGCTATGAAAATTCCTTGTGAAGTAGAATAGGAAAACTGAGAAAGATAGCTGAATGCAATGGCCAGCCAAGCAATTTACAGCCAGGTGTAAATGGTCAGCACCTGGAAAGGACAAAACTGAGAAAACAAGGCAGTAACCTTGCCCCTGGAGGTAACCTTTCTTCCTCTGGCCATTCCTCCCTGGAGATAACATATAGGCCTCAGTTGTATTTCAGCTCCAGGTCCAGAAAATCAGGAAAACCAGGTGGGCAGCAGGACTAACTGCAACAACTAAAGACCCCCGATCCTGTCACTAACCAATCAGTGGAGACCATGAGCCTGAAAGGGCACATCTGGAGAACTGAATATTCTACTGAAATCCTCCCCTGAGACCTCCCCTAAGATTCCTGCCTTAAGACGAAGGACACAACATTCACACTCTCCCTCTGGGGAGCAGACTCCACCATTCCCTTTCTCCTCTCTCTCCCCAACTTCTTTCCCCCACAGGCATGCAGCTCCTAAACTCTAAGCCAAAGAGCAATGACAGCTTGTCCCACGCTAAAACTCTGAACCTGTCCCAAGGCCCTCTTTTCTCTGAATTCCCAGAGAGCTAAGGGAAACCAGCCTTGGCCCTCCTGTTGCTTTTTCTATGATAAGTCCTTCCTTGTTTCCCTGTCCCCAGCTTTAATAAATATATCCTCATAGTCACCTGGACTTGTGTTGTGAAAAGTTGCCTACATGAAATCAAGAACCCACACACTACAGCTAGCCCTAGGCAGATCCATGGAGGGCCAGGTGTCTGTCCAATAACACTATGATATGGAGTGAGAGGTTGTAACTTTATGAATGTACTGGTAAGCTGCAACCCTATCCTCCTTCAGGTGACCATCACCACATCTGCATGAATATACACATACACTATATACCCTAGATAAGGAAATGCCAGTCCTCAATGATCTGTTAATATAGTAAGAAAGACAAAAGTGTATTCAGTGTCACCACAGTGCAGTGCAGAAATGTGCTGCATTCCATTAAAAGGAAGTACAAAAAGTAGCTATGGAGATTCAGCAAAAACAAAGAAACAAAATAAACAAAAATAATTAATATTTATTAAGTGCTCATTATATGCCATCTGTAAGTCTAAATCCTAGACATCTATTTCATTTCACTCTCAAAACACCCTCCTTTATCATAAATGTGTAAGCTGAAGCTCAGAGTATTTAGGTTATGTGTCCAAGATGCTTCACATATCCTTGAAATGGCATAAAAGATTTGAACAATCCTCTAGCTGACTTTGAATTTCATGCCCTTTCCACAAGGGGTAATCAAGAAAAGTATCATTAAAGAGACTTTTATACAGTAAAAGGCCTCAGTAAAAAAACTTCTTGGAGCATAAAGGAAACAAAATTCTGAGTCACTAATGATATTACTTGTTATGCCAACTAAAACAATATAAAGAATTCCAAGATCTTCTTGAAATCACTTTTATTTTTCATGAGGGGAATTAGACATACAAGTTTATATACTAAAGGCAATTTACTATCCTTACAAATAGTTCCTTTGAAAGTTATTAAGTACTTGATTCAGGATGCTGTTTATAGACAGGAAACCAATATTGAAGATGATAATTTTTAATTATCACATTCTATTACAACAAAACACATAATAATGTCATTTGTTAATAAGCATTAAATAATATCTAGTATGTTCTGATAAATTTATAAATAGCATTGCCAGATAAACTACAGGATGCCCTGTTAAATTTCAATTTATTTATATTTTTGCTTGATAAATCTGGCAATCCTAGCCAAAAAAGAAAAAAAAAGCAAGTATTGCCAAGATTCTTTTATTCTGAGTTTTTCACTTAAGGTAAATATTATTCATCTCATCAGTGGAAATGTCTTTTTAATCCTGATGAATAATGTCATTTTACTTATGTTTTTCAGGTGAGTAAGAGAAGAGGCTTAGGCTGCTTTCCTGTGACAAAGATTATTCATGTGGCTACAAGCGCACAGCAAAAAGATGAGGTGGATCTCTGCCAAAGAAAATAAGTGTACAAGTTATTGAAAAAGCCAGACTGAAAAAGCAGAGGAAAAGTTCCTGTTAGAGTTAATACTCTAGCCTCCTGCAATTGAGACACAGATGAGAAAAATGCAAAACTTTCTCTGAAAAGATGAGATTCTGTAGCCAATAACACTGAAGCAAAGACTATGACCCTGCCTGACACCAAGGGGAGGAAATACTACAGCAGATCTAAAGGAAAGATCCTTGAGGAAGAGAGCCTCTGCTTAAGTAACACAGCAGCTAGCCACTCCAGTCCCAGGGGAGGAAAGAGATGGTGAGAACAAAACCATTTGAGAAGAGTCCTTGATTAGTTCAGGTGGAGACACTGTGGGTTCAGAAACTGTAAAGGAAAGACCCTAAAGCTTAACTTAGAGTGTTCTTAGAAACCAAATGGTAAAGTTGCCAGAGGCCTCAGAAATTGTAAGTTCTAATCCCAGCACCAGTCCAAGTTTCTGTATGACCTCATACCAGTCAATGATGAACTCAGAATAAATTCCTTGTTTCCAGTTGAAAATTTGCTGGTCTAAAGAGTGAAACATAAAACTCACTGAGGAGAGGAAATACTAATCACTGATAACCAACTGCTAATAACACACTGTAATTATTCAAAAACATCAATTGAATGGAGGTAAGAGCCCTCTATTTATATTAAAATGGTTATATTAGGCTATGCTCTGCAGAATGTAAATAATTAAGCACACATATGCATGTGTAATACATTTTAAAACTAATTAGCAAAGACAGATTTTAGAGATCTTTGGCAAATTCACTTTGCATTTTTATTTTTATTTTTAATTGAATTTATTAGGGTTACAGTGTTTAGTAAAATTATACAGTTTTAAGGGGTACAATGCTGTAATACATCATCTGTGTACTGTGTTGTGTATTCACCACCTCAAGCAAGTCATGTCTCTTTACATCACCATTTAACCTCCTTTCCTCCATCCCCCTTTCCCTCTAGCAATGACCATACTCATGTCTTTTTATGAGGTTTTTTATTTTTCTGCTTGATCACTTCACCTTTTTCACCCAGCCCCACGACACCCTCCCTTCTGACATCTGTCAGTCTGATCTCTGTATCCATATGTCTTTTTCTATTTTGTTAATTAATTTTGTTCACTAGATTCTACATATAAGTAAAATCATGCATTGTTTGTCTTTCACTGGCTTATTTCAGTTAGCATAATATTCCTCAGGTTCTTCCATTTTGCAGCAAATGGTATGATTTCCTTCTTTTTTATGGCCAACTAGTATCCTATTGTGTTAATGTCCCACAGCTTTTTTATCCACTAATCTAACGATGGGCACTTGGGCCGCTTTCAGATCTTGGCTATTGTAAATAATGATGCAATGAACATCGGGCTGCATGTATTCTTTCAAATTAGTATTTTGGGTGTTTGGGGATAAGTTCTCAGAAGTAGAATTGCTGGGTAATGAGGCCACTCCATTTTTAATTTTTGAGGTAATTCCATACTGCTTTCCACAGTGGCTGCACAAATCTTCTTTCCCATGAGCAGTTCAGGAGGGTTCCCTTTTCTCCACATCCTCACCAACACTTCCTTTTGTTCATTTATTGAGAATAGTCATTCTGACAAGTATAAGGTGATATTTCCTTGTGGTTTTAATGTGTATTTCTCTCATGATTAATGATGTTTAGCATCTTTTCATATGTCTATTAGCCAATTGCATTTCCTCTGGAGAAGTGCTTATTCAGGTCCTTTACCCATTTATTAATTGGATTATTTGGTTTTTGGTGCTGAGTTTTATAAATTCTTTATTAAAATGCCCATACTAACACTATGAACTTACACTATACACAAAAATAAACTCAAGATGGATAAAAGGCTTAAATATCAGTTGTGATAACATAAAAGTCTTAGAGGAGAACATAGGCAGGAACATTTCAGATATTCAACACAGGAATATTTTCACTGATATTTCCCCTACATCAAGGGATATAAAAGAAATAATAAACAAATGTGACTACATCAAATTAAAAAGCTTCTGCATGGCTTAATAAAACATCATCAAAATGAAAAGGGAACCAACCATATGGGAAAACATATTTTCTAATGATACCTCGGAAAAGGGTTAGATCTCCAAAATATATAAAGAACTCTCATTACTCCACACCAGGAAGACAAAATTAAAAAAATGGTCAAAGGATCTGAACAGACACTTCTGCAAGGAGGACATACAGAGGGCCCAGAGGCATATGAAAGGATGCTCAGCATCACTAGCCATCAGAGAGTTGCAAATTAAAACCACAATGAGATACCACTTCACACTGATCAGAATGGCCATCATTAAAAAATCAACAAACAAGTAGTGCTAAAGAGGTTGTGAAGAAAAGGGAACCTTAGTGCACTGTTGGTGGAAATGCAGATTAGTGAAGCCATTGGGGAAAACTGTATGGAATTTCCTCAGAAAACTAAAAAATGACATTACCTTTTGATCCAGAGATTCCACTGCTGGGACTATACCCTATGAACCCTGAAACACCCAATCAAAAGAACCTCTGCACCTCAATATTCATAGCAGCACTATTTGCAATAGCCAAGTGCTAGAAACAGCTTAAATGCCCATGAGTAAATGAGTAGATCCAAAAAATTATGGTACATTTACACAATGGAATACTATGCAGCAGAAAGAAAGAAGGAACTCCTACTGTTCACAGCAGCATGGATGGACCAGGATAGTATTATGCTAAGTGAAATAAGCCAGGGGGTAAAGACAAATACCATATGATCTCAACTGTAAGTGGAACCTAATCAACAAAACAAACAAGTGAGCAAAATAGAGCCTGAGACATGGAAAGAAAGAACAAACTGACCTGAGGGGAGGAGGGAGTGGGATAACGGGAAAAAGAAGGAGAAGGGTCAAGGAACATGTATAAAGGACACATGGACAAGGACAACAAAGGAGGGAGGATTAAATGTGGGAGGTGAGGAGTGGGTAGGGAAGGGGAGAGTAATGGGGGAAAATGGGGACAACTGTAATTGAACAACAATACAAAATTTTAAAAAATGTCCATACTAGCCAAAGCAATCTATAGATTCAATACAATTCCTATCAAGATACCAGGGGTGTAGGAGTTCTGGCCAAGATGGAGGTGTAGGTAGACATACTGTGCCTCACACAACCAAAAGAAGGATCACAACAAATTTAAAAACAAAAAACAACCAGAACTGACATAAAATCAAAGCATATATGGAAGTCTGACAACAAGGTACTTAAAGATGAAATATTTATCCAAACTGGTAGGAGGGGAAGAGACAGGCAGCAGGGAAGAGAGGACTCACATCAAGGCAATGGCTGGCAGATTGGGTAGCCCCACATTCCTATGCAGATAAAGTGGAGGGAACAACTAGACAGTGAGATAGACTCTGCCACCTAGGGTTACAGTTTGGGGAAATAAAGCCTGAAAACCACTGACTAAAAAACCTGCGGGGTTGAGGTGGCCAGAGAAACTCCTAGCCTCACAGGAGAGTTTCTTGGAGAGACCCACAGGGTCCTAGAAGGTACACAAACCCACCCACCCAGGAATCAACACCAGAAAGCCCCATTTTCCTTGGGGATAGTGGGGGAAGTGAACGGAGATCACATGGAGGCTTATCAGTGGGGGAATGGGAGGGGCGGGGGAGGGGGATAGGTACAGAGAATAAGTAGCATAGATGGTAGGTAGAAAATAGACAGGGAGAGGTTAAGAATAGTATAGGAAATGTAGAAGCCATAGAACTTATATGTATGACCCATGGACATGAACTAAAGCGGGGGAATGTGGGTGGGAGAACAGGTGTGCAGGGTGGAGGGGAATAAAGGGGCGGGAATGGGACAACTGTAATAGCATAATCAATAACATATTAAAAAATTAAAAAATAAAATAATAAAGAAGAAAGAAGATACCACGGGTGTTTCCACAGAAATAAAACAAATACTACAAAAATTCATATGAAACCGCCAAAAACTCTGAATAGCCACAGCAGTCTTGAGAAAGAAGAAGCAAGTTGGAGGAATCATACTACCTGTTATCAAATCAACCCGACAAGGCCATGGTAATGAAAACAACATGGTATTGGCACAAAAACAGAAATATAGATCAATGAAACTGAATAGAGAGCTCAGAAATAAACCCACACTTTTATGGTTAATATTTGACAAAGAGGTAAGATCACAGAAGGGGTAAAGACAGTCTATTCAGTCAATAGTATTGGGAAAATTGGACAGATATGTGCAAAAAATATGAAAGTAGATCATCTTCTTACACAATACACAAAAATAAACTCAATAGATTAAAGACTTAAAAGTTAGACTCAAAACCATAGAAATTCTATAAGAAAACATAGGCAGAAAAATCTCAGATATTTCTTGTAGCAATGTTTTTGATATTTCTCCTTGGGCAAGGGAAACAAAAGAAAAACAAATAGTACTACATCAAACTAAAAAAGTTTTTGCACAGCAAAGTAAACCATCAACAAAATGAAAAGACAAACCACTGAATAGGAGAACATTTTTACCAATGATACATCTAAAAGGGGGTAAATATCCAAATTCACTTAAGATAAGAACATGGAGTTTTTCCATTTTATGTTCCAGCTATTCTGAATCTTAGATTAGATTATTTTATGCTTATGAAGTGGTAAATTGTTGTCATTAACATTAGACAAGGGGAGACTCCCCCCAAAACAGAATTCATTAATCAAAATTGTGCATTTATTCTTACATATTTAAATTTTCATTACCTTCAAAACACCCTCCATTTGATGCAATACATCTATGAAGACTTTTTTCCACTGCTTAAAACAGTTTTTGAACTTGTCTATTTGGATGCCTTTTAGTGCTTCTGCCTTTTTTGTTCAACCTCTTCCACATTAGCAGAACATTTCCCTTTGAGGACTTTTTTTCATTCAGGGAAACAAAAGTACTATTCAGGGCAAGATCATGTGAGTGTGGGGGTTTGGAAATGGGGGTCATGTTCTCTGGTCAAAACCTGCTGAACACTCAGCACAGTGTGGGCGGGTGCACTCCTAAATCTCCCATCATGAAATGGGCAAACACATTGTAAGAGTCTTCAAAAAATGTTCACTGAAGCCGAATGTAACCTCTCACAACAATGCCAGCTGATATACTAATACAGATGAGTTTCTAGTACACTCATTTAGTGAGAGAAGCCTGTACTGTATGGGGCCTACCTTCCAGAAGATAATTTCCATTTTATTTAGGTCCCTCTTCATACATTGCATAAAAGTGATCTTTTGAATAAACTAAACTAAAAATAAAATAAAATAGATTAGAGAAGATAAGATAAAATAAAATTCAAATGATTGGTGATAATCATCACCTTCATACATCAATAATTATATATCTGTGTTACTTTTATGAGGTCTTCTGGGCTTTTGTTCTAAAAATTTTCTCAAGTACCCACAGTTTTTATTATTTTTTTCTAAGGTAATATTTTTTTCATTGCTTTTAGAAAGAAAAGAAGGGAGGGAGATAGAGAGAGAAAGAAACATCAATTGGTTACCTCTGTTACTAAGCTCTACGAAGGATCAAACCCATAAGTTCCTAATTTGCAGGATGATGCTCTAACCAAATGAGCCACACCAGCCAGGTCACTGCCCTGAGTTTTTAAAATTTAACTCTACCAAAGAGCTTAAAATATATTTCTGATTTCAAAATTATTTTATTTTTTATTGTTTTTCAAATACAGTTGTCTTCATTTTTCCCCTTCCACACCCTCTGCCCCACCCATCCCCATCTCTCATCCTCAGTTCTACCCCCTTTGGCTTTGTCCATGTGTCCTTTATACATGTTCCTTGATGACCCTTCCCCTATTTTTCCCATTACCCCTCTCCCCCTTCTCGGGTTACCATCTGTCTGTTCTTTATTTCTATGCCTGTGTTTATATTTTGCTTGCGTGTTTGTTCTGTTGATCCAGTTCTGCTTACAGGTGAGATCATATGGTATTAGTCTTTCACCACCTGGTTTATTTCACTTAGCATAATGTTCTCCAGATCCATCCATGCTGTGGCAAAGGGTAGGAGCTCCTTCTTTCTTTCTGCTGTGTAGCATTACATTGTGTAAATATATCATAGTTTTCTGATACATTCATTTACAGATGGACATTTAGGTTGTTACAAACACTTTGCACAGTTTACATTGGAGTGCATAGGGTCATTTGAATTGGTGTTTCAGCAAAGTGGGAGTAGAGGGAGCATAACTCAATATGACAAAGGCCATATATGAGAAATGTACAGCCAACATTATACTATAGTCAACAACTAAAAGCTTTCCCACTAAGATCAGGAACAAGACAAGGACTTTCACCCCTTGTATTCAACATAATATTGGAAGTTCTGGCCACAGCAATCAGACAAGAAAAAGAAATAAAAGGCATCCAAATTGGAAAGGAGGAAGCAAAACTGTCACTGTTTGCAAATGACTTAATAGTGTACATAGAAAACCCTATAGACTCCACCAGAGAAGTACTCCATCTAATAAGTGAATTTGGCAAAACAGCAGGATACAGAGTCCATATTCAGAAATTGAAGGCATTTTTATACACCAACAATGAAATATCAGAAACAGAAATCAGGAATAAAATCCAATTTGCTATAGCAACAAGAAAAATAAAGTACCCAGGAAAAAAACCTAACTAAGGAGGCAAAAGACTTTTACTCAGAAAACTACAAAGCACTAAAGAAAAAATTAAGGAAGACAGAAATAAATAGAAGCGTATATTGTGTTCATGAAATGGAAGAATTAACATCATCAAAATGTCCATATCACTTACATTAAGATATTTTCTTACATTAAAATAGTTTCTTACATTTTTCTGTAATATGACTCTTGTAGAAAGTATGTGTATAAATAAAAAATTTATAATACCCACTTAGAAAAGTAATATCCCTTGATAGAAAACAACAGCTCAAGAAGCAAAAGGTAGGAGGGCCGAGAAAGGCTTATTGCTTGTAGCAAATAACTTGATAAGAAATAATATTCCTATTGCTGATATGCCCCTAGTGTTTTGTTTTCACTCTATTATTTAGTTCTGCTACCAAAAGGAGACATAGGACTAGAAGGCTAGAAGAAAAAAAAATTCTGTAACAAAGTTTTCCCAGTGACCCACTTATTAAAGATATATTTATAAAATCCAAACCCATGGAGCAAGTCTCCACATCCTGCACAAGCAGCATTTAAAAATCTGATTCATCTGATAATCTTACTTGTTAGGTAAATACATTTAATTACCCTCAATATCTAGGACTGTAAACTCCTAAAGTTCTGGAAAGTTTTCTAAAAATCTTTATGTTATCAAAATGCACAGCACAGTAACATGTACTATGCACTCAAAAGATATTTAATTAAAATATTTTTTTAGACATTTCTAAACCTTAAACTTTTTGAACTAATTTCTGAAGAATGTAGTTGCTTCCACATACTTGAGGTGTAACTTATATACTAGGTAAGTTTGCATTTCCTCCAGGAATCATCACAGTGACTTGCACATGGGAAGTATTCTTTAGACCTTTATGTGATGACTCTAGAGGATTGTTTAGTGATTTATAACATTAAAATTAGCATAATTAAGACTTATTCCCTGTATCAACTATATTAAAATTGTTATCCCTGATCTTTCCACAATACATTGTTCATCTTCTCTGTTCTTTTTCTAAATGTCAGAAATCAAAAAAATAACAATTGATTGTAAGGAAATATTTATCTCACCTTATTTTCCTGTTTTCCTTTTGCTCTCTTCATCTCATATTTATTTATTTTTATTTTTATTGTTGACACTATTACAGATGTCTCCTTCCCCTCTCTTTGCCCACCTTCATTCAGCCCACACCCTACCCTCTGGACATCACCACATTGTTACTGGTGTCTATGGGTTATACATATATATTCTTTGTCTAATCCTTTCACCTTCTTTCATCCAATCCTTCTCTCCCTCCCTCCCTCACCCCTCTATAACAGCTATCAATCTGTTCCATGTTTCCGTGCCTCTGTTTCTATTTTGTTTATCAGTTTATTTTGTTCATTAGATTCCATATATGAGTGAGATCATATGGTATTTGTCTTTCTCTGACTGTTTTATTTCACTTAGCATAGTACTCTCCAGGTCCATCCATGCTGTTGCAAAGGTAAGAGTTCCTTTTTCTTTACATGTACATACTATTCCATTGTGTAAATGTATCACAGAGTCTTCAACTATACATCTATTGATGGGCACTTGAGCTGTTTTTGAGATCTTGGTCACATTTCTCAGTTAGAGTCCTGTAATAATTTTTCACATACTGGAGTTCTGGCCAAGATGGAGGTGTGGGTAGAAACCCTTCCCTTCCTCACACAACCAAAAGGAAGATAATGACCAATATAAAATCAATAAACAACCAGAAGTGCCAGAAAATCGAATTGCATGGAGCTTTGACACTCAAGAAATTAAAGAAACAGTCAAAAAAAAAAAAAAAAACAGACCAGTAAGAACCTGCAGCTAGGTGGCATATCACGCGGGCAGGGCTGGATGAACAGGAAACTGAGAGAGCTCACTGTGGACTATGGTGGTTGCTTTGGTGGGAGAAACCCCAGTCTCACACAAGAGTTCCTTACAACCTAACAGGTCTGCCAAGGCAAAGAAATATGGCCCAAATGAAAGAACAGAGCAAAGCTTCAGAAAGAGAACTAAGTAATGAGGAGACAGTCAACCTATCTGATGGAGAATTTAAAGCCCAGGTAATCAAAATGCTCAAGGAACTCATTGAGCTTGGTTCAAAAATGAAAAAGCAAATGAAAGATACTCAAAATGAAATAAAGCAAAATATTCAGGGAACCAACAGTGACAGGAAGGAAACCACGACTCAAAGCAATGATTTAGAACAAAAGGAAGAAATAAACATCCAACTGGAACAGAATAAAAAGAAACGTGAACAATCCCAAAAAATGAAGAGAGGCTGAGGAATCTCTGGGACAACCTGAAACACTACAATATCTGAATTATAGGGGTGCCAGAAGGAGAAGAACAAGAGAAAGAAAATGAAAACTTATTTGAACAAATAATGAAGGAAAACTTCCCCAATCTGGGGAGGGAAATAGACTTCTAGGAAGTTCAGGAAGCCCAGAGAGTCCCAAAGAAGTTGGGCTGAAAGAGGAACACATCAAGGCACATCATCATAAAGTTACCCAATATTAAAGATAAAAAGAAAATCTTAAAAGCAGCAAGAGGAAAGGAGAGAGTTACCTACAAAGGAGTGCCCATAAGGCTATCAGCTGATTTCTCAAAAGAAACCTTAGAAGCATGAAGGGGCTGGAAAGAAGTAATCCAAGTTGTGAAGGGCAAGTACCTCCATCCAAGATTACTCTATCCAGCAAAGCTATCATTTAGAATGGAAGGGCAGATAAAGTGCTTCCCAGATAAGGTCAAGTGAGAGGAGTTCATCATCACCAGGCCATATTGTATGAAATGTTAAAGGGACTTATCTAAGAAAAAGAAGATAAAAAATATGAAGAGTAAAATGACAACAAATGCACAACTATCAATAAATGAACCTAAAAGAAAAGATAAACAATGAAAACAGAAACTAAGCAAACTAGAACAGGAAGAGAATCAGAGAAATGGACATCACATGCAGAGACTTCAGTAGTGGGGTGGAGGAATAGGGGGCGAAATGTATGGGGAAGAAGCATAATTGATAGGCATAAAATAGACAGGGAGAGATAAAAAATGGTATAGGAAACAGAGGACTCAAAGAACTTATATGTACAACCCATGGACATGAACCAAGTGGGGGGGATGCTAGAGGGTTGGAGGGTGCAGAGTGGAGAGGGGATAAAGGGGGAAAATTGGAAAAACTGTAATAACATAATCAGTAAATATACTTAAAATACATAAAATAAAAGGGTTGGACAAAAATTTTTCACACATTATTTAAGTATAAAAGCAAATTGTTCTCCCCTTTAAGCATAGTTCTATAAAAGAATCTACACATGTGAGTATTTTTGTTATTCAGTTTAAGAATGCAAACATTTTTCATGCTTTTCCAGAGTTTTACCAACAAAATAGAATTCCACTAAAATCTTTTTAACATTTACTAAAGTTCATGTACACGTAGAAAAGTACTTTCTGTGCAAAAACCATGCAGTTGTTTTGAATCAAAAACAAAAATTAATTTCAGAGGAAATAGAAGATGGCAGTGAGGTAGGTGGAAGTGGAGCCCAGTTCTCCCTGTGCCCAGATGGAACACCTAGCTGATCTTCTGAGGAACAGAGTGAACAGCAAACTGAATCCCAGCTTATTGGAGGCTAAAAATTGCAAAGGACATTGAAAAACAGATGGTGAGGAGATTGCCCTGGGACAGTAAGGTCCCTGGGATCAGCATGGGGACCAAGGGTACTGTGGCCCCCCTGCTCAGCGTGACACCTATTGCAGGATACAGGGAAGAGGGTTAGATCACCAGCTCCCTCCCATACCAGAGCAGGGAGGGCAGTTCATCACTAGGGGGGACCTGGATGCTGGAAGTCACTGGGGGAATAGAGACAAAGTGGGAGACACACAGTGGTGGTCCACATGAACTGGGTCTGTGAACACCAGCACAAGAGAAATTGAGGTGCCAGGCGGCAGTTGGAGAAGGGAGATGTGCTGTGTCAATCCTGACTTGGATAGTCTCCAGACTGGTTGGAAATTTGGGATGTGTGAAAAGCCATAGCACTGGCTAAGAACCACACATAGCTGCTTTGTAAGGAACTCTCCAGCAGCAGCTGGCTTACCCCAAAGGTTGATTTCAGCAGCATGTGCCCAGAGACTGAATGGGTGAGTGGAACCAAGTGCCCAGCTTGTCTTGAGCTTCACACCCAGATGCTAGAGGCCAAGTGGAATTACTCACCTGACATTGATTCATGCTGTGAGCAGCTGAGTGGCAGATTTGATTCTGGCAGCTCACAGAGTACCTGGGCCGGAAGCCAGGAAATTGTGAATATTGTGACCCAGCCCTGGTCTCCATCCTCTCAAAACCATAGGAAGGGAGAAAAGTGAAGACCAGCCCCATTCTTCCTATGTCATCTAGGAAGACCAGCAGAACTCACTAAACTGATTTAAAGTCAGCAGGAGGCTTATTATTATTATTTTTTGATCGTATCCTTTTTTCCATCCTCCAAATGAGACTATAAGACACGGAGTTACCAAGGGTCCAGAGACATATCAAAAGGGCAAGCAAAAGGCTAACACCAAAACTGAGGAAATGAGACAAATCTCACTTTGCTATCCCATAGTGCTGGCATTTTATTGATTATTTGTATTACTATTATCTTTTCAGTATTTTTACCACTTTTATTTTATTAGTATTTTCTTTATTTCTCTTCCTTATGTTTAGTTTTCCTCATTTCATTTCTCTCTTTAATAGCATCATTTGATTGGTTTTCCTTATTCTCTTTATTGTATTTTAATTTTCCTTTTTACACTTCACTCATGTTCCAATAACACACAACTCTTGATCAGGGAATTTCTAGTCTGGTTATCAAAATCATATATCTCTTGTCGTATTATTGTTGTTCAAGTACTACTGTAAATAACTGTTCCTATAAAATAATTGTTTACTATTGTAAATAATATTGTAAATAAATGTATGTACATACAATTGTACATACTATATAGCATCACTCCCTGATCTTAGCCCACTTCACTTCAATGCTGAGCATTACTATTCTTGTGGTTAACTCTATTCTCTCACACACTATGCCTACTTTCTATCCTTTAATCTCACTATATCTCATCATCTAACTTTGCACAAGTGCTCTGTTTTCTGGATTCAGCTCAAAATCACCCTCCCCTCTAACAAGAGTCTTATCTCTCTTTTGCCTTTTATGCAAAGTGGCTAGTTGGGTGAAATATCACAGTTAATGCTATACTTATCCAAAGAATCTCCTATCTTTCTCTACTTGCTGGTACTTTAAATCACATAAAATACTCTCCCACTGTCTTAATGCATTTTGCTTACCCACTGCCATTGATCACATACAAGAATAGATGGGAGCTATGAACATCAGTATATCTGTTGGAGGAGACAAACCAAAAATAAAGTAACCAACAAAAGGTAAAAACCCAAGTATAATAAGAGATCCCACAAAAACAGAAGAAAGGACAAACCTGGAGCATCTCAAGACAAGGAGATCAAGGAAACCAAACAACTGAACCACATAGAATTCTTACCATACATGTTCACCCTACAAAGACAGCTAGCAAAGCCTAAATATCAGGAAGTACAGAAACAAACAAAAACAATCACCTAAAATGGGGAGATAAAAAGAAGAATATGCAATCAAATGGAATGGAAGACTCCCCAATAAAAGAATTAAACAAAATGCAGGTAACCAAAATATCGAATATCGAATTAAAAATAATGGTTATAAAGATGCTCAAGGAACTCACAGACAACTATAAGGAACTGAGTGAGAAATACATCAACATGAAAAAGGAAACAGACACTATAAACAAAAACCAGGAAGACATGAACAATAAAATGTCAGAAATTAAAAAAACACACATTATAAGGAATTACAAGCAGGCTGGATGAAGCAGAGGATCAAATCCATGAGCTGCAGAACAAAGTAGAAAGAAACACCTAAAAAGACGAAGAAAAGGAAATGACAGACTCAGAAAGAATGAACAGGTGGTAAGGGAGTTACCGGACAACACGAAACATAATAATATCCATATAATAGGGATACCAGAAGGAGAAGAGGAAAAGCAAGGGATAGAAAACCTGTTTGAAAAGTAATGATGGAAAACTTCCCTAATTTGATGAAAGAAAAAGTCACACAAATCTAGGAAACACAGAGTGACCCAATCAAGAGGAACCCAAAGAGACACACTTCAAGACATATCATAATTAAAATGGCAAAATTCCAAGACAAAGAGAGAATGTTAAAGGCAGCAAGGGAGAAACAGGAATTAACATACAAAGGAGCCCTGATAAGGCTAGTAGCTGACTACTCAATGGAAATGCTCCAGGTCAGAAGAGAATGGCAAGAAATATTACAAGCAATGAAAACCAGAGGTCTGCAACCAAAGCTACTCTATTCAGCAAGGCTCTTAATTAAAATGGAACACCAAATATGGAGCTTCCCAGATAATAGAAGTCTAAAAGAATACAACTGCACCAAACCAGCTCTGCAAGAGATGCTAAAGGACCTGTTTTAAGTAAGGGAAAGGAAGGAGTGAGAGAGAGAGAGGAATACAGGTATCAAAAAATGGCAGTGAATAAGTACCTGTCAATAATAACCTTAAACATAAATGGATTAAATACTCCAATCAAAAGGCATAGAATAGCTGAATGGATAAGAAACCATGACCCACACAATGCTGCCTACAAAATATCCACCTCTGAACCAAAGACCTATGCAGATTGAGACTGAAGAGCTAGAAACAAATACTCCAAGCAAATGGACAGGAAAAAAAAGCTGGGGCAAAAATACTCATATCAGACAAAACAGACCTCAAAAAAAAGGGCCACAAAAAAGACCCAGAAGGTCACTTCATAATACTCAAGGGAAGAATACATCAGGAAGACATAAACATTGTAAATATAATTACACCCAAAATAGGAGGACTCAAATACATAAAGAAAATCTTGGATGAATTCAAGAAAGATATTGACAGCAACACAATTATAGTAGGGGATTTCAACACCCCACTGTCAAAAATGGATAGACCTCTCAAAGAAAATATCAACAAAGTTATTGTGGCATTGAACAATGTCCTAAATCAAATGAACTTAACTGCTATATATAGAGCCTTTCATCCCAAAGAGGCAAAATGCACATTACTTTCAAAAGCACATGGAACATTTTTAAAGATAGAGCAAATGATAGGACACAAAGCAAGCCTCAACAAATTCAAGAAAATTGAAATAATATCAAGCATTTTCTCTCCCCTTCAGGGACTGAAACTAGAAACCAAGGAAAAAACTGAAAAACTCTCAAACTCATGGAGATTGAATAGCATGCTATGAAATCATGAATGGATCAAGATTGAGATTAAGGAGGAAATCAAAAAGTTTATGGAAACAAAAGAAAATAAACTCACAACAACCCAAAACTTATGGGACACAGTGAAGGCAGTCCTGAGAGGGAAGTTCATAGTGATACAGGCCTATCTGAAAAAAATAGAAACATTTCAAACAAACAACCTAACCCTACATTTACAAGAACACAAAGAACAACAACAACAATAGCCCAAAACAAGTAGAAGGAAGGAAATAACCAAGATCAGAGCAGAATTAAATGACATAGACACTGAAAGCACAATCTTAAGGATCAATAAATCCAGGAGCTGGTTCTTTGAAAAGATAAACAAAATGGACAAGCCTTTAAGCGGACTCATCAAGAAAAAGAGAGAGAGGACCCAAATAAACACAATCAGGAATGAAAGAGGAGAGATTACAACTGGTACCACAGAACACAAAGAAATTACTTGTAAGAAATTACTCTGAAGGACTATATGCCAAGAAATTTGAAAACCTAGGTGAAATGGTCAAATTCCTAGAAAAAGATAATCTTCCAAAACTCAATGAAGAAGAAACAGAAAGCCTGAACAGACCAATAGCAGACAAAATTGAAGCAGTAATCAAAAAAATTCCTGACACACAAAAGCCCTGGACCAGGCAGTTTCAAAGAAGAATTCTACAAAGCATTTAAGGAAAAGCTAACCCTTACCCTTCACAGACTATTCCAAAAGTTCCAAGAACATGGAAGACTCCCAAACACGTTTCATAAAGCCAGCATCATCCTAATCCCAAAACCAGATAAAGACACATCAAAGAAAGACAACTTAAGGCCAGTATCGCTGATGAACATAGACGCTAAAATCCTCAGCAAAATATTTGCAAACTGTATCCAGCAATACATTAAAATGATCATAAACCACGATCAAGTAGGATTTATCCTAGAGATGGAAGGATGGTACATATTTCACATATCAATAAATGTAATACATCACATAAACAAAAGCAAAGACAAAAATCACATGATCATATCAATAGATGTGGAAAAAGCATTTGATAAGGTACAGCACCCATTTATGATAAAAACATTCAGCAAAGTGGGAATAGATGGACCATTCTTCAACATAAAAAAGGTCATATATGAGAGACCTACAGCCAACATCATACTCAATGGGCAAAAACTAAAAACTTTCCCACTATGATCAGGAACAAGATAAGGATGTTTACCACTTGTATTCAATATAATATTGGAAGTCCTAGCTACAGCGATCAGACAAGAAAAGGAAATAAAAGGCATCCAAATCAGAAAGGAGGAAACAAAACTGTCATTGTTTGCAGATGACATGATCATATACATAGAAAATCCTATAGACTCTGCAAAAAACTACTCAACCTAATAAAAGAATTTGGCAGAACAGTGGGATACAAAGTCAATATTCAGAAATCGAAGGCATTTTTGTACACCAACAATGATATATCAGAAACAGAAATCAGGAAAAAAATCCCATTTGATATAGAAACAAGAAAAATAAAGTACCTAGAAATAAACCTAACTAAGGAGGTAAAAGACCTGTACTTAGAAAACTACTCAACACTGAAGGAAGAAATTAAGGAAGTCACAAACAAATGGAAACATATACCGTGTTCATGTATTGGAAGAATTAACATCATCAAAATGTCCATACTACCCAAAGCAATTTACAGATTCAATGCAATACCTATTAAAGTACCAATGTTATAGTTCACAGATATAGAACATACAGTTCAAAAAATTATATGTAACTATAAATGATCGCAAATAACTGCTGCAATTTTGAAAAAGAAGAACAAAGTTGGATGAATCACAATACCTCATATGAAACTGTATTACAAGGCCACTGTAATCAAAACAGCCTGGTACTGGCATAAGAACAGGCACAAGGAACAATGGTACAGAATAGAGAGACAAGCAGTAAACCCAAGTCAATTAATATTTGACAAAGGGGGCAGAAGCTTAATGGAGCAAAGATAGCCTCTTCAACAAAAGGTGTTGGGAGAACTGGACAGCTACATGCAAAAAAAAAATGAAACTGAAGCACCAACTTACACCATACACAAAAATAAATTCAAGGTGGACATAAGATATAAATATAAGTCATGACACCATAAATGTCATTCAGGAGAACATAGGCAAGAAAATCTCATATATTCCATGCAGCAGTAGTTTCAGTGATATTTCCCCTAGAGCAAGGGAAACAAAGGAAAGAATAAACAAATGAGGTCTCATCAAAATAAAAAGCTTCTGCATGGCTAAAGAAAACAGCATTAAAATAAAAAGAGAACTGACCGTATGTGACAACATATTTGCCAAAGATACCTCAAACAAGGGTTTGATCTCCAAAATATATAGAGAACTCACAAAACTCCACTCTAAGAAGACAAGCAACCCAATTAAAAAATGGGCAAAGAATGTGAACAGACCCTTCTCCAAGGAGGACATACAAAGGGTCCAGAGATATATGAAAATATGCTCAATATCACTAGCCATCACCAAGACACAAATTAAAACCACAATGATATACCACTTCACACTGGTGAGAATGGCCATCATAAAGAAAGCAACAAACAAGTGTTGGAGAGGTTGTGGAGAAAAGGGAACCCTAGTGCACTGTTTGTGGGACTGCAGACTGGTGCAATCATTATGGAAAACAGTATGGACACAAACAAATTCAGGAACTAAAAATGGAACTGCCTTTTGACCTGAAAATTCTACTGCTGGGATTATATGCTAATAACCCTGAAACACCAATCCAAAAGAACCTATGCACCCCAATGTTCATAGCAGCACAACTTACAATAGCCAAGTGCTGGAAGCAACCTAGTTGCCCATCAGTAAATGAATGCATCAAAAAACTATGGTACATTTACACAATGGAATTCTATGCAGCAGAAAGAAAGAAGGAGCTCCTCCTACCCTTTGTGACAGCATGGATTGAACTGTAGAGCATTATGGTGGGTGAAATAAGCCAGACAGTGAAAGACAAATACCATATGACCTCACTTTTAACTGGAACCTAATCAACAAAGTGAACAAAGCAAGCAGAATATGACCCAAGACACTGAAATTGAGAACAGGTTGACAGTGAACAGAGGGGAGAGGGTAGGGGATAAAGGGGAGAAAGGGTGAAAGTTTTACAGGAACAATTATAAACGACCTATGGACAATAACAAGTGGGGTGAAAACAGAGGAATGAGGTGAGGAGGGCTGGGATGGTGGGGAGGGGTGGGGGCAAAAGGCAGAAAACCGCAGTTGAAGAAAAATAAAAAAAATGTTAAAAAGAAATAAATTTAAAAAATTATTTTCAGATTCACCAAAGCACACCATTACTTCCAAATCCTAGAAAGCTCATTTTTATTTAATGTAATGTCTTCTGATACACATTTACACTTTTTCAATTTTATTTTAAATTTTAAGTAACATTACAATCAACTTTCTTATAATTCATCCCTGAAATTATCTTACTCAAAATTTAATGTGGCACTGTAAATTTTGACGTATTTGTAGTGCTTCCCGAGAATGGGTGCATCCATTTGCAATTCTTCCCCAGTGTATGAAAATGTCCATTCCACCATACTCAACAATATTGTCTGTTACCACTAGTTTTTAGTCTTTTTAAAACAGGCAAAAATATTTCATTTTAATTTGTTTTTCTTACCTTATTGAAATTGATGTTTTAAAAATATATTTGACATCTAAATACATGTAGATATTTTTTTAGTCTCAATTAAAATTAGTGAATTTAATGGATCATTGTAGTGGATATTTCACTCATTCGCTCATTCAACTAGCATTTATTGTCTGTACTCTTTGTTAGATACTATACATGATATGTGGACAAGGCAGGCAATGTTCTTGTCCTCTCAGAGTTTGCAATTTAGTCACTGACCGGGACCAATGACCAAATAGTGTTGCTTTTAGTTCTGATTTCTTTTAAATTTAATCTTTATCGTATTTTTTCCATTACCATGTTTTACCATTGTATTATACACTATGTAGCACAGATTGCTGGATTTCATTGGTCATGCTCTGTCTTTAAAAGTATGAATGAAAGTAATGTGAAGAAAAATTATTCATCAAAAAAATAAAGAAAGAAAAATTTCACATGGGGTGAACTCCATAAAGCTGGTAATTAAGAAAAGGATATTTTTAATTATGAAAAAGTAATGTTACTGCATTACAGAAGACATTCATTTTTCTGTGAGAGACAAAACTTCTAAAAAGCAAATAACTCACAGAATAAGGATTGATTGAAAGAAGGTGAAGGGGCTAGTCAAAGAAGGACCCATGAACATGAACAACAGTGTGGGGATAGACTATGGAAGTGGGGGGTGGACTGGGTGGAGGGGTTCAAGGGGAAAAGTTGGGACAACTGTAAGAGCATAAACAATAAAACAATAATTATAAAAAAAACAATTATCTTATTCTGTAACAGAGGCTATGTTAATTTTATTTCAAAATTATCTTTTTCTAACTACATAAAACTTCTTCCCAGAGTAGTAATCTATTTAACTGCACATTTATAAGAAAAGTATTTTCCAATTTAATATTTCTCCTATTTAAACTAAGCATTTTGGTTTGTTATCAGAAAGGAAGTCTATGAAGTAATGCTTATAGAAGATGAATAGTTAAACTGGAAGTTAAAACTTTATTTCTGAAGGTTACACTGGGAAGATGCTTTGCATTCTAGAAGAAATCCCAATTGGCCTTTGCTCAAAATGGCACTCTTCCCAATGTCTCATAAGATATTAAACCTCTCATAGAAGAGGGATTTTATGCCCCTTACAAAGGCTTCTTATGATTGCAGAATGATCTTTTTCAGAACTGTACATTTTCTCATGGAGGATGCATTTTGGCACTCTCTTCTAATTATCTTCATTTACATACTGGCACCTAATAGACTACTCACCAGAGTGGAACAATAAGCTGTGCTTGCTGCGATCATCTCCATGCTGAAGTTAAGCTATTACCCTGAATCCTGAAACACGTTATTGTGAAGTCCCCTGCTATTTCGACTGCTATCACTTATATATTGTTATAGGAGAGTGTTCACTGCCAGAATCCTCTGGCAGAAACTCAATTTCTGAGTCCAATACTAATTCATTACAAAGTCGACAACAGCTGGGACACTGGTATATACAAATGAGTCATTTTGAAATTGGAGGAAAAATTCAAAACATACACTCAGGACCTTCTTGTGATTTCAAAACCATAGAAATAATTGTATAAAAAGAGGATCTTGTCAACATCTCACCCTGCCCACACCAAATTATATCCTCCCAATTTGAGCCCCTATGGTAGTTGCTCCTTCTCTGAGCTCCCTTTTTTAAGAACTATTTTTAAAGGTCTCGGCTATGTCATATTTAGTGTAAAAAAACATAAAGAACACCTTGAGCATATCCATCCACAGGATAGTCAATTTCAGTGATATAAAAAGGTGTTTCAAAGATGAGTTAGAAAACAGGCACCAGAGAAGAACCATGGGTAGAACAGAATCATAACACAAAGTAGGAAAGGTGACAGTGATTAAAGATAGAGACAAAGACCAGTTAGATATTTTTAATTTATTTTGTTTCTATGGCTACTTATTTTAAGAATGATATCAAGTAACTAGTGAAGTGATAGAGTCCACCAAAATTTCCATTTCCTTATAATGTAATACATTCTTTGGGTCAAAAATGCTGCTACTGTTCTGTGAAATTTTTGGAAAACTACCTTTATTACACTGTGGTATGTGTATAATATTTCACTGTCAAGTACTGTTTCTGCAAAATTCATCAATTCTCAAATTAGAAAAAATATACAAATTACTTCATATGTGAGAATAAAAACATATTTAAATATCACAAATTTGAATATTGATGAATCAGAGTTTATTAACATGTATTGTGTGAAGTATTAACTCTCTGCTTAAAGATTGAAATGATTATATTTCAAATATATATTTAAATTTATTTTGTAATTCTATATACACTGTATGAAAAACACAGCATGTATAGAACAACTATAACAAATGTTCTTTCCATGGGTTACCTGAAGATGTTTTCAAAATCAAATTAAATAGTGTCAACAATAATAATAAAGTTAAAAAATAAAAAAAGTAGAGTATGGTTTCTGTGATAATCAAAAACAAAAATGATGAAATTTATACTCAGGTGTGGCCACAATGATACAGACATTTTATTTTTAGCATGTCAGCAGTAAATCCTGGTAATTTTAGCCTCTCTTTTGCTTTAAGATAAGGAATTATCTTTCATTCGCTATAAGCCCTTTGCATAAAATCTATAAGAAAGGGTAATTTAACAATGAATATTCCCACTGAATATTTAAACAAGAAACTATATTATGTTCATTTCTAAAAATTAGAACTTATTTGCTAAAATTTACCTTTAGAAAGAAATGGTTTACTTTGGAGATATATGTTTAAATAGGACTGCAAAAAAATGTGAAAAAACAAACCAATTTTGAGGGCTCCGCTATCAAAAAATGTGTTATGAAAACTGCAAATCATGCTAAATTCTCATTTCCATTCACTCAGTGCATCTACTATAATCATTCCCTACCCTGATGGTCATCAGAATCACACAGGAAGCTATTCTATAAAGATAAAGGGATCCACTCCTAAAAATCAGGTTTTAGGTTAAATTTAAGATTGTCAATTTTTTAAAGTTCCCCCAGTGAATTTGATGATTAACAAAGTCTGAGAACTATTGCTCTAGCGGGTAAAATTTTGACACTCTTAGTAACTGCAGCAATGCTTATTACTATTATTACTATTATTCTTCATTAAAATGATATAATGCATCATGCAATGCATGGTAAGTAAAGAAGATGTCACCTGACCACTCACTGGTTTCATTTCCACTGTATTTTTTAAATTATAATAGTACTATGGCACAATCAAACATTTTAAAGCATATATATATATATGCTTAACACATAAGCATATATATGCTTAACACATGTGTGTGTGTGTGTGTGTGTGTGTGTGTGTGTATTGGCCCAAAAGAGCATTTAGTATTTTCTGTAAAACAAGACATATTTTTCATTGTCACCAATTACTTTATTGGGTGGGATATTTTGAGTATTTTGACTTTCTCCCACATGGTATAACAATGATTGTTCTCAATGTCTCAATTTGATCACTATCAACTTTAACTGGTCTACCTGACCTTGAAGCATCATCCAGTGAGAAATCTCTCCAGCATGAAACTTAGCAAACCACTTTTGACATTCCATCAGTCACAGCAACTTCTCCATACACTGCAAAATTTTTTTTGTATTTCAGTTGTATTTTTACCTTTCTTGAAATAATAAAGCATAATATGCTGAAAATGCTGTGTATTTTCTTCCATTTTCAATATTAAAATGGCTACACAAAAATTCACCAATTTTGATGTTTTTTAAATGCATGCTGATATGACAGCTGTCAAAACGCAATCTAACAAAATTGTGTTAAATGAAATTCAAGACAACTAAGCACTACTATAGCCACCTTATAGAAAAAAACCAACATGCTTTTTGGCCAACCCAATATTTTATTAAATTCCCTCAAATTTTATAATAGGTAGTAGGCCTAGAGAGATTAAGTAATTTACCAAGGTCACAGAGTTTGTTAATAGTATTAATTTGACTCTAAGATTTCCAATTTTTTTTTACAGTGGTTCCTTGGTGCTCCTTGTTAATGCATTTCGGAACTCATGGAAGTGCTGAAACCAACAAGTACCAAACGGTTAGGGAGCTACCCTGAAACTGACACATTGACCTCTGTTTCATTGCTAGAGAGGGGCACCAAGTAGTGAGCAAGTGCTCAGTGCTGAAACATTTTTTTCTTGTCAAAATGTGATGAGCACAAGGTTTAACGAGTTCTGAAGGCAACAGGTACTGAGGTGTGACTGTATTCTCTTATTATACCACCAATTTTAAAGGTGTACTCATAAAAATAAAATTAAGTCTTTAAAATAATTTCCACTATTCTATTCTGCATTTAGTTCTCAGAAGATGACATCCTTTCTTCAAGATCCCATGAATAAGGATCCATTCTACTCTCCCTAGAGAAATCTATCATAAACCACTAAATAAGACTTTGAGCTGCTCTCTTCATTTATCCTTCGAGAAACTTCTCTGTGTGTTTATGTGGGAATTGCTGTATGAAGCCACTTCCATCTTAATCCCCTTACTGTCAGGTCTAGAGGGCCTCAGAGATCTGGACTCAGGCAAAAGAATCCAGAGGTTCCATTAGTATTATTTTAGTTACATTATAATTAAATAAGGTTTTGAGAGTTGGTATGGAATCATATACAACATTGTTTCTATGGAAACAGGAATTACTGTTTCTAAATATTAGACTCAGAAATGGTTATGTGCAGCCAACACTATTACTAAGTAGGAGATAGTCTATTAGTGCATCTTAGTCAATGAAAGCTTTCATAAACACAGTTTTTTTCATATCAGAGTCTATGCCTTTCTGTTCACAGAAAAGGTCTTTGAATAACATAAATTGGAAAAGCCTATAAACAGGCAGTAAGAACATGATTTTTACAAGTATAAAACTAATGACCAATGATATTTAAAAATGAAAGAAAACACAAATTATACTCAAACAAAATCAAATTTTTAAGTTATAACAATTTCCAGCTGATAAAGTAATAAAGACATAGAGTACGGTTGAGCATTTAAACTTTAATTTATTCTACCACTTTACCATTTTCATTTTGTTGTTGTTTGCAAAGGTTTGATTATGGGTAAAGTAATATTTTATGTCATATTACTGAAAATAATTACAACAATAATTAGTAAAATACAACATATACAAAGTAAATGATTATGTACAATGAAATTTTAGCAATTACAGATAACCTCAGACTTACAGAAAAGGATATGTTGGCTTTCATGAAAAACATAATGTAAGCAAAACTTAATTGGAAACACTACAGTGAACTATTCTACTTACTAATGAATCATTACCTTGATGTACCATTAGTAATTACAAAATTTTATTTTGTAGTGACTGTATAGCCATCATCCTCTGAAATTTAACTTGGCCTCTACTGTATCCCAATGAATGTTCTAAGGAAAGTTGTCCAATAAATGTTCCTCTAAAGATTTGGCTGGTCTTTGGTTCTCCACTAAGATTATTCCCCACCCTCCACACACACACACACACATAATCATGGATGCAAAACTCTTCTGACATGGAATTCTTTCTCTGATATGAATTGTTTTTCATTGTGCAAACACACAAAATCATTTTGTATCAAGGGACATAGAGAAATGTCAGTATGTATTTTTAAAAGTATCTTTTATTCTATATTTATATTCATTTGGTTTAAAAGATTATACATTTGTCTATGGAAAGTTTTAACTTGAAGAAAGTTTGAAATTAGAAAATCAACTTTGTAAGTTATGAATATGTAAAATGAGCCCTTTCAAAGAGGCAAAAGTCAAGTTGTAACTGCATCTTCTTTCTTATTTTCTTATTACCTGATGTTCATTTTCCATCCACTTCCAACCCATTTCCTCTGCTTTCTTTACCAATTCTTAAACACTGAATAATGTGGCATAGCCATAGAGAGATTAGTTAGATGAAACAGACATTAGCCTTCAGGAATTTAGCTATAAAAGCAGAATAACAAATCAATGATGGAAATGAAAACCCTATGCCTTTACCAATACTAGAGCAGTTTATTTACATTGAGTTAAAAATTTTGCTTCATCTCATTGAGCAAGTCTCATCTGAATACTTGCAATGTGAAAATTTTAGACAGGACACAGCAACGTGAAAGTGGTATGGGCAAAAATAAACTGTGAGCTACTCTTCCTCAGCTCATCTTCTAAATGTCAATGTTTCTCAGTTCTCATCCACTCTCATTTTTCTTATTCTCTGTACACTGACTACCCACCTCCTCTAAAACTCAGTGTTTTAAGTGCCCAAGGTCCTTTGAATGTCTTTTTCCCCCTTCCATTTTATTCCCATCTCTCTCTTCTCTCATTCTTTAGGTACTCTTACTCAGCCTAAGAATCATTAAGTACCATCTACAAGCTCACAACTCATATATTTATATTTCCAGTTCCGATGCCTTCCATGAAATCAAAATGTGTATCCATTTGCTTTGATCATGACTTTTGCTGCTCAAATAAGCATATAAAATTTAAGAATTCATCAACTGACCTGCTTATCAATAAGCCTCACAAAATACCTTAAAAACAAAACAGAAAAACAAATCAAAGCCAAACAAACCAAACAAAATAACTGTTATTCTTTCTCAACTCACCAGTTCAAACAAGCCCTAAATGTTCCAATCATTCTTGATTTCTCTTTATCTCTCACATCCCCTAAATAAATTAATCAGCAAAATCTTTGTGAAACTTCATAGCCTTTTTGCTACAACCAGCTTAGTCCAAGTTCCCATCCTTTTTTTTTCTGGTCTCTTATAATACCCTGTATCAGTTACCCTGTTTTCTCCTTTTCACTCCCATATACTTTGTATACAAAATTCCTCTTAAAACATAAGTTGTATTATGTTAATTTTTTCTAAGATCTCCAAGAGATGTTGTTACTTAGAATAAAATCTGTATATAAACTATCCAATTGCAATCTATCAGACTGAATTTCATTGCACTGTTCCTTTTACTCATATTCATCTCCTTGCTAAACCTCAAATATAGAGAACACACCTGCAACTCATAGCCATTGCCCATAGTGTTCCTTCTGCTTAGAATTCCTCATATATACAAGGCTGTCATCAGAGAGGTCTTTTTGACAGACCCATCTAAAAGAGCATCCCTCTATAATTCTGTCCAATTAGCCTCCAACTTTATTTTTCATCACAGTATTTATAATTACATTATAGTCTGTTTGTTTTTTGGCATTGTCCCTAACTAAAATGTAAACTCCATAAAGCCAGAGACTTTATTATGTGTGTGTGTGTGTGTGTGTGTGTACATACATCTCCAGTGCTAAAAATAATACTTTGAATGTAGTGGTGCTTAATAAATACTTATCTAAAATAAATAAATTATTAAATATATACATTCTAAATAATATTATGGCTTTATCTATCATATAATACTGAAGTTTTCCAACTCCCTATCTCTGTATTTCTATTGAAAAAATGTTTCCACTTGGATGCCCCATAGGCACCATGAACTTGAGTACATCCAAAAGTAAACTCATTTGAGGATCTTGAGTAAGATCCTCAAATCTTATTCGCCTAATTTTGATTAAGATGAAAGGTACAGCCTACACACATACACAAAAGAATTTTAGAGACATGATAGATTTATCCCTTTTCCTAGTCCCCACCATACCCAGTGAAATTCATTCTCAAGTCTTGTAAAATGCTGCTTCCTAAATGTTTTTAGATTCATGTCCTCACTACCACAGATACATCAGTCTTATCTCCTGATGACCTATTGGAATCACATATTATATAAATACCAAACTTTTATTCTTAATGTTTAACTCCCAATAATCCTATTAACTGATATTATTCTAGCCTTATAAAATTCAATTAATTGTGTCATTCTCTACTAAACAACCATTTAATGATCCCATTTTAATAACAGGACTAACAGGTTAAAAGTGAGGATGAGCTCTTCTTAGGTCTCCTTCTTCACTCCCTAACTGCTGTCCCTGAGGATATTGCTTGGATTCTGTAGGACTTTCCTTCTGCCCCTGTATCCTGTGTAACCACAAATCCAAACACTGACCAGAGGGGAGAGGGGAGGGAATTCCAGGGGAGAAGGGAAGGGTTTACAGGAGCAAATATAGAGGACACATGGACTAAACTAGGGGGGTTGGAAAGGGGAGGGAGGAGGGGAGGAATGGGTGGGTGGGCTGGAATGGGAATAAAGGATAGAAACTGTAATGAATAAACTAAAATAAAAATTTTTAAAAAAAGGAAATTGGTAAGAGAGTAGAGCCTTAAAGTTCTCATCCCAAGGAAAAAAAAAAAGCCAGGTGTTCTTGTATGACTAGAACATGAGCCCTGTGAAGACAGGTAAGAATCAAGTAAGTGTTATTCATCCTTATATTCCCAGTTCTTAGCTTACTGTACCTGACTGAATGACTACACTTTTGAAATGAATAATTTCTCTGCCAAGAAAAACTTTTTTCCTTCTTGCCCTTCCCTCCTTTTAAATATTTGTTAAACCCCTACTCTTCTTTCATGAATAAGTTTGAATTTCCCTTTCTCTGCAAAGTTTTCTGACCTTTCCAAGCAAAAAGAGGTTATGTCTTGTTATTCCATAGCCCATCCATTATTTCTCATATTTAAACAAAATACTTTAATTATTTAATAAAATAGATCCTTTATTTTTAATTATTTAATAAAATATGTGGATGCTCAAGGGTGAGTAATATGTCCTATTTTTAAAAATTTCTAACAGTATATATTATAGTTTCTGGCATATAGAAAGTATTTACTGTTCTGTTGAATGAATAATACATGTTAACTTTTGCACTTAGGTGAAGTAAATTAAGTTATATACATTTTTGTAGCAGAGCTTTCGAGTTGTGTATTCATTATCTGTTGCTTCTTTACTAACGGAAACATAATTTTATTAGAGAAGAAAATATATCCTGGTGAAAACTATTTTTCTCTGTCTTCTATAAAGTTAAGAGTAGCTATGGGATGTAGTTCTAATGGATGAGACATTAGCAAAAGTCTGCAGTGAACTTCAACAAAACTTTCACTACCCTTAGATAAGTGTTCTTCTGTCCCTTGTTATGGAGACTTACAGTCCTAGCTGTCTTGTGATTATAAGGAACAGGTCAAGAGTATTTTCAAAACTTCAGCTGTGAATCTTTCAGACAACATATCAGTGATAGCAAATGATAATATTAAGGCTTTTCACTTTTACATGAAAAATTACTGGTGATTCCCTAACATGTTTATGTGCCAGTTTTACCACCTCTGTATTTGTATATGAACACAATTCTTAACTGATAAATTTAGAAAATGAATAGCAGAGCATTATCCTTGAGATGAGAAATATATTTACAGTTCTACGATCCAGTTCAACGTTCCTTCTGGTCAAAATAAGTGTTATCACTCTATGTACACAAGTTATATCCTGGAAAACATCACAGTTTTCATCACAGTGTATCATCATCATTGAAATATTGTTCAGAGTAGCTCTACTTTTACTTGCTAAGATAGTTTTAAGAAATTAATAGAATTTTAGACTTCTGGAAAGAAAGAAAACAGGTTGGAGTTTTAACAGATTTTCTATTTTGCCTAATTAATTAGAGGTGGCTACTTAATTACGGATGCAAAAGTTTATTTTTAAGTTTTTTTGTGGGGAGGGTGGGGTACTTCACAAGACTCTCTATTACTTTCCAAGAAGCCAAATGATAGTATTACTTTGGATTCTAAACATCTTCAACAGTATTTATTTTCAGAGATAGATATTCATTAGAGATAGTTAAAATAACATAATAAAAATATTTTTATCATTAAATAGGACCTTTCTCACAGTTTAAAGGCCTCATACAAAAAACATAGGAAAGATATCTTACACAGCTATGTACTTATACAATGAAGATACACACACAGCAGCTGACAATGAATTTAACTTATACATTACTTACCTTTTCAAAGTTTCTAATTCATTTGTTGATCCATCTATTCACTGATGAATTTCTAGTGAGTGCTATTCACTGACTGTCTCATCAATGGAATCTGACCTTTCTTGGAGCCCTAAGAACTTTGAATCCATATGCTATTTCAAACAACATTATAAATATTTAAATTAGTTTGCAACAAGTATAATATTTTGTGTAATCTTTACATTAACATTGAAACATCTTTAAGAATGCATGTATAACAATAAAGAAAAATGGGGAAACATACTTTGATGATTAGTATATTTCAAGTGAAAGAAATCACAAATAGCTGTCTAAAAAGATGAAATAAAAGTGATTAATAAAATTTGATAATTTATGATTGTTTTATAATTAACTTTTTGAATTACTAATGCATGGTTTCTTTCCTATTTCTCTGCCATGTTTTATCTTAGTTTAAATAATTATGCAACTATATATAATTAATATGATAGTACCATGATTATTTAAGACCTCAATTTTATGAAAAATATGAAGTAATTTGGAGGTGCAAGAATTATTCTATGAAACCAAAGACAGAACACTTAGGACAAAATATTTTAAGCTTGCCAAAGTTCATACAGCAATATGTGGGTGATTGGTCTTGGTTACTGGTAGCTTGCTCATCTCTCCTTAGAATGAATTCTTTATCTCTCCTTAGGATGAATAAGCAAAAATAAATATTAATTGTCTTGTCAATATATAAACTCATTCGCTAAGCACGTATTTACTGAGCATGTATTAAGTGCTATGTACTGTTGTAGATACTCTTTTGCTAGTTTTTAAAATTTGGGAATAAAACTAGCAAAGAGAAAAAGTTGCTGATTTTAAGGTGTTTCAAAAAACTATTAATGGCAAACAACATATATAAAAACATGATTAGGAAAAAGCAAACTCAGGAAAAAGAGCAGAATGGAGTTTAGGAATAGCATGAAAACAAGTGGCAAGTTCATTAATACTCTTTCAACCTCTCCCTTTATCCACAGAAGAAATGACTGACCATAGTAGCAGTTTTATTTACTGAAGAGATGAAACTTAGAATCCTTCTGAACATAGGAAATTAACTATAGATGCATGTAAGGTAATATCTATTCACCATTAATGCCACAGTAAAACTGGTAGAAATGGAGACTTCCCAAAAGGAGTTGTAACTAAAAGCTTTTCAGTTTTTTTCTGAAATCAATTAGACAGCATAGTGTGTGAGTGCTTAAAGAGTTGATTCTCCTAAATTCATCTAGTCTTTAAACTTCAAATACTACTATAATGATTTATAAAAAGTAATAAATATATATGTAAAACAAACCTCTGTGTATTAAAATAATTGAAAAATGAATGCAAATAATAAGAGAAGGTAGTGAAAAGACTAACATTTTGTGAGAAATGTAAACGTGTTCTCATTATTTATATGAGAAAGTATTCCTTCATTAATTCAAATTTTTTAAAACAATTTGATTTCTTAAATTCTTTCCCCTATAATCATGATTTATGAAAACTTGTTTTGTTAATCAGAGGTTTATTATATAAATTAGTTAGATTTTTCCTCCAAAACAGAGAGAAAAACCCAATAATTATAATTGAGAAGTAAAAACTAATAGTTAAAATAAATTAGTTAATTTTAATATTTTTAAGATTTTATGTATTTGTTTTTAGAGAGGAGGAAGTGAGGGAGAAGGGAGAGAAACATCGATGTGCGAAAGAAACATTGACCAGTTGCCTCTCACACACCCCACAACCAGGGACTGGGACCTCAACTCAGACTTGTGCCCTGACCAGGAATTGAACCTTTAAGCTTTCACTTTGTGGGATGATGTCAACCAACTGAGCCATGCCCATCAAGGCAAATTTTTAATTAAATATAGTCAAACCAATTACCTAGTCTAGAGATATAGTTTGAGTTCAGATTGTTATAGTAGAAAAAATCTAATGTCAAAGCAGAGTGAGGTCCTAAATATTTTTTTAATCCATTACCAAATGCTTTTAAACAAGTCATTTAATTTCTGTCTGTCTGATAGGGAAAAAAAAGGAGACAAAAAGAAGTTATGATGATGTCAACATGATTCCAAACATCTGGATGAACTCAGAAAAATGTATCAATATACTGCATATATATGGAAAACATCTATTTGCATAATTTGTTTAGCTTTACCCAGACAATTATCATGTTGATGCAACCTTCTCTGTGAGACTTTTTCTATTTGGATCGAATGCTGAAGCTGAATCTTTTCAATATTTTGATAGATAAAGCATAAATTAAAAGATAAATGTATTACTAATGTTTTATATAACTCCAGTGGATTTTACTTTAAAAAGTGAGTAAAATATAGTGGCACTATTTATAATATTGACATGAGGGACAGAAATAAAGCTGGTTATTGGTCAATTGTGGTATATCAGTCTTTTGCCTTACAAATGTTGCTGAGAGTATCATGTGCACAAATATAAATAAAAAGAAAGGATATTATGGTTCAACATTCTTTTTAGAAATTTAAAAGAAAATGCTGACTATTTTCAAGGTAAGTAGGACAAGTGAAGAGAAAGAAATAAAGATTCTAAATAATTGTTCAAAATAATCAATGTAATCACTAAAGTATAGATTATGAGGTTAAGAAAAATAAATGAAAATATGGAAATTAATTGACTATAGAT
>CM052549.1:54479391-54484391 GCA_028533065.1 Trachops cirrhosus | reverse complement strand
TGATACAGTTTATCGCAAAGTTGTCTATGGCTTTTCCTATCACTCTGTGTGCATGACCTTTTAGTGAGCTGAAGAAGATACAGTTATCTTCTTTTCTGACAAGCAACATCTATCAATCAACATGTTTTCATGTAATTTATTCAAGGCAAATAGCAGCTCCTAAGGCTAGTGAACTGCAGCACTATCCCAGTGATTTTGATTAAGAAATGATGTGCACTGCTCAGGTGAGAAATAAAACTTGCAGAGGAGTATTGATAAAGATGTATTAAAAAAACAATAAAATGCAACCAAAGGACATAGTGAATATATATATACTCGGCATACATAACCTTCATAACCCTGCTTTAAATCTACTCTAAGAAATGGGAGGTATTTAATTTGAGAAACTTCTAATGATAACAATTAGTTTACCTTTAATATCTGAGGCAATTCTTCTGTAGTTCTGTTGACTTAATTCACTTTTTTCTCATTGAATCAAGAATGTAAATTAAGACAAAATGATTCTTTTTCAATTTCATGGTGAAGTAGCTCAAGTTAGTGAATGTAATTTCTCCTAACAAGAAAAATTTATCACTGTACAGCCCACTCAGTTACCTCTGGTGTGAGTTGTGATACACATTTATGGAATTGAGTGGATAAAAAGATTGATAAATGTGGTAAAAGAATAGGCCATACTTTAAGAAGAATAGGCCCCACTTCAAAGAATAGGCACAACTAAATAAATAACTTTAAACAATTCTCCATCTTTATTCCTGCTTATGGCATCTCTGCAACAATTGCACTATCACATATTACAATGAAATTTTATGTGAAATGAGTTTTTTGGGGGGGCTGGGGGTAGGGTCTGGCTTTCTCTATGCTAGCAAAAATTCAACCACAAAGAATAAGAAGCCTTGTTTTCCAGCCCTTGTTCTACTAATAAATAGCTGTATTTCTTTGAGACTTCAACTTCATCTAATCTCTCAAAACTCTGTACCTCTAAAGTTCTAATGTAAATAAAGAACACAGGGGAATTTCAGGGGAGAAGGGAAGGGTTTACAGGAACAAATATAGAGGACACATGGACAAAACTAGGGGGTTGGAAATGGGAGGGGAGGGATTGGTGGGTGGGTGGGAATGGGAATAAAGGATAGAAACTGTATTGAATAAACTAAAATAAAAAATTTTTTAAAAAAGAACACAAACTAAATGGATATGTTGGATATGTACACAGTGGGAAAATGTAGGTTTACAGTTGTGAGGATGTAAAACAGAGTTTATTCTTATATTTTATTTATTATTGTATGCTCTTTGGTATTATGTAAACCTACTTTTTCCCACTCCTGTGTATATATATTATATATATACTCACATATACACATGCATATATATATATATATATAATATTTTTAGAGTGAATATATAATTATAAATAGTGGTAAAGATTTCAGGCCTCATAACATAATAGAAAGACATTTAGGGTAAGTGAGCTAAATTCTCACATTGGTTCTACTTTTAACCAGCCTCATTAAACATCAACAAATCCATGGACCACTCTAAGCTATAGTTTCTTATTTTGACAAGCTTATCACTAATGACTACATTCTTGAATCAAGTGTATTTATTAAAAAACAGTGTTAATCCCTTTTAAACACTTATGGTTTTTGGTAACATCTTGTAGAGTTCACCATTTTCTGTAAGTACATGTTTTAAAGGTTACTTGTTAATCATTTAAACAATCTTTCAATTTATTTTTAAAAAGGGACTTAATATGGCTATTGCATTGCACAAGTTAAAAAGGTAAGTTAAAAATATTTTTAAAAAGCCAAAAACAAAATTGAAATATGAGACCAACAGTCACATCATTAAGTTACCTATTCGCTAGAGGTTAGCCACAGATTTAAGGCTAAAATTTCTAAAGCTCAAATTCAAATTGCAAGGTCATTGTGTAAGATGAATGAAAATAAGTAGTTCATAAACAGAATTATTCCTAACAGTGAAATTTGAATTTGATTTTTCCCCCCAGAGTGTCTTGGTAGCAAACACTGGAGAAGGTACTAAAGAACATTTCCTACAACATTCTTAGATTAAATAAGTAGCAAATTAAATAGAGTTTTTAAGAAATTATAATGTCCCTAAGTATAGGCTACTGATATAAAGCCTTTTATATGAAGCCAGTATGGTAGTGGTCAAGTTCTGAGGCTATCAGCAGGTCTGCTTAATTGAGCTTAGATTTTAGAGAACTTAAAGGAATGAATGGAGTGTGTATATCCTGCTTACAACCATCCACAATTATATTTAGACAAGCTTTTGATAGATATTGACCCAAAGTGAAATGGATCTTATAACTCTTTATCAATACTAGTAGTACATTGCTTTTAGACCAATGGTTTTTGTTAGGGTAACTGCTGAGTTTCTGATTCAGTTGGTCTACAGAGGTGCCTAAGAATTTGCATTTCTTAAAAGTTCCCACATGATGCTGTTGCAGTTAGTCTAGAACTCACACTTGAAGTATGGGTCTTCTAGGTCATCAGTTATGTGTAGATCCATAGACTTTAACAATAACCTGAGTGTAAGAGAAAACATCCTCCTGAGTAAAAAAAAAGATGCCTCAGGACAGTGAAAATGAAACAAAGCTATCCCATCCAACAAAAGATTATCCCAATATGCTCTAAGATAAATTATTTCCAAAGTATATCTATAAAATTAAGTGAGATGATGCTGAACAGCTTATAATTTCTCTTAAATATTTTTAAAGATTTTATTTATTTAGTTTTTAGAGAGAGGGGGAGACAGGGAGGAAGAGAGGGAGAGAAACATCAATGTGTGGTTGCCTCTCATGCACCCCCCACTGGGGACCCAGCCTGCAACCCAGGTATGTGCCCTGACTGGGAATTGAACCAATGACTCTTTGCTTTGCAGCTCGGCACTCAATCCACTGAGCCATACCAACCAGAAGTAATTTGTAACTACTTAAATTGTGGAGTGTTTACATAACATAATTTTCTGATATTAATTAGATAGCTATCTAGATCAAACTGGCTTATGATTATTAATACCATGTCATCTCATATAAACAGGATAATATTCTGCGCACAGTTATTAAATGTTTGCTTCTAGTGATGCTCCTCAACTTGACCTTGTATAGCCCTTTACAATTGATTACTTTCTACTGCATGTGTTGCACTGACCAGACTATATTATTATTGTTCTTGCATAATTAACTTATTATATTGTTACCTTAATAAGCAAGGACCACATATTTTTTTGTAACTCCAGTGCCTAGAATCATTAGCCAATAAAATATGTATTGACATAATCAGAACAAGAAGTGCAAATGTTTTTAAGTGGATTAAGTCCAAACAGTTGTGGAGTTCATAAGGATAGAAACCAAAGACAATAAATGATACCTGAGCACTTTCTTGTGGCTGTTTTATTTTATTAATGGTTACCATAATTAATTTTATTTTTTATTTTTTTAATTTCATTTTCATTGCAGTTTACATTTACTATTATTTTGTATTACTTTCAGGTGTACAGCATAGCATTTGGAAAACCATATACTTTACAAAGTGGTCCCCCTAATATTTCAAGTATCCAACCTTGAATAGTTACTGCAATATTATCCACTATGTTCCCTTTGCTGTACTTCATATCCTGTGACTATTTTGTAACTACCCTTTCATAGTTCTTAATTCCTTCAACTTTTTCAGCTAGCTCTCCAACCCTCACCCATCTGGCAACCATCAGTTTGTTTTCTGTATCTATGAGTCTGTTTCTATATTATTTGTTTATTTTTCTCTTTAGATGCTACATATAAGTGTAATCATACAGTATTTGTCTTATTCTGTCTCACTTATTTCACTTAGCATAATACCCTCTAGGTCCATCTACTCTGTCACAAAAGGTAACATTTCATTCTATAAAGCAAAAAACATTTCAGCAGGTTTTACATTGAAAATAGCAGGTGTTTTAGGGAACAAGGACTGAACTTTGGCAATACACAGAAAAAGGGCAAGTCTATCTGCAGCCATCCAGTACCTGTAGGCCCTTATTGTACAGTGTTGAATTTTTAAAATTTCAATTTCATCAACTATATGTGGAAATAATAATATTATTTATCTTATTTTAAAGTATCTTTCTAAAGATAATGAGATGAGGAGCACAGCTGTCATATGAACACTATATAATTGTTCTATTATTTTTAAAGAATAACACAATTTAAAGCACATAGTGTTGATTCTTCATCACTAGTAGATAACTACGCAACTGCAACTTTTAAAAGCCATTATTGTATATGTTTTTAAGTATGTTATCATCCTCAATTTTTTTTAAAGACCTGTTTCTAGTCTTAGAATATTAGAGAAACACAGGAGGAAAAACAAAATCTGTTATTGAGCACACAAATAATTTAGTGAATTATCTGCTACTCAACTACTGGCAATATTCTGCTACTATGAGGATACAGCTACTCTAGTTTACATTGTTGCCAACGAATATTTCATTTGGGCATTTTGAAATTTCCCTTTTACCTTTTAACTCATAGAATGGGTAACTCAATTACTTTCTTTGATTCATCAAATTCTACTAGATTAGAAGCCTCTTGAAGTCAATATTATCATATTATTTTATACAACTTTCTATCACCCACAGTATATTCATGAATATGGGTAAACTTGAATATAATTAGTAAACCAGAAGAACAATATTTAATAAGTCCTCTGAACAGAGCTGTATATTGGTAGACATTAAAAGAGTTTGAATTCGCAAATCAGTAAATGTAATTCATCACATAAACAAAAGCAAAGACAAAAATCACATGATCATATCAACAGATGCAGAAAAAGCATTTGATAAGGTACAGCACCCGTTTATGATAAAAACACTCAGCAAAGTGGGAATAGAGGGAGCATTCCTCAACATAATAAAGGCCATATATGACAGACCTACAGCCAACATCATACTCAATGGGCAAAAACTAAAATCTTTTCCACTAAGATCAGGAACAAGACAAGGCTGTC
>CM052549.1:54462470-54478891 GCA_028533065.1 Trachops cirrhosus | reverse complement strand
ATTCTATGCAGCTGAAAGAAAGAAGGAGCTCATACCCTTTGCAACAGCATGGATGGAGCTGGAAAGCATTATGCTAAGCCAAATAAGCCAGGCAATGAAAGACAAATACCATATGATCTCGCCTTTAACAGGAACCTAAACAACAAAACAAAGAAACAAGTAAAATATAACAAAGGACACTAAAATGGAGGACGGGATGTCAGTGACCAGAGGGGAGAGAGGAGGGAATTTCAGGGGAGAAGGGAAGGGTTTACAGGAACAAATATAGAGGACACATGGACAAAACTACGGGGCTTGGAAATGGAAGGGAGGTGGGGAGGGATGGGTGGGTGGGCTGGAATGGGAATAGAAGATAGAAACTGTAGTGAATAATCTGAAATAAAAAAATTAAATTAAAAAAAGAGTTTGAAACATAGTTGGGATTCTTCAGGAAATTTAAAACTTAGGATGATTAGTATTAATACAATAAACGCACCTCAGCAATTAAATAGTCATTTAATATATAAATAACAATGTGACAAGCATGGGAGGGGATATAGGACCATTCAATAATATAGTTCTTCTAACTTGAGGAACTTCAGGTACTTAAATTAATATGTATTCGCTAAAGTTGTAAGTAGGAACTATGTCAATATATGATAAAGTATATAGTTTGTCACACATGAAACTCAATTGTACACTTGTAAATTAACTAGTAATTTCTGACCATTATATTTTGTTAATCAGTTTCTAAAAACAAAGTTTCCAAAATATTTACTATTTTCTCAGTCTGTCTTTTTGCTGTTCTTACCTGGAAATACATTAGTGCACTCAATGCATATAAAATATATTGTGCTGGCATGTTATACTTCTGTTTTGACAATTTTTCCTTAATAATCTAATAATTGAATTTTAATTTTTTGTGTGTAATTTCTTAAAAATTGGAAAACATCAATTGAAGCATGCACAATTGCTTCTCCACATAGCAGAATATTTATTATTAGTATTACATAAAGCAAATACTGCCACATATATTTTTTGATGATAAACAAAAGTTAATGTTTTTCTTGTTGTGAGTATAAAAATATCTTAATTAGGTATGGCTGGTTTGTCTCAGTGGATTGAGTGCCGGCCTGTGAACCAAAGGGTCGCCGGTTTGATTCCCAGTCAGGGCACATGCCTGGATTGCAGGCAAGGTCCCCAGTGGGGGGACATGTGAGAGCAACAACAGATTAATGTTTCTGTCCCTTTCTCTCTCCTTTCCCCTCTGTCTAAAAATAAATAAATAAATAAATAATATTATAAAAATATCTTAATTATTTTAGTTTTAAAAATATATTAGCTATTGATAAAGAAAAGTCATTTTCTAGGGAGATAAATATATTTTCAAAAACCAAGGCAATAAATGCTTATTTATTTTGGAAAGCGATGTTACAATTTTGGGTATTCAATCCTATTAACATAAATTTAAGCTAAATAAAATGTCCTGCCAGAACAACACATAATAATATCTGTTCTATATGAAGAGAGTTTCTAAATTTGCACCATGATGTTTAATTAATTGAAGAAAATATATTTGGCTAAAATCTTACTTTATCTATAAAACAAAAATAATATTTCTTATCCAATAAAAATACAGCACTTCTTCCCAAGTCCCAAATAACTTCTTGTCCAGTTCAATAAAAATGATCACTATACAGAAAATAAAACTGTTATCAAAGTTGCTGAAAGTCTGTGCTAATAAAAAGGAAATTTTATTGGCTGATAAAAATATTACAGTTACCATAGTACTTGGGATTCTATTAAAACATTAAATTTGGTAGAAACAGTATTTAATGAAAATGTTGTATTTGTTATTTTTCCATAGAACCTTATAATGAAGCATATCTTGGGAGAGCCTGAGATTTAAGGGCCGCTGGGGATATGGGAGCCTTGGACCCACAAACAAACCTGCAGACTACCAGTACATTCTAGTGCAAGTTTTAACTTTGATGAACTATTTATAAAAGCCCCAGGCTTGTTAGATTCTGCAATTTGTATACGTAGGAAGGTGTAAGGTAAGAAAGGAAATCTTTCATGTCCTGTCAGAAGATATGATGGGATAGCTGTGACTAATTGTACCTTCACAAAGAATTCCATGAGAATAGGGAACATCACTCTGCGTGCATAAAACTGTGCCAGCTGTCATTATTAATGATGGAGTGAATGATTAAAAAACATAAACAATAAAAATTAAAGAAAAAAAATTTGTAGGGCCTTAGTTTTATGGTATAAATGAAAAACAGGCTAAGAATCATTCCATACATTATTGTTTTATAGAACTATAAAAACATGCTGTCCAATTTTTACTATTAGGTTGTTTCATATAAATTTCAGTGGCATGAGTCTTTCTTAACAGTGAATATTAGATTTGTTTCACTTTCCAAAAACATACCTGAATTTGCAATATTATTTACTTTATATGTTATTCTAAGGACCGAAGCTATCCTCCATTGTATTTTGCAACTGCTGATCTTGTGTATAAGATAGATTTTTATTATCATTTTCTTTCCAGTAATTGCTAGTGGTCTGAGAAAACCTTAGCTGAAGTACTTCAGTTTTCTTGGATGCTGGCAAAACATGAAAAAAGAAATATTGCTTTAATAGTATCATAGTTTGAACTTGAAACATCTAAAATTGTGGTGGTACTAAGTGGCAACTTAGGAGTAATTTCAAGGCAATTTATTTTTAAATTATGTTATGAACACTTTAAGTATACAATTCCTTGATTTTTAAAAATGTAATGTTGCTTCACATTCCTTTGGGCTAAATGCCACTTAGGCTTGACTTAGTTATGGAAACCTCAAGTTGATTTTTAAAAATGGACCTTTGTTGCCATTTATAAAAATAATGATAAAAATTTGTCCCCAATACTCTAAAAATCATTATCTGGGTTTAAGAATTACATTAATTCAAAAATTCTACTACCACCACAGAAAAAAGAATTGGCAAAATCAATAAAATTATAGAATGAGTCTCTGTGAATCAAAACAAATAATCTTTGCTTGTACTGAATAATTTCTACTGTGGTACCATCATGTCAGAAGAGTCAACCTTTAAAATCTCCATTGCCTGACAAAAAGAGAGAGAGAGAAAAAAAAAGACCAAACTGTCTGCAAGTCTCCATGATTCAGAAAGCATCCATGGGTGGAGAGGCATAAATGCATTTTTTAAAGGTCACCTTATGTTTGCATACAACTTCTCAGTTTCCTTTGGTAAATCCATTTTTTTCATCTTTATTTCCCACCCAATAAACTTCGTAGTTAGACCTGAAGCTTTCTTAACTGTCTGCTTCAAGGCTCCAGGCAGATTGAAAAGTAACAATATAATAGTGCTGGAGAAGATGTGGAGAAAAAGGGACCCTAGGGCACTGTTGGTGGGATTGCAGACTGGTATAACCACTATGGAAAACAGTATGGAATTTTGTAAGAAAACTAAAAATGGATCTGCCTTTTGACCCAGCAATTCCACTGCTAGAATTATATCCTAAGAACTCTGAAACACCAATCCAAAAGAACCTATGCACTCCAATGTTCATAGCAGCACAATTTACGACAGCCAAGTGTTGGAAGCAAACTAGTTGCCCATCAGTAAATGAATGGATCAATAAATTATGGTACGTTTACACAATGGAATTCTATGCAGCAGAAAGAAAGGAGCTCCTACCCTTTGCAACAGCATGGATGGAACTGCAAAGCATTATGCTAAGCAAAATAAGCCAGGCAGTGAAAGACAGATACCATATGATCTCACCTTTAACAGGAACCTAAACAAAACAAACAAGCAAAATATAGCCAAAGACACCGAAATAGAGAACAGGCTGACAGAGACCAGAGGGAAGAGGGGAGGGAATTTCAAGGGAAAAGGGGAAGGGTTTACAGGAACAAGTATAAAAGACACATGGACAAAAACTAGGGGGGAGGAGAAATGGGAGGGAGGTGGGGAGGGCTGTGGAGGTGGGCTGGGATGGGTGTAAAAGGTAGAAAACTGTACTTGAACAACAATTAAAATAAAAATTTTAAAAAAGTAAAAAACAAACAAACAATATATTGGTAATTTTTTGCTTCCCACCATCCTCCTGATCCAATCTACTGGCTCTGACTCTTTAAAGGGAAGAAGAGTAGAAAGTCATACAAGGAGAAGAGTGGGAAAGATGAATAAGGAAAGGAATAGGTACAATGAAACTATGGAATTAAAGAATCAAAGGATAAATAAATAAGAGATTTCACACTACTACAGCCTAATGAATAGACTATTTTTAAGCCTCAACCAAATACTTATTGTTTTATTTTCAATTGATTTTACATAAAGAGTTAGGATTATAATCTGTTTTCTGAAAAACAATTTTTATAAATTGATGTGAATATGATCATTCCTCAATTATTTTAGAAGAGATAAGGTGGAAATTAATTGCCTTTTTCCACCAAAAATTAATCTTAACCCAAAGGAAAAAAAATTTTTAAATGCAATATTATAATAACTATGTATAGCAGAGATATCTTTAAAACATTAAAAGTTTTCAACTTCTAAAATCAAGATTGATTATCATTTAGAAAGTGCCTAAAATATAACTGACAAAATGATTTAAAACAGATATAGCATCTGTTTTTGCAGGTGGAATAACCTAATAAAATATTAGACAGTGACTTTCATTCTTTATTTTTTTTCCTATCAATCCTTCCAAAGTGTTCACATTACACAGTATTGTTTTCTTAAGAGATCAGGTTTCTGAGATCATTAACAGGAAATATATTGGACCTTCTAGAAGCTATTTAATAATATAATTTCAGAAATTATAAATTGGTTGTTAAAGAGGTTCAATAAACACATAGTTTTATTTTTCATTAGTTTTTAATTTTTTATTTAATCTTTATTTCACTTTTTCCATTACCATTTAATCTCCTTATATCCCCTTGTTCCCCACAATCACCACTTGTTGTCCTTGTTCATGGGTCCTTTTTCTTCTGTGCGCAATCCCTGTACCATCTCAACTCCTCCCACTAGTTGACATCCTCCTCCCCATCTATGAGTCTGTCCTCATATTTTTTGCTTTTTAAGTATATTTTATTGATTATTCTATCACAGCTATCCCATTTTTTCTTCCTTTTATTCCCCTCCATACTGCACCCTCCTCTCACCACCATTCCCTCCCCTCTTAGTTCATGTCCATGGGTCATACATATAAGCTCTTTGGTTTTTCCATTTCCTATACTATTCATAAGCTCCCTCTATCTATTTTGTACCTACAATTTATGTTTCTTATTCTCTGTACCTTTTCTCCCATTCTCCTCTCTCCCCCTCCCAACTGATAACTCTCCATATGATCTCCATTTCTGTGATCCTATTCCTGTTCTAGTTGTTTGCTTAGTTTTGATTTTGTTTGCTTTTGTTTAGGTTCAGTTGTTGATAGTTGTGAGTTTTTTGTCATTTTAATGTTCATATAGTTGATCAACATTTTTTCTTAAGTAAGCCCCTTAAACAGTCCATATAATAAAGGCTTGGTGATGATGAACTCCTTTAACTTGACTTTATCTGGGAAGCACTTTATCTGTCCTTCTACTCTAAATGATAGCGTTGCTGGATAGAGATTCTTGGATGTAGGTCCTTGTCTTTCATGCTTCAAATATTTCTTCCTAGCCCATTCTTGCCTGCAAGTTTTCTTTTGAGAAACCAGCTAATAGTCTTATGGGAACTCCTTTTGTAGGCAACTCTCTCCTTTCCTCTTTCTGCTTTTAGGCTTTTCTCCTTTTCTTTGATCGTGGGTACCATAATTATGATGTGTCTTGGTGTGTGCTTCCTTGGGGCCAACTTCTTTGGGACTTTCTGAGCTTCCTGGACTTCCTGGAAGTCTATTTCCTTTGCCCGATTGGGGAAGTTCCCCTTCGTTATTTCAAATAAGTTTGCAATGTCTTGTTCTTCTCCTTCTCCTTCTGACACCCTTATGATTCAGATGTTGGAGAGTTAAAGTTGTCCCAGAGGTCCTTAAGCCTCTCATTTTTTGGAATTCTTGTTTCTTTATTCTGTTCTGGTCGAATGTTTATTTCTATCTTCTGTTCCAAATCACTGATTTGAGTCCTGGTTTCCTTCCCTTCACTGTTGGTTCTCTGTATATTTTTATTTCATTTTTCATAGCCTTCACATTTTCCTCTATTTTTTGACCATACTCAACCATTTCTGTGACCATCCTGATTGCCAGTGTTTTGAACTCTTTTCATTACTTATTTCTGTTTTTGCAGTTTTTATCTATTCTTTCATTTGAGCCATATTTCTTTGTCTTGATTCACCTGTTACATCATAATGGGTAGAGTCTTAGGCCTTTTCCATGGCAGGGTGACCCACATTACTGCCTTGTGGCACTGTATGTTGGGGAGAGGTCAGAGAGGGAACAATGCTTCTTGTTCAGCTCTGACCCACTTTCAGTCACTTCTTCTGTTACCAAGAAGCAAATTGGACCCTTCTGCTACTGATTCCTGAGTGGGTGGGTTTGTATATGTTCTAGAACTCTGTGGGTCTCTCCAATGAACTCTCCTGTGAGGCTGGGAGTTTCTCCTGCTGCTGCAACCCCCTTAGGTCTTACAGCTGGAGGTTTTGAGGCTTTCTTTTCCTGCACTTGAACTCTGGGTTGTGCAGATGGTCTTGCTCCCCTGTTGTTCCTCCTCACACAAATATGGAAATGCCTAGTCTTCTAGCCACTGTCTTGCCCACCCAGATCTGCTAGCTACCACCTTGCACACATCCTCTCTGCCCTGGCTGCCTGTCTCCACCTCTCCTATTAGTCTAAGTGAATGTTTTTTCTTTAACTCCTTGGTTGTCACACTTCCGTATAGTTTGATTTTCTGGCAGTTCTGTTTATTTTTTGTTTTTAAATTTGTTATTTTCCTTCTCTGGGTTGTGCAAGAAGGCAAAGTATATCTGCCTATGCCTCCATCTTGGCCGAAACCCACTTACTTGGTTATATAATTTAAATGCTACATAATTTATGTAATCCTTAGGTATTGAAATGCACCCATTTAATTTAATTGAAAGTTAGACTACAGATAGAATTTAACCTTAGCTTAATTTACAATTAAATCAATAAGTTGAGGTGAAAATTTTTGTTTTTAAAACAACTATATATTTAAAATTAAATTAATTTATAATTAAATTAATGCAGTGAGGTGAAAATTTTTGTTTAATTACTTGTTCTTGAAATGCTAACATAGCCATGACCATTTTCTCCCTGACAAATGTGGCTTTTCAAGTAAGAAACTGCGCCTGAAGATTAGTGCTCTGAGTAAAGTCCAAAGTTAAAATCTGTATCAGGTGTATGCTTAGTCCTAATCTTGTGGTCTCTATGGGTCACAAAATCTCCAAAAATCTGAGTTTTTACATAACCAAATTTACAAATATGAGAGCCTTAGCATTACTTTTTAAGCATTATTTTTTACTGATTAGAATGGACCAACAGAAGGTATTATCTACTGCTTTCAACTGACAGGATCACTTACTTTCCTAATTGACACTTTTTATAGGTAATAATTTACATTTAACATGGTTCAAAACATGTTTTTATGATTGGCTCAGCATCGCAATCTTATAAACAGTAGTAGTACCAGCATCAGAAATTATTATTGTAGTAGTATTGGTACCACATTTGCAGATGAGGAAAACTGAGTTTTGGGGAATTTAATGGGTATGATTATAGGCTCCAAAGTCACACAATCAGGGTTTGATTTACAGTTCTACCATTTATTAGCTGTCTGACTTTGGTCAATTCACTTAAATCTCCACAGATCCATGTTTCTTTCTCTTTTCTTTTTATTGTTGTTCAAGTACAGTTGTCTCCATTTTCCTCCCACCACTCCCTCCTGCACCACCTGTCTCCACCTCCCACCCTTGATCCTACTCCACTTTGGCTTTGTCCATGTATCTTTTATACATGTTTCTGTGAATTATAAATTATAACAGTGTTATCTCAAAGAGTGAGTATTACATAAATCAGTATACAAAAAGTGCTTGGAAAAGAACCCAGAATTTAGAAAGTGCTTAGTAAGTACTAAATATTCTCCTTCTTATTATTCTTGTTATTATCAGGATTATTATTATTACTTTCATTAATATTATAGAGTAAGTGCAATATTTTCCAGGATTTTTATTAACCTTCAGTGGTATCAAAGTGCACTACTTAAACATTTACCCTGAAATACCTCACTAATTATTCAGATTATGTTTGTTTAAATATTAATAAATATATTTATAGGTCCCACCCATTAACTTTTGAAAACTATTTTTGAAATGTGTTTTGATAAGATAAGTACTTTTATTTTAAGAGAAATTTAAGACCAATAAAATTATAAAACACAACATTTCTAGAACTCTATAAATACTAAGTGTTCTTACTATTTCAAATTCTACCCCTGAAGTACTACAAAATATAGCAATATTTAGTTTTGTGCTTGCAATTATTCAAGTTGAGAGTTTGATTAATATCGGTTACTTAAAACCATATGTAAAAAATTTAGTGTGTTTTTAAAAATAAAACACTCTAAAACATATTTTAGAAAATTCTGATTTTGATCTTTTAAAAATATCAATTGAGACTTGGTTGTAAAGTATGCTACAATAAAACTTACATTTTCAGTTAAAAGTTTTTAGCTGAGAATTTGAAGCAAAGTCAAAATGTCTTATAACATTTTTAAAGTTTAGTACTAGTGTATTAATAATTCAATTAGTGCAATTGGATTATTAATGCAATCAGTAAATGATTCTCAATTGTGCATTAATTTATATCTATTATGATATATTTTTCCAAGTAAAAACTACCCATTTCTCCTACAAAAAACCCCTACCTGCTTATTGAAATAAAGAACAAACTGACAGCAACCAGAGACGAGGCGGGAGAGGGATAATAGCAGATAATAGGGGAAAGGCCACCAAGAAACATATATAAAGGACACATGGATAAAGCTAAAGTGGGTGGAGGTGGGGATGAGTGGGACAAGGGGGTGTGGTGGGGTGAAAATGGAGACAACTGTACTTAAACAACAATAAAAAAAAGAACTATTACAAAAAAAATTCAGAGACCAAACACATTAACTTTAGTAATGTTTTAACCAGTACTCATTATGCAGCAAATGGGAAATTTTGTACAATTAAAAATAACCCAAAATGAATTTTCTAAAATTAACTTCCTTTTGATGTAGACAGCATAATAATTTTGATTAGTATTTCTCTATTAATGCAACTTGTGTCATCTAAAAGATACTTTCTGAAGGCACAAAATGTTATTTATGAATGGGTGTTGATTAGTAATAACATACTAAAGAGTTTGTCAGATACAATTTGGAATGTGATTACTTAAGCAAAAATTCACATTAAAAGATAAAAACATTCTATACAAGTGTCACATTAAACTGTCGCTTTATTTCCGAAAATGTCATTATTATTATTACTTTGAAAGAAATGTTTTAAAAGTCATTTTATCCTCATATACTTGTTAATATATGAGATTTAATAACATTAGAAGATTTCTATTCATTCCTGGCAAACCATGTTAGTGGCTATTTGAGCAGTGGATTTTATTTCAAAATTAATGTTAGCATAACTATTAATGCATTAGAACATTAAAATAAGTGTGCTTTAGCCTCCTATTTTATGGTGGAAACTGAGCTTAGAAGATGTAGCCCAAATTTCAAAGCCTCAATAAGTATATGCACAAACTCTCTTGATTTTTGGTGACATGGTAGTCTTGAGTGAGAATATATAGATAAGGATAAAAACAGAGATGAGTACATGTTGGTGACTAGCATGTTCAAACTTCCTGAAGCAAATTTTATTCAGAGATATCACATAAAATTAAAACTATATTAATATTAAGAAGTTGAGCACAGTGCGGTTTGCATAGGATTCTATTCTACTCTTTAAAAATGTCACTACAGTTGAAAAGATCAAGATCAGTACTTTGGTAACATTTTATCAAAATTACTTTAAAAGTAGTTTTGGAAACAGGTTATTTTCTCTTGCAAGAAAAATTGTTATCTAAGAGTTATGAAATATTTTAAGTAACATGAACTTCATAAGATATTAAGATAGTTATTTTACTCAAATATGATTTATATCCTTGACTTGTAAAGTATAATACATTTAAAGTTTAATTGAGTAGGAATTCAAAAGGCTTTCATGTAATAGATATAATATTAGAAGAAGTAGACAAGTAAAGTCAAGTTTAATTATAATAAGGAGATGATGTTTCAAGACTGCTTTATTGTTTTTTGACATCTTAACAAATTAAGATGCACATCTAATTTAATTATATTAAAATGTCCCTTTTATTATAATCTTAATTATACATTTGTCCATTCATTCAGAAAGTGTTTATTGAAAAAGTACTGTGTGTTCGACACATATTATGCACTCTTCTGACATGGCCTTGGAAGCCAAAGAATTTATATTCTTTATTATGGAAGCAAAATATATAGATATAGGTGATTTTTAAAAGGCAGTAATATCAAATGCATAAGAAGCTTAAAGAGTTTCATCTAGATAAAATAGTCAGTATTCACAGAACTGATAGACTGAAGTTAGAATATACAGATGGGGATAAAAAGAGAGAAAAGTGCATGTTGAGGACTAGCATTTTCAAAGTTCATGAAGCAAATTTTATTTCAGAGATAACAAGTAGAATTAAACATAGTATTAATATTAAAAATGTTGCAGTTAATCTATAGATAAGTTAGAGGTTTTGAGCTTTTTGAGAAAAGTAGTAAATATTATGAAAGTGATAGTTTAAGATGATACAGAAGATATGCAAAATTGGAGAGCGGGTACAACAACAACTGCAAACATGGAGATCAGTCAAACAATGACCTAGATCTGAGGAAACGAAGTGTGTGGCAGTGGAAAGAGAAAGAAAGAATGGAAGTATTGATATTGTTATAAAAAATAGCCTGGTAATATTTCTATAAGAAGATAAGGTAAGGAGATGGTATAATATCTACAAACTTTCTATGTACTGCATGAAATGCAATTTTTGTCCTTAAGATTTCTGCGATCTCCAGAATCTATCAGCTGAAAATTGTATAATAGAGCACATTTTTACAAAATCATGAGGAGGAGAAAAAGTTGAGAGGGAAATTTTGACAGGAATTTTCAGTCTACAAATTTTAGAATTCTGTTCTATCATAAATTTTACAAATATTATCTGTGAGAGGCAACATTAAAAATATGTCTGCATTGGTTTACCTATTATTATCTATCAATTAACTAACAGTCATTAGTTGGTTTGACTGTTTCCTCTTTCTTTTTTAAATGTCTTTTTATAAATTAATGTTTTGACTTAATTGTCAAATTGATTATGTGTGCTAGGGCAGTCTAAACACAGAACATAATATTTATACCTGTATGTGCTTATTCCACGCAGTAAGGTAAAGAATAGGTATTGTGGAGAAAAAAAAAAGCAGTATAATTCTCCAAAGGATGGAAGAAACAAACTTTGAAAATGTTAGTATATTCATCTATTTTGGCATGATCAGGATATCCTTTAATCATTCTCATGTTTATATTTTCCAAAATATATAAAATAACATTCATTTTTAATGTTAAGATGGGAAGATTAGATTGATAAACAATTATGTGGAAAGAGTGGTCAAAATTCTGTACATTTCCTATAATTTCAAATTGTCTTCAGCAGAAAATTAAAATTTAGCAATTGAACATTCTGCTTCTTTTACATTTTAAGAAGCCCTGGCTGGTGTGGCTCAGTGGATTGAGTGCCTGACTGCAAACCAAAGGGGCAGGGTGCTGATTCAATTCCTAGTCTAGGGCACATGCCTGGGGTGCAGGCCAGGTCCCTAGTAGAGGGCACGCACAAGGCAACCACATGATGATGTTTCTCTGGGGAAAATGGAGACAACTGTACCTGAACAATAAAAAAAAAAGACAAAAATACACTATTGTAGTTTTGAAAAAGAAATTATTATGCCAAGTTTTACTTGACTTCATAACATGGAGAGGAATCATATGTTAACATTGTTCAAAGCAATGCAGTTGGACTTCTGGGCTAACTGCCAATTCCTATTAGAATTATTTTCCCCTCAAACCCGAGTTCAAGTATGCATGATATCACAATGCATTTAAATAGTAGCACAATGAGTAGGAACTATGAGACAATCCTCCCTCTCTTTATCCTCCTGTTATGTTGAGTACTAGTGATATTTAATATTTAAGTACTGCATGTAATTCTGGGACTCTGCGAACTAGGGTAGGTAATATATGAAACTAAGAAAGAAGAGTGATGAATGGTGATTAAGTTAAAATCAGAACCTAAGTCAGTGTCCCCTCTTTTGGAGCAGGTCTGCATCATGTTCATGATTAAGTATTAATAATGGCAGAAAGCTTCTCAGATAAAGAGCTAGCAGGGCTATAGCATAAGCCTTGCTACCTGTGTTACACTTCTAAATGTAGTATTTGACATATATATGTTATCTGAGATGAACTGCAAAAAATAGTCATAGAATGAATTGACCTGAACCAGGGAATCAGCTACTTTGGGGAATTTCCTGGAGAGGACTTGCACTTGGGCTTAATAAAAGAAGAGATACAGGATTCTAACTGCAGTGAGGTCATAGAGAATGGTGATGAAGTACACATTAAGTTCATAATTTTTCTCACTTCTGATTCTTTAGGAAGATACTGGTTGTTCTTTTAAGTGGAGGATCTACTTGTCCCACTCCCATAGCAGAAGCTATTTTAATCTGTGACACTTTGGGGGCATTTCTTAGCTTGTCTTTATAATTCTGTATTGATGCATATATCTCCTAAATGGTGATTATTTATTGAGACCTGAAAGTTTTATTACTAGATATGTATGATTAAATACTATCAACATTTCTCAGGCCTGGAGAAGTTATAAATATAGATAAATATTATATAAAAATACAGCTAAATTGTTTTCTGCAGCTGTTTCCAAAATAACTTTAAAACTGTGCACAAATAATTTAAAATATGTGCACAAGCTAGAGGGGAGTTTGTGGAAAGCTTATCAATACAACTACAACCAAAAGATCAGTGCCCTATTTCAAACTTGTTATTGAATTAAAGTAATTTGCATCAAAATGTCTTCAGAATTGAAAAGAAAAATAGATTATGAATATAAGGTTGTATCTCACAACACATAAAATTTCAACCATGAGACATGAAATACTTTCATGGAAGTGTTAGTTTTCATTATTAGATTAGATTATATGAAATTTCAAGGGCAATCACTATCCAGAGCTAGAGAATACTAGGAATTAAATGTTTCATCCACATCCTACTATTTACTTGGGGATTGAGTAATGTCTACAATGATTCATTTATGATCACTGTTAACTCTTTGGAAATGTTTCTCACTGATGGGCCTATGACCCCTGACAGCCAAAAGATCATCATAATCAACATGTTTCCAAATATTGCCAAAGAGTATATGCATACTCACAAAAAAAGACATATGCCTATATGCATCACACATATAATATGTGCTACAAACCTTTTGAAAATAAATGTATATAAGTATAGGGAGATTTGTAATAAATATATGGGAGACAAAGAGCATAGTAATTAAGAATGCAATTTAAAAAAATTTAAAAAAGCCCTGATTGGTGTGGCTCAGTGGACTGAGCACTGGCCTATGAACCAAAGGGTCAAGGGTTCAATTCCCAGTCAGGGCACATGCCTGGGTTGGAGGCCAGGTCCCCAGTAGGGGGCACAAGAGAGGCAACCACACATTGCTGTTTCTCTCCCTCCCTTTCTCCCTCCCATCCCCTCTGTCTAAAAGGAAATAAATAAAATCCTTTGGAAAAAAAAGAATGCAGCCTTTGCAAGTCAGAATGGCTTGAATCTTTGCTCCACCAATTAAAATGTCTGATCTTCCTACTACTTAGGACTATTACCTAATCACTCATTGTCCCAAGTTTGTCATCTATAAAATAGGGAATAGCCATATACATACACTTAATAACCAGGGTTATTGTGAGGAATAAATAAGATTAATACAAGAGAAACACTTATAACTATTGCCTGGAATACAGTAAAAAGTCAACAAATGTAAGATAACGATGAAGAAGAGGAGGAAAAAAAGAAAGAGAAGTAGAAGAGGTAGGAGTAAGAAGGAGGAAAGAAAAATGTCACCCTTAGCAAATATTTGCTACTTTTTTGGTGGAAAATAATACCCATGGATATGAACAACAGTGTGGGAATTAACTGTGGGAGCAGGGGTTGGAGTAGGCAGAGGAGGGCAAAGGTGAAAAATTGGGACAACTATAGTAGAATAACAATAAAAATGATTAAAAATAAAAATAATTACAAAAATGAATACTTCATTTTGGACTACAAACTTTTTCCAGCTCTCTTTAATTCAAGTTGAAGAAAAACATAAAACTAGGTGTTAAAATGACCAAGATTATCTCAAATGTATATTTATTATTTACTGCTCACTTATGTCCAAAATTTAAAAGAGGAAATCATTCCTATAGGAAGAAGCAGATTTGGTTCTAATCTGAACATGAAATGATTGAAAATGAATGAAAAGAATTTAGTTATATTCGGAATGATCAGTATATCATACTTAAAAAAATAAGCACAATCCTATTAGTTAGATAGTCTAATGTGAACAAGTGATAGGATATTAAGCAACTCATTAGTTAACTGTGACTTAATGTGATAATATATAGAAAGAAATTATGTAATTTTCATTTCTGATATTTCAAATATATATATATATATATATATATTCTGGCTAAATCCTAAGACAATAACTTTAAAAATCTTAATTATATGTTCTTCTACCTACACTTTTGTAATTAATTAACTGTTTATTTAGTGTGAGAAAATAGAATTTCACTTTTCTTTTAACTTCTTTACTCATACTTCCCAAGTCTTATCTCTATGTATGGGCATGCCTACTAGCTATTTTCATCTGTAAAAACCTTGCAATGGTTTCTGTAAGATTTTCCTGAGCAGATCTGTTGGAATACACTATTGATTTGAGAACATAAGGATCCTTCTTAAATACTGTTTGCAATAATATCCAGAACTCATAAATCTTTACAAATAGCCTACTTTAACAAAAGTGTCCTTTTACAAAAATCTATACATTTTAAAGAGATAAAAGCTGCCAACGCGAGGGCACACCACTGGAAAGTTGTCTGGGGAAAGAACAAGTATGTTTACAAAAGAAAAAAATTAAATTGGTCTCTACTTTCCTGTTCTGTTTTACTTAGGAAAAAAAAACATGCCTCATTAGTTATGATATACTTTTAAATTGGTCACCACATGATAGCAAATAGTAGAACATGGTTAAACATTATTTTAGGGACTTTGTTTGCCTGTTTGTAATAAGAAGAAATTCCCCTATAAGAACATCTCTAAATACTAGCTTGAAGATATAGATATAGTAATCTGCATATGATATGCTACTGAAGCACACAACTTTTTGTAAAAATACCTTAGTTATGTAAATGGAGGGAGGGAGAAACATAGCTAAATACCAATATATTACACTGAAAGTAATGATATGTAGGTTCATTTACAAAGAAAGAGAAGACAAAAATTAATAAAAAGTTATATAGGCAATGATGGATGCATGGTCTCACTGCTCTTCATATTTTACTCCTTTTGGCCACACCTATCAGAACTCAGCTGAACTAGATCTGAATGCAAGGGGTAACTCCGTAGAAAAAACTTACAAGAGAGAGCACATCCTTATTCATACCAATTAAAACCTCCACTGTGGTATATACTACTGATATCAGTGAACTGGTATCAGTTTAGTCTCATTTTACTTAGGAAAGCTTAAGAAAATTACATTTGCCAGACCAAGTCTATTGGTTCTCAATAATGTCAAATTTTCTATGTGACCATAATAATTAATTCATCCATATTGTTCATCCAATTAATTAATTCATCCAATCATTCATAAATGTATTTAAATTCTTCTTCAATTTATTCTTGTTAGGTCATAATCCTGAATAAGTTTTGTACCTATTAAAAAGTAATAAATGCTTATATTTCTTTGGTCCTGAAAGAGACCAAAGAAGCCCCAGAAGTTTGGGGTTTTGGGGAATTAGCTGAAATTTCCAATCAATATGTCCATATATCTCATTATGATAGATTATGTAAAAATATCCTCACTAATTCTCCTTCCTTATAAAAGTCTCCAACATCTCAAAATCTTCAGTTATTTTTCTGAGATGCTCTTCATTTAAAAAACTTTTTACTCTATTTCTTTCTTGAATTCTGCCAACTTCAATAAATTATAAATCTCTAGTGATAAATATACTGTGGTTTTAGAACTTATATACCTGTTTCTCTCTAGAACTCTTCCTGATGAGGCCCAGAATGTTTTTAGAAGTACTGTGGACCAGTGTCTTTAAGAAAATGACAGGTAT
>CM052549.1:54428167-54462370 GCA_028533065.1 Trachops cirrhosus | reverse complement strand
TGGCTGGTGTAGCTTAGTGGATTAAGCGCGGGCCTGTGAACCAAGAGATCACGGTTCGATTCCCAGTCAGGGCACATGCCTGGGTTGCAGGCCAGTTCCCAGCAGGGAATGTACAGGAAGCAACCATACATTGATATTTCTCTCCCTCTCTCCTTCCCTTCCCCTCTGAAGATAAATAAATAAAATCTTTAAAAAAAAAGATTCTTAAAAAAAAAAAAAAGAAAATGACAGGTAGATTATCTTCTATCTTAACTTAGTTAAACAGATACAACTTTCATTCCCCTGGTACCCACCTATGCCTGTTTTAACATATTTATTGTTTTGATCTTATAAATATTTTTCTGAGATTAGTTCTATACATTTAGTGTTTTTCCTACTAAGAGGGACTTCATGGCACATATATCTCCATATTGTATAATAAGGGACTATTCAAGTCTTTTAAAATATATTTGTCTTAAACTACTGAGAGTAACAACTGAATAAAAAACTATAGCTCTTTATTATTAGGAATAAGGAAATGTTAAATGCTCAGCAAAACTCTGGTATATGCTAAAAAAACAAACAAAAAATAACTAATCTACTCAACAATTCTGGGGCAATACTGGCTATGAACTAGTATCCATTATTAAGTTGTCAAGAAGTTTTGATTCAATTTTTCTTTGTATATATTTAATCACAATGAAGATATGTGCTTGAGCAATGTATTTTAAATTCTCTGGGCCTCAGCTTCCTCATTTAAGTAATTAGGGGATTTAATTATAATCTTTAACTTCCTTTAGAATAGATGCTTTCAGTCTGATTTTTCCATAGCAATTTAAGATCCCTTGCCCCCTCAACCTCTTCTGAAAATAGTTCCCATATCAAAAGTTTTCTAAATATCAATGAGAAAATAATATTACTACCTTAAGCAGTCATATTTATCTCTAAATTACTTTTAAATATTCTGAAAATGTCTTTTAAGTTACCAAGACAGGCATCTTCCTTTAAATTCCCTGGGGTAATGCAAAAGGACCAGTATTAGTTCATTGAACTTTTCTGGCCATGCTCAGAGACCCCTATCTTAAGACCCAGTCTTGCTATTTACTGAGTAGCATAATGCTGTACAAAGGGTAATGGCATAATATTTGTACATATAATTTCCATTCTTTTGCTTTTATGTAGCCTTGAATGTTTTCAAATGAACTGATTTAAAACTTGATCCCCACACCTGAAATTGTTATAAACTGCTCAAAGCATATGGGGGACTTAATTAAAATTTAAAGATTGAAGAATATTAAATTGTAAGAATATAATTGAAATATAATTAAACATAACTTAAAAATTGAAGACTGTAACCTTTGGACTGAAAATTTATGTGTACAAATGGGCAGGTAATAAACACATTTGTGTACATTTTAGTAATGGAGTTATGTATGGCCTAAAAATATATTGTTCCAGTTTTTAAAAAACAATGTTTCATTGTTTTAAAAATAAATATATGGTGTGGCATACATGACTTAAAGATTATTTTCCAGTGCTATATTAGTATATGATAAACAGATAAATGAATGAATGAATGGAGGGAAGATGGATGCATGTATGTTTTATTGTGGTTTGAAAGCCTTGCCTTAGATACACGAAGATAAAACTTAGCTTTCAGGCTATTTTGTTAAGCTAATATCAAGGACTCATTTCCTGCATCTCTGCTGACTGTAAAAGTTGTACTTTCAAGCTTGTCATAATTCTCTCTTTAGTAAGAATCCAAGTCACCTCAGCAGTGACTTATCCGTATGCCTAGAAAATAATTAAAAATAATAGTTTGGGAAACAGAGGGCTAGAGCAAACCCAAAGATACCAGTTTGGAAGTAATACCAGAGTATATGAAACTGATGACATTTTTGTGGGAAAAGTAGGTATAAATAGCCGAGGGAATGCTGGCTGCTGAGCAATTGCATAGACTGGAAAACTACCTAAAAATTTAATTGTAAAGGTTTATGAGCAGTGAAGTATATAGTGGTTTAGAGCAAATCCTTTGGTAAAAATTCCCTGAACAGCAACTGCTAAATCTTATATATTGTTACTCATCATCTGCTATTTTCTAGATTTTCAACTAAGTTGCAAGTGTAAGCTTTGGTTTATTTAAAATCAATAAAAAATAAATCAGAGTTTGACTTGAGCTGGTTTACAATGAGAACAATAGCTCTTGTGAGAAACAGGGCTTTTGTTATGCTACACATACTGAGAACCTATCATTGTAATATTAAGCCATAGAAAAGTTTTATTTTTTATTCATTTTGTTCATGTGTATAGCCTTTCAATTAATATATTGTATTCACATGTGCCAGTATAAGTACCTAAAGTAAGAGAGTAGTCACAAATAGTGTATATATGAGTATTTTGTAAGTAATTCTGAGAAGCCCTATCATATAATGTGGATTTTAAATGTATTTTTCAACCAAAATACTGGAATTTGCTGTTCAGATATTATGGAATTTATCATACGTACAGAATGTATGGTATAGGGCTACTATTAGGTGTCACATATGCTAGCATTTAATCTCTGAATCAGAAAGATGAAGCTCACATCTACCTCATGCTTTTAGTGTATGCATAACAGAGAAGTTTACTTTTTAAAAAAAGTGGTGAAAATATAAAGAATCTATGGCTCTTCAAGCAGAACTCTGCAGGTCTGTCAGTGACGCAGACAGCACTAATGGATGTGGCTTTACGGAAAAGATAACCATGGGCTTAATTTATATACATAACTTTTTGTGTTTGAAGAAATGCTATCAGGTTTAATCATGCACAATTACTCTTATATGCTTAAAATTGAGGTAAAATGGCTAGCTTGAAGTATTTTTGACAACGTAGAGTTGTGGCTGAGATGGTGTCAGAACTATGAGGAGTAAGTCTGGGCAGCATCTATCACATTAATCTCAGCTACTGCTGTGGTGGTGATTCTTGTGGTTTGGAGTCATTTCAATCTATGGAAAGGAAGGCTCCCTCTTGGCAAATGATTTGGAGGGGCAGGGATATAAAACTGTTTGCATTCACTATGGGTACACATAAGAAGTATTTCTTTACAAGAGGATTTTTAATGCTGGGGCCTACATTGAATTCTAGAATTCCAGTTTAACTAAACTCCAAGTCCACTTTTGAGTCTACCATAGTATATTAGTTCCACATAGTATGTTAGAATGAGATAGCTCTTTTTTTCAACTTTTTTATTGCTGTTCAAGTACAGTTGTCTCCATTTTCCCCCATCACTCCCCTCAACCCCAGCCATCCCCATTTCCCACCCTTGATCCTACCCCTCTTTGGTTTTGTCCATGTGTCCTGGACACATGGTGTCCTGAAAACCCTTCCCCCTTCCCCCCCATTATCCCCTTCCACCTCCTCTCTGGTTACTGTCAGTTTGTTCTTAATTTCAATGCCTCTGGTTATCCTTTGTTTGCTTGTTTATTTCATTGATTAGGTTCCACTTATAAGTGAGATCATGTGATATTTGTTTTTCATTGCTTGGCTTATTTCATATAGCATACTGCTCTCCAGTTCCATCCATGCTGTCACAAAGGGTAGGAGTTCTTTCTTTCTTTCTGCTGTGTAGTATTCCATTGTGAAAATGTACCATAGTTTTTTGATGCATTCATTTACTGATGGGCACTTAGGTTGCTTCCAGCACTTGGCTATAGTAAATTGTGCTTCTATGAACATTGGGGTGCATAGATTCTTTTGGATTGGTGTTTCAGGGTTATTAGGGTATAATCTCAGCAGTGGAATTGCCAGGTCAAAAGGCAGTTCCATTTTTAGTTTTTTGAGGAAATTCAATACTGTTTTCCATAGCGGCTTTACTAGTCTGCATTCCCACCAACAGTGCACTAGGGTTCTCTTTTCTCCACAACCTCTCCAACACTTGTTGTTTGTTGATTTATTTATTATGGCCATTCTCACTGATGTGAAGTGGTATCTCATGGTTTTAATTTGCATAGCTCTTAATAAGAGACTGCTGATGCCTTCCCACTCTGGCTTGTATAGCTTGGTCCAGGGACACTTCCTCAGGGATGTCTTCTGTGTCTACTTCACGTCTGCTCTGGCAAAAAGGTTTTGGCAGTGAATCTCTCTTCTGTGTTTATATTATGTAATGGGATTTATATTTAAATATTGAATCAAAGGCAGGAATGGTATTTATGTTTACAAAATAGTGTCCAATTAATCAGAATTTAAGTAGAAATCTTTTCAGATTTTATATCAGGTTTGAATTACTGCTTTATATTTATTAGCTATAAATTAAATTTAGAGAGCTAGTGTCTTAATCCAAGATTCAGTTTTCCAGGGTTAATGTGAATATTAAGTATAATACACATATAAAGCACCAAGCAAAATCCTTGGCAGAGAGAATAATGAATGCTCTATATTTACCTATTTTCTTCCATTTTTCTATTACCAAATGTTGAGAATACAAATACATTTGTAGGCTTACAGGACTTCTTTTCCTCTACATGCACAGAAACACATTTCCTTGGCAATTCAGAATCATTTGAAATTTAAAAGAAAACATTAAAGCTTAGGGAATTAAAAAAGGAAATTCTTATCTAATTAAAATTTGATAAGTAAATTTTAAAGTCCAAGTATATATTGATGAATGGCATAGTAGTATCATTTCAAACTCTCATTTTAAATATAATTTGTAAAACAAGGCAGAAATGATTTACTTTCCTACAATTTTAGCTTATATTTAAATGTTCTACATAAAGTTACTTACTAAGTTATTGCATATACTCATGACTTTTTTGTTGGGTTATTTTATTTTTTCAACTTTAACAGTTCAAGGGTCTTGATTTATCTTAATACTCCATGCATATAATATAAAGAAGCCACTATGGAAATCAGTACGGAGGCTCCTCAAAAAATTAAGAATAGAGTTAACATATGACAAGCAAACACTCTTCTTGGTATCTACTAAAATTTTTGAAAGCATTTATTCACAAAGATATGTGCATTCTTAAATGCATTGAAGGATTATTCATGATGTTCTTTGATAGAAGATTGGATAAAAATGTGGTACACATTTTGTCTATCTGGGAAAAGTCCAACCATTGTAAACATAACAAGAATGGTTTGTGTGACATCGATATAACCTGGCAGCCAAGGAGAGTGGATTGGAATGCACAGACATGAACAATGATGACTTCACTGTACTAATCAGTGGTGGGGATAGATACCATAGAGTGAGCATGTGTACTTGTGGCCATCACATTCAAAATGACTAAGTGAGTAGAGCAAAAAATCTGCATTAAATTTTTTGTTAAGTTTGAACATTCCTCCAAGTAAACCATTCAGATGATTCAGAAGGCCACATTTAGGCAAACTGAGATTGGCAGCTTCATCACAAGGGCACACCCACTGATACATCACATCTTGTGCAGAATTTTTTGTCAAAAGTAAAAATCATGCAGGTGACTCAGTCCCCCTACATCCCGGATTTGCTACTCTGTAACTTCTGGCTTTTCCCAAAACTAAAATCACTTTTGAAATTGAAGAGATTTCAGACCATCAGTGAGTTTCAGGGAAATATGACAGGGAAGCTGATGGTGACTGGGAGAACCCAGGTGCCTACTTTGAAGGGAACTAAGGAGTCATTGTCTTACGTACAATCCTTCGGGTATCTTCTTCAAAGGGTGCCTCTATTTTTGACAGTATGTGGCTGCATACTTCCAGGACATACCTCATATATACAACAGAGTACTACTCAGCCATAAGAAAAGATGAAATACTGCCATTTGTGACAACATGGATGGATCTTGAGAATATCATGCTAAGTGAAATAAGTCAGAAAAAGTTAAGAATCATATGACTTCACTCATATGTAAGATATAAAACTAAAAGTAACAAATAAAGCAAAAAACAAACTAACAAAAAAACTCATAGACACAGACAACAGCATGGTGGTTACCAGCAGGAAGGGGAGTGGAAGGGTAATAAAGGAGGTCAAATACATGGTGACAGACGATAATTTGACTTTGGGTGGTGGGCATACAATGCAACAGAGAGTTCATGGATCATAGAAATGTACACCAAAAGCCTATATAATGTTATCTAACAATGTTACCCCAACAAAGTTTAATACAAAATAAAAATAAAAGTTTTCTTGACCAAATATAAATAAACATAAAATAAAATAATAAAATAAAATAAATTATAATAAAATTAAATAAAGGAGCCAGATTACAGGCCTCAATAAGCCTGGATACTCATTAATTCTTTCGGCATCTAATTTTCCAAACACTAGGGTAGTCACTGGGTAGTGCATAAATAAGCAAACCTGTTCACCATTAGGGCAGTATATGGCTTTGGCATATAATTAACTAGTCTATGAACTACAACAAAATAAGTCCTAAGGAAAGAACAGAGACATTTTTGTAGGTTCATAATAGAAGTAGAAATAAATTTTAGTGGGCAATGAAAAGAAGCAGTCAAGACATTCTTATAAGGGTAACATCAACAAGCATCTTAAAGTGTATGTGAGTGAGATTTTCGATGAATAGGAAGGTACAAGAGTAAAGAAGTATAATCTGGACTTAAAAACAAAATGAACAAAGATACTGATATATGAAGGTATGTATTAGTTTGTTTAGTTGCTACAGAATGTGTTGTTGTGGTGGGAAGTGTGAACCAAGCACAGATCAGTGCGGGGTGGGGCTGACTGGAAACAGAAAAGAAACTCATCACCAGAAGATAATCAATGACTGTTAGTCTTTTTCATGTTGAATGAGAAAATAATTTTTAATTATTTATTAATTATTATTGGCTAAAGTGCCATATTGTATACTGTATTAGAAATCATGGAAATACGTAGCTGAGGAGATAACAATGTGCACTGTAGCAGACAGACAAGGCAGAAGAGAATAAAGCGCTATAACAAGTACAAACATAGGAGTATCAGAGAGTAAGTAGTTAATTTGTATGGACAGGGGACAAGGAAAAGGTGCAAAGAATGAATCATATCTAAGCTAAACTTGAAAAGAAATGGTTTTCATAATTAAAGAAAGGAAATAAAAGGACATCCCCATGTGATAGAAAAACATGTTAAAAGTACAGGAAGAGTAACATTTGGTCTAGTTTAAGAAAAGTAAGAATATATTGACCTTTCCCTTCAAAGAAGGGACAAAAATGGTGAGGGAAAGCTAGTATAGGGGATGAACTGAAAATTTGATTGGGCTTGTATGTTGGAAAAAGATAATAAAATACCTTATATATCATGAAAAATATATTCTACAGGTTGTATAGAACCCCAAGAAGGCATGAGAAGAAAAGTGCCTCACTGGACTAATACAATAACAAGAAACTTTTGGTAGCAGTGTGAAGAACAAACAGGAATTCATTCATTTATCCAACCACTCCTCCAATAAGAAAAAAAACCCAACATGTCCTATGTGCCAAGAACTGGGTCAAGTGAAGAATACAATGAACAAATAAAATAGTCTCTAATCCCAAAGGTAGGCACAAATTATGTATGATCAGAAACAGTGATAATTGCCATAAAATATCCTTACAAGGAGATGACTTCTGCTTTAGTGTATTAAGGAATGCTCCCAAAGGAAGAAATACATTAGTTAAAATTTGAAAAATGGATAGGAATTAATCTAGTATGTGCTTATGTATATTTGGGGAAGTGGGCTATGGGGTACAAAAAGAAACCACCCAAGCAGAAAGAAGAGCCTGTACAAGAAAAAAATACAAGGAAGAAACTGTAAGGCCAACTGGAGCTAAGAGAGTGAAGAGGTATGCAGTGTGAGACTAAAAGAGGCCATACATGGGGCCAAGAGAGAATTTTGCATTTGCTTATTTCTAAGATTTAGAAAAGTTTATGAAAGCTTATTTCATTTGTAAGGTAGTTTATAACATGGTCCTGATACTCTACATCGTAGAGAAATTCTCTACATTTTAACTATAAGCTAAGAGTCATCTACAGTAAATTCATAATCCCCAATAGGAATAATGTTCAGGCATTATAAGTGTGATGTGGTCAGAATAGTCAAACTCTAAATACTTTTTTTCCAAACAGAAAAAGCTTTAATAGCTTCATGTTTTACTAAGCAAAGCATCATGGATAACTAACAGCCATAATACCTTTCACATCACAATTACTTTTATTTAATTATTTTAATTCTCTTCATGTTTTATAAAATTATTACAGATCTAAAATATTTTCCTTTGACATATTATACCATTAGAAAAAGGAGAAAATTTATAGCTATTCTAGATACACACTTTTGAAATATTTATGTATCCTACTCAGCAAAACATCTGTTTCCTTTTCTATCATCATTTCATCAATGTGCCAATTTGTAAAATTAAGTTGAGATTAATGTTTTATGATGAAGACAGAGCTGCAACATTGCAGTCATGGTTTCCTACTCCATTCATTTCAATTAAAATACAAAATTTTTACTTTGGTTTTTAGCTATCTTTCTAAATTTACTACTATATGAAGGTCACCAGCAGTGAGCTTTGAGGTGACCAGAGGGTCAAGAATAAGATGAGCTGCTCAGAAAGTGCAGAAAGCACTAAAGCAAAAAAAGAAATTTCTCCTTTCTCATTTTTCAGCTGTTCATCTTTACTTTTTTAATCTCATGTATTCTGGTGGACTACTGAGTATAACATGGGACATTCTGTCATAGTGATATTTTCCCCTTGGAAAACGTGACTGATAGCTTCAAGTATATATATATATATTCATTTATAAAGGCACCATGGAAGAGGGAAGACATAGGGGAACCTCTAATTTTCTAAGCCTTACACTCTGGACGTTTGAGTCTGTGGTCAGGTAACCAAATAAGCCGAATGAAATAGGAGCAAGTCACAGGACATAATAGTGTCAAAGGATGGAAATACAAAGAAGAACAGTCATTTCATATGACTGACAGAGGCCAATTGAATAATGGGTATAGATAACAGCTTTATTCAGAATTCGGATAAGCAAAATACAAAAAACAAAAAGACCATCTTGAAAATATTTAGTATTAATTTACTAAATTATTTTATTAAGTAGGTGAAATATTTATTTATCATTTATTCATCTTAGATTCTACGTTTACTGATGAGAACTTAAAGAGGAATAATACAGCTTTAAAAAGCTCACAGTAGTTTGAGGGTGATGGATATATAAAAAGTTAATTCTAATAGTGTATGAAATAAACTGTTTCTTATTCAAACAAATTTTAATAGAGTATAAAATGCATTTATAACATTTTTGTGGGAGCAACAGGGATGATACCTGAATTGGTTGGGAGAAATTGCTTGCTACTCTTTCTAAAAGAAGGAATGTTTGAGATTTAAAAAGAATGAGAACTTATGCCAGATAGGGAATGACATGAACAATGTTAGGAACCATAGCAAAGAGCACTATATAGTGTGGGGAACTAGAAACAGAATTGTTAGAGATTATGTTCCTACTCAGGGAGGGTGAAGAAATTATGCTGGGTGAGTACATTGTGGTAAGAGCAATATAGGATGTCATGTTAAGTAACTTGGATCTTATCCTGAAGGTAATTGTGAACAACTGAAGGTTTTCTTAAGCAAGGAAGTAAACTGAACATAACTTCATTTTAAATATAAACTTGAGAAGATCAATAACAAAAGTATGGGGACAGGTTATGAAACTGCTACAATTGTCCGGGTGAGACACAATTAAGGTTCAAACGAGTGGAATGGTGGCATCTACATGCCAGATTTTGGTACTGTGTTGGATGAGTGTGAGCAATCATTGGAGTAACTGAGTGATCAAAAAAGACTCCTACAGTTTCTAGAACCCAAAGAATTTTAGAGGAAAAACAATTTAGGGGAAAGATAAAATGTTCAATTTTGTAAGTAATCCATTCATAGTGCCTATTACCACTAAGAAAAAATACCCCATAAACAGTTATAATTAAATGGAACTGAAGCTTTGGGGAGAGATTATGACTTGAAAATGGAAAAGTTCAGGTCATTAACTGATGTATATACATACATACATACATACATACATGGCAGATGAAATTTTGAGGGTGGATAAATTCCCTTGTATATATGTCTTCCATTGCAAAAGAACAGTAGAATGAAGGCAGTACCCTGGGGGAGAAGCAGCATTTAATAAATGGGTGTAAAAGAGAGAGCCACTAAATGAGACGGAAAATGATTAGCCAGAGGTATGTGAAGAACACCAGGAGATGAAAGTGTTCTAAAAGCCAAGAGTGAAGAGATCCAAGGCAGGCCTTTCAAAACAGACCCACTCTAAAAGTTAATGTTTTCTAATACCTTATTGCTAATGTTTTAAATGACATTAATAAGCAAATAAACACATATATCTTTTCACAAATTCCTTTTGATTCTTCTAATTTTTCATTTCTTTATTTTCTTATTCCCATTTTCCACATACTCTAGAATGTGCTATCAGGAGGCATGAAATGAGATTACCCATTTGTAACAATACAGCAAGTAAACAACAAGCAAGACGGTGAGGAGGAGAGGTACAACTGAAAGTTTAACCCTTTCCAGGTTAGATATCTCCTAATTATATGTAGAAAGTAAAACACATTTTGACTTTGTTCCTCTTATTTCAGGTTTGATTATTCAATTTGTAGCTTATCTCTTCCCTTCACTTTACTTTTGATGCTTACTCTTAAGCAATTTTGGAATTTGTTGGTACTTCTTTTGGGAAAACCGGAGAATGTAAAATTAATTCAATTCAAGCAATATACTTATATAAATGGTGCTCGTATTTTATATGTAAACTCAATGACAGATATTCAAAATGAGTATCACATTTGTTTTGACTGCTGTCCCAAAGCAGACCTCCACCACTGTTTCTTCTAAGTAGTAGCCAAGCATAACAAGAAACATACGGAACCAAAAAAACCACTCATAAAACAAATCCTAAAGAATGTGTGCAGAAGCTAAATAAACAGTAAAGGTCACCAAACACATGCACTGTCAGGAAAAGAAAAATGGAATCTATGGGAAAAGAGAAACCACCTGCCAATTTCAAATAATTCAACTCCAGGAACTGACTGTGGTGAGCTTATTTGCTGATGCTAGACAGCAGCACTCTGACTTTGTGTGCTTTCAACACTAGCAATAACAATCTCAAATTTCATGTAGTGCAGAGAATAGCACACAGGTGTTATAATCACAATCTCAATTTTGAAATTGTTCTTGCCTGTTTAGAAAAGTGAGCTGTTTGTGATGTTTTGAATTTGGTAAAAGCAAAAAGAAAATGTTAAATTTGAGTCACAATGCAATTCATGTCAAATATTTCTATTGCTTCTGTGAATTACTTCTGAAATCTACAGTAATTCATTACCTGACAACTACTTCTAAAATATGGAGAGAAGTAAGAATCTGATTGGCATTTTGAAGGAGTTTCAACATATCCGTTCCATCTTATGATATTTTTCAGTGACTCCTGAAATTTATAAATCCAAGTCAGGGCCCAGCACTAAACCCATTTGCTATTATCAGTACCAACACCAGTGAAACTCTAGGGTATTTATGGTAAAAGTTTTAGCTTGGAAGGCAAAAGATCAAAGTTTAAAGATTTATAAGAATCTCCAATAATGGCTCAGGCAAGGTCTGAAGAACCATACTGAGGTGGCATACGGTATTGATAAGTATGTAGGCCTAGCAACAAAAAATCTAGGAAGTTACTAATATTTAGACTTCTGAGAAAAAAGAAATTTGGTGCTTAGAATACTGCTGAGGCCACAGCTATCTTGAAGCTGCTCACCTAATTCCCAGTGACAGAAGTCCCTGCACAAGGGCAAGCAAAGGCCCAATAATTTGCCAGGTGGACAAACTTTCAGGATAATTTGGGAAATATGTCTATAGCAGAATTCTATTACATAAACTGACCACACTGAGGACTTAGGTTTGGGAACCACTGAGGGTCACTTTATCAGAATGGGACTCAGGAAGTAAGTTAGCTGAGACCTGGAATGAAGGTAGGGGCCCCGATGGTACACTAGCAATTAAGTCCTAGACCAGATGAGGGTTGAGATAAATATGAAATCGTATTAGCTACTTTTATAGATTCCAAAAGCTAATGTTTTATGGGTCAGTCTATCAGAAATGGTTCATAGCCAGACTTAGCAGTAGGTCATAACAGATGGGAGAGAAGGTATTAGCTGTGGAAAAGCCTAAGTACATCTTCTAATGGTGCCTTTAGGTTAGGTGCCATTAAAGAGTTCAGCTATAAAGAACAGATAAGTCAGAGGGATGGATTGGAAATAAGGCAGAAACAGCCCCCTGCCCCAAAATGCTAACCATCTTTAAGACTTGTCTATGAAAATATGAATCTAAGGTTGTAAAGAACTAGCCATCTTTTTGTCATTTGAAACTGCTCCACAAATCTGCATCAATCAAATATTAAAGGTACACTAGAACACAAAATGACAAAGAACTCACTCTTTGGAATGCTCTGTTAAAACATTCTTCTGTGAATTGAGCTCAAATCTATACCTTTGAGGCTTAAATCTTATTCTCATTCTATCCCTTAGAATTAAAAAAAAAATAGGGTAACCACTCTAACAGGTTACTTTTTATCATGGTCACTATCATATAAATGCCTTCCAACTGGTCTAAGTACCTCTTAAAATGTGTTAATGAGGCATGAAACTCCAATGTAGTGAGTAGAGGATATAGTGGAACTAGTGACTCTACTATCATTGATATAATTGTGAAAAGAAAATTTTTTTAAAGAAAGGAATTAAGTTGTGTTTTAGGCCATGTGATTTTGAGAGTTTAACTATATAAACCACCTATAACTTCTACATTTTAAAAGTATCCATATGTTGTGGCATACTTTTATTTTTAATAATAATATATGTTCACTATTAAAATTTGGGGAGTATAGAGTATAATTAAAAAAATAAGTAATATATAATTCTAGTAGGGCCTGGGCATGGAGGATGATTATTGGAAAAAAGACTCATAGGAGAGCTAACACTCGTGACAAGAAAAATAGAAGAAAACAAAGAGGTTTTTAAATAATGCAGAGCAATGGATATGTGAGGTGCGGGCTACAAAGGGGCATAAGGAAATTTTGAGGGGGTGATAGAACTGTTTGTGATTATGGTAGTAGATACAAGACTATGTGCATTTATCAAAACTCATAGGCCTGCACAGAAAAAAGGATACATTTTACTATGTTAATAACACCTCAATTAAAAAATAATCTATGAAAATATATGCATTGTTGTCCCAATTCTGTAGAAAAAAAGGTTATATCCCAAAATATTAACATTAGTTGTCTGAAAGACATTTGGAACTTTAGTTGAAATGTCATATATAATCAAAGCTCTGATGGCCATAGTAAGACTATGTGAATTCAGAAATGAGCATAAAACCACTGGAAATTCAAAGGAAATGAATTCAATTGACAGGCAAAAACATAATGGAAAAAAGATACATACACAGATACACATACACACATATGTTTGTGGGTAGAAGGTGAGAAGTTTCCATTCATAGTGTAACCTATGATTCTTTTTCTTTTTCTTTTCCTTGAATTGGCTTTTATGGAAAAAAATTTGTTCATCACTCACCAAAACCACTGATAAAAACAGTGAGAGGAAAAAAATAAAATAAGATAAGCCTAGAAATAGAATTCTTTATCACACAGATAGAACCCACCCTTCAGCTAATCAGACTCTCTGGGACCAGTTGTTTAACTAATTAATGATTTATCCAACTACATTATCATCTACTCCCTATTTCTTGATCTTATTTGGGCTATTATGGGAATTCTTGCCCAATGCTTTAGATATAAGACATCTACCACATTTTTTGTTTTTCCTATCAAAAAAGACAATGCTATTAGTTGGACAGGAGTTTTCCTCTGTGAACTCCTGGTTCCTTTAGTGATGATTGCTTCCTCTTTTTAGAACTAATAAATCATCTCTTTAGTAATTTGTTGCAGTCTTTTATTTAGCTTTACGAACTCATCTACCTTTCTCTCTTTTTCTCACTCCTCCTCCTCCCTACCCTCTTTAAATGGGGATCTCCATATCCACCCTTTGGACAATTTTTTGGGAAAAATCTCCACTACTCATATTTACTAACGTCCAGACAAGCAGTTCAAAATCTATGTTTTCCAAATTTTATTAACTTATAGAAGGATAAAATGTGTTCATGTCAGGTTTTGGAGCAAGTAGCTGCTTTTTAACAACCCTTTCCCTAATGTGTATTCTACAATAATTCCTTTCTAATGGTGTTTATTTAGTACTTTTCAATCCAAAATTCATTCTTCTTGATTAAAAAATAGTTAAAGTGGACCCTAGATAAATTGTCTTTTTTAGTAAATGATTAAGTCTCAAAAACCAGACTTACAATTTCCTTGTTCTTTCTCCTTATTCTGTTCAGAATATTTTGATAAGAACATTTGTATTGAAACTACATTTGCAGACAACAAATGTTGGAGAGGTTGTGGAGAAAAAGGGACCCTAGTGCACTGTTGGTGGGATTGCAGACTGGTATGGCCATTGTGGGAAACAATATGGAACTTCCTCAGAAAACTAAAAATGGACCTGCCCTTTGATCCAGCAATTCCACTGCTGGGACTATATCCTAAGAATCCTGGAACACCAATCCAAAAGAACCTATGCACCCCAATGTTCATAGCAGCACAATTTACAATAGCTAAGTGCTGGAAGCAACCTAGGTGCCCATCAGTAAATGAATGGATCAAAAAACTATGGTACATTTACACAATGGAATACTACGCAGCCGAAAGAAAGAAGGAGCTCATGCCCTTTGCAACAACATGGATGGAGCTGGAAAGCATTATGCTAAGCCAAATAAGCCAGGCATTGAAAGACAAATACCATATGATCTCACCATTAACAGGAACCTAAACTACAAAACAAAGAAACAAGTAAAATATAACAAAAGACACTGAAATAGAGGACAGGTAGTCAGTGACCACAGGGAAGAGGGGAGGGAATTTCAGGGGAGAAGGGAAGGGTTTACAGGAACAAATATAGAGGACACATGGACAAAACTAGGGGGGTTGGAAAGGGGAGGGAAGAGGGGCGGGATGGGTGGGCGGGCTGGAATGGAAATAAAAGATAGCAACTGTACTGAATAAACTAAAATAAAAAATTTTTAAAAATTAAAGAAAAGAAACTACATTTGCAGCATGCATACTGTGTTTTTACATAGACCTTGTGTTCACAGAAGTGAGGTGATCTGTAAGAGAGCTGTAGCAAAGATAACGAGAGGGAGCTAACACCTCCCCTCAACAAGCTACCTCAGTCACCAGGTTCACTTAAAAATATAAATCAAATTTTCAATAAAATGAGTACAAATAAAATGAGTAGAATAACTCATATATTTATATGTAAATGCTGCATCACTTATAATGAAAAGGTTCTAGATCTGTACTGCCCAATATGGTAGTGACTAGCCACATGCGCCTACTTATTATAAAGGTAAGTTTCTTAAAATTAAACATACTAAAAAATTCAGTTCTTCAGTAGCACTGGCCACTTTCAAGTGCTCAGTAGCTACATGTGGCACTTGTGCTGGACAGAACAGTATAGAATATTTCCATCATCACAGAAAGAGCTATTGGAGCACTGTTTTAGATAGTGAAAATGTGGTAGATAATTATCTTTATTCATATACAGTTTTTGCTTGCAAACTTTTTACCATGCTAGCCTCTGAACTTAGTAGTCAATTATGTTAACAATAATATGTACACTATTGCATCTTGAATGAACTACTAGCAAATTATTTATAACTGAATGTATTGATTTATTCTCATATCAACTGATTTAAAAAGGATAACTAATAAATGTAAAAATATTATGGTGCTTCAGATTGCAGGACCCAATGATAATGGTTAATCTAAATTCCTAAGATATTTACTGCAAAGCCTACTCAAGTAGTACATTTTAGTAGTCTTTGGCAATCAGTTACTATTATTGAGAAAGCTATGATAATCATCAACTAGGAATGCATATGTCTGATTTCAACTCAAAAAGAAGATATCTGCTCAAAGTCTAGGATGTAAAAAAGATATTACAATGAAAATAGTTGTCCCAGCACTAATTCATTTTCTGTCTTCTAGGATTTGTTTTCTCAGATAATCCTAACATGCACAAATAGAAACCCTAGCTAATCTTTGAGTAGCTGGAGACATTTTTCAGAGCTGGAAACTGTTTATAATAGACCTAGGAAGAATGTAAAGGAAACTGACAACAACAACAACAATAATAATAAAAATAATAATAAGAAGAAGAATAAAAAGAAGAAGAAGTAGAAGAAGAAGAAGGATGAGGAGGAGAAGGAGGAGAAATTTTAAGACTTTATTGAAAAGATTGAGGAAAATATCTAACATAGACCTTGCAATAGTGCTGAATAGGTTAAAAGGAATGGAGAAGAAGGATGAAGGGAAGAAGGAATTAAAAGAAGAGAAAGGAGAACTGACTGGTTTCACTCAGTTGATTGGGAGTTCCTGCAAAATGAAAGGTCACTGGTTTGATTCTGGGTCAGGGCACATATCTGGGTGGCAGGTTCAGTTCCTGTTTGGGGGCTCATGGGAGAGAAAGCCAATCCATGTCTCTCTCTCACATCAATGTTTCTCTCCCTTTCTTTCTTCCTCCCTTTCTCTCTCTCTAAAAATAAATAAATAAATAAATAAATAAATAAATAAATAAATAAATAAATAAATATGCAGGGTGGGGGGGATGAAGGGGGAAAATGGGACAACTGTAATAGCATAATCAATAAAATATATTTTAAATAAATAAATAAATAATCAAAAAAAGAACAAAAAAGGAAAAGAAGGAAGGGAGGGAGAGAGGAAATGGAAAATGGCAGTTACAGGATAATGCTATAGAAGACCTTTGAAGTTCAATAAAACAAACCTAGTTAGATATATAACAAAAGCAACTCATAAGATATAATGCCAACCATAGTTAAGCAAACTGCGTAAAGTTTGAATTTTATTCATGCTAAAACATATATAGACAAATAGTAATCATGACTCTCAGCCAAAGAAATAAAAATAAATATAAAATTGAGAATATTCCACCTCAGAAAGATAACACAAACAAGTAGGGCACAAGTATGGCCAAATATAATAATAAATATGTCAGACGTAAAGGGTTAATTAATGTTCCACACATTAAAAAGAAAATATAATGGTTTACAAAATATGCCACAGCAAATTCTTATTGTGATCAGACAACCAAAAAGCCATTGTTCTCAGAGGCCAAATAGAAATATGCAGTGGAAACATAAATCAAAAGTTTAAAATATTTAAAGTAAATTAAAAAAACTCTTTCTTGTTGGTGTTCTAAGGCAAAAAACAACTCAGAGATAGGTATAATTGTATTTTAACAGTGGTATGAAACCTATGAAATAGCAGAAAGGCTATCAGACCTTTAATAAAAATTAAGTACTTTGGAAGAATTTTTTGTTTTCTAGCCTTCTTTTCTCTCCCCACATCTGACACAAGTTAAATTAGATGACACTTTCTCATAAATAACTGCAGCTTATTTAGACAGACTCAAGGAATGAGGAGTAGTGAAGGTGGAGGTAACGGGATACCAATAAAAGTCTCCAGGGTAAAAAGCAGTTCCCAAGCACTTACTTTCATGCTTGTGCACGCTCCTGTCCTCAAGATTCTAAAACTAGAGACCTTGGCTGGGTAACTCACTTGGTTAGAGTGTCATCTCCATACACCAAGGTTGTGGCTTTAAACCCTTGTCAGAGCACATAAAAGAAGCAACCAATGAATGCATAAATAAAAGCAACAACAAATATATCTCTCTCTCTCCACCCCTCCTTCTCTCTCTAAAATCAATAATAAAAAAGGATTCTAGAACTATAATAAAGCCATTTTCTGATCCCCCCAATACAGTTTTGACTGCCACTAAATCTAGTTTATATGTACAAACCATTTGCTTTCTTTCCATTTATGAAAGATATAAGAAAAAAAGAAGGAAATAGTGTTCAACACAATGTAGATAACTGGTATATTTCATAGAATATAAAAATCACCTAGTCCAAATTTTTTACTTAAACAAATTTGAAGACAATGAGGCCAAGAAAGATTATATGATTTTCCCAAAATTACATGTTTAGTATATCAACATTCTTACTTCTTCGCAATATCCCAACTGGATACCTCAGTTTCACTAAAATGTCAGATAACACATTTTCATTGAATTCAATACATGAAAAAAAAGTGAATATGACTTTGTTGTAAAACATGGAAGCTTGGTAATTATAGTTCAGTTAGGCTAACTACTCAGTGATTCATATTTTAAATGTTTCATAAACTCCAGAGAACATCAAGTTCTTCTTTAAAAATTATTTTATTGTTGTTCAATTATAGTCATATTCATTTCCCCCCGTCCCATGCCCCCACCCCAGCCAAACCCACCTCCCTCCCTTGATTCCACCTCTGTCCTTGGTTTTATCCCTGCCACCTCCCCTCTGGTTACTATCAGGTTGTTCTTAATTTCAATGTTTCTGGTTATATTTTGCTTGCTTTTTTCTTTTGCTGATTAGGTTCCAGTTAAAGGTGAGATCACAGAATATTTGTCCCTCACCACCTGGCCTATTTCACTTAGCATTATGTTCTCCAGTACCATTTGTGCTATTACAAAGGGAAGGAACTCCTTCTTTCTGCTGTGTAGTATTCCATTGTGTAAATGTAACACAGTTTTTTGATCTATTCATTTACTGATGGGCACTTAGGTTGTTTCCAGCACTTGGCTATTGTAAATTGTGCTGCTATGAACATTGGGGTGCATAGGTTCTTTTGAATTGGTGTTTCAGGGTTCTTAGGGTATAATTCCAGCAGTGGAATTGCCAGGTCAAAATGCAGTTCCATTTCTAGTTTTCGGAGGAAATTCCATAATGTTTAGTACAGTGGCTGCACCAGTCTGCATTCCCACCAGCAGAGTACTAGGGGCCCCTTTTCTCCACATTCTCTCCAACGCTTGCTTGTTGCTTTCTTTATGATGGCCATTCTGACTGGTATGAAGTGTTATCTCACTGTGGTTTTAATTTGCATCTCTCTCATGGCTAGTGATGTTGAGCATCTTTTCATGTGTCCCTGGGTCCTCTGTATGTCCTCCTTGGAGAAGTGTCTGTTCAAATCTTTTGCCCATGTTTTAATTGTTTTTTTTTTTTTTTTTGTCTACCTGGAGTGGACTCATGTATATTTATATATTTGGAGATCAAACCCTTTTCCGAGGTATCATGGGTAAATATGTTTTCCCATATAATTGGGAAACAATTTATTTTAATGATGTTTTCTTTAGCCATGCATAAACTTTTTAATTTGATGAGGTCCCATTTGTTTATTCTTTCTTTTATGTCCCTTGCTTTAGGGGACATATCAGTGAAGATGTTGCTGCATAGAATGTTTGAGATTTTCCTGCCTATGTTTTCCTCTAGGACTTTTATGAAGTAATGGCTTATGGAGTTTACTTTAACAGATAAATTTAACTAAAGGAATGTAACTCACTTAAGTAACTATATAAGTTCCTGGAGTGCTATCACTCTTCTTTATTCCTGTGTACATTGTGAGAGCTCAGTCAACATTTAATAAATAAATAAATCTGATCTTCATTGGTAAACGATTAAAATGAGGCAAACAACAACAATATGAATAATCACACACACCCTTTGAAATTTGCTGCAAAATTATTCTAAAGATATGCATGGTTATTTACAGTATAGAAATAAGAGCTTCTAGCTAGTTATTTTTCTTTCATTTTTAATAACTAATTTGAATGAACAAGTGCAAATTTGAAAACAGCTTATTCAGAAATACAAAATAATATTAACACTTACAGAAAACATTTCTGAGCAAAATGTAAAGAAATATGACTTCTCCTTTTGACTCTATAATAATTTGCTGATTTAACTTATTTGTAATATGAGAACAGAAGTATCTGGCAGACTATACTCAGTGTCTTTTTATTTTAGTACACAATGGATGTGAAGGCAGCTAGCTGCCAAAGATTTCTCCCAGTGGGCCTTCCTCTCCCTAAACATACAAGGTGCTACTCCAACAAGAAAGGAGTTTATTCCTCCTCTTTTCAATTCCATTAGCCTTGTGATTTACAATGACCAACAGAAAGTGTTGGAATTGTTGTAGGTCAGTTGTGATCTAGCCTTTAAAATGATTGGCTACTTTTGCCTTTGTTATGGTTAGCCAGCTTCAGTGCTAAGTAGAAGTTCTGGCTAGGTGGAGAATGGTGAGAGACAACTGGGGGAGATAAGAGGCAATGAGAAGTTGTATATGTGTTTGAAGCTTTCTTGAAGTTCAGGCTAAGCCTGATCTACAGATGGAGCCAGCCAGCTGTGTGAGTGACCCCAGCCTTTACCAGATGGAGTAGAGGAGACACTTAGCCAATATCTCCCCCACCTCTTTCCCAATAGCTATGTGACCCCAGAATGAGAAACAAATGTTTGCTGCTTTAAGTTTAGTGTAGTTACAAAGCAATAAGTGTAACTAAAATAGTGTATTTGACCCTTTGAAATATCAATTTAGAAAAATATGAGTTTTCTGGAAATGCAAATAAATGCAATAATCAAGATAAAAGATCACAGTTAAGTGATTGTAACTAATTGGAAATGCTTTGAAATATATTAAAATACTGCTACACTAATTGGCTTTTAAATAATTTCAGTTGAAAATTAGACAAGGGATGGTTCTCAGACTTAGCACACCCACCTGAAAATTCATGCCAGATGATGTTTGCAAGAGTAACATATTCCCATAGGCATACTTAACAATTATGCAAATTCTTAAAATGGTAGTTTAAAAAAAGCTTATTGAAGTACAAGTAATCAGGTTACCAATATCAATTCTAATATTTATACATAAAACTATACTTATATTACTATATTAGCAAAACATTTTTTGAGTATCAGATTACTTAAGCCAAATATCACAGACAAGCAAGGCTAATGACATGTTTCAGACATTTTAGTTTAGATTTTTTTTCCCATTTGGCTAAAGTTGGAAAAATGATGCTGAGTTTTGTTCTGGATTTACTTTCCTCTGATTTAAGTGGTTTTTAGAATAGTCATTATTTTCTCTCTTTTTGGAAGCTTCTCAATATATATGGAAATGGATAACAGAATGCACTTGCCTCATGAAATTGTCATATTTCCAAATATACGAAATGAGAAGTGTTTATAATGTTAAATCAAATTTTAATATAATCTGATTTAACACTATATAAGAGAAAGCTAAGAGTAAAGATTTTAAATATATATACATTACTTAGGAATATTAATAGCAGTTTTCTTCAAAAGTAGACTTTTCTATATAAGTGAAGCTTCCTTTTATAAAAGACTCAATGAGAAAGAGATTGAGAAGAAGCTTAATATTCACAAAAGGAGCTTGTGCTTTTGTTCTATTCAGGAGGATAAATTGTTCACATTTTTGAAATGATATACTAGTAAAGCATTTTCACATAATATAAAATATGAAGACATAATGGAGTCTTAACCCAGATACTTAAATGTAAAAGTTATGGAATCATATCACTTCATGTAAATATTTTTATATGTCTTTATAAATCAATTTGTCAATTATAAAAAAGTAGAGAACTTTAAAGGAATGTTGTGGTTGAGTTTTAGAGAGACGAATGTTTCTTTTTTAAAAAATGGTGTTAATCTACATCTAAATTGTGCTTTTTAAACATTTAATGTTACACATTAATATCCTTAAAATCAATTACAATGATATGGTAGATAATAACTTATCTAAATTACTAGAGGTAAACTATTTAAAAATAAAAGTTTTGGTCCTGGCTAGGATGGCACAGTGGATTGAGCTGTGAATCAAAGGGTCACTGGTTTGATTCCTTATCTGGGCACATGCCTGGGCTGCTGGTAGAGTCCCTAGAGGAAGGTGTGCTAGAGGCAACCATACATTGATGTTTCTCTCCCTCTCTTTCTCCCTCCTTCCCCTCTCTCTAAAAATAAATAAATAAAATCTTTTAAAAAATAAAAAATAAAATTTTTAAAATGTGTATTGAAAATCTGCAATGTTTTAGGCCCGAGGCACCCACTTTTTATGTTTTTTAATCTTTTTACTTTTTTTTAATCTTGCAACAATTCTTGAGGGTAAATACCATTACCAACGATTTGCAAGATAAAAACACTAGTGTTCAAAAGTTTTGTGTAAACACCCAAAATAACTAAGCTGGTAAGTGTCCACAGTATCCACAGTTTTCTCATTGTTTCATAGTGCATAGGGTTCATATTTAAAAGTTGCAGATTTTATCTCCTTGTGTGGTTTTATAGCATGCCCTTCAAACCTCTTTGTGACCTACCACCAGCCCACTCTACATTTTTATCAACTGTTTAACCTAAGCTCTCCTCTCACTCCTTTCCCAAACCTCATTCTACATTCTAGTGGGTTAGAGATGAGTAAAGAGATAATTTCAATAAAAGTGGTAAACCCAATGGTAGAGACATATTCAGTATACTATTGGAGAGAATAACAAAATTTGGGGGAGGATGAGAGTGAAGATAGGAGCTTTCAGGGAATGCTGATCTGGATCTTAATGGATTCAAGGATAAGTAGGAGTTAGCTAGGTGGGCGGAGTACAAATTGGCATGTTGTGTACAACAAAGTACATTTCCAGTATTAATGGAACAAAAAGTTCAAGGAAGTATGGTGAAACAGAAAAGACAAACATGGAGGCTCTTATGTGTTAAGAGAAAAACTATGGATTTATCACAAAACAATAGGAAACTTAGTAACTTTTATAGAGAGAGAGTGGCAGGGTTGAATTTGTTTTTCATGAATTACCCTGAAGCAGTATGGAAAATGAATTGTGGGTTAGGAGGAGGGGCTGGTACCAAGAGTGAGGAAAAAGAGACAGTTTATTATGAAAGCAACAGTTTGATCAAGAAATGTTCTTTAACAAGTTGTAGGGGAGTGTATAGAAAAGAGGGTAACAGAGCTTATCCAGTTGATACTTTGTCCAAAGTGCAAAAGGTACGCCTTCCATAAGACACTTTATTTTCTTCTTTAGGAAAATTGTCAAAATATACTGATTTCATAAATGCAAGACACTTTACAACAGTGCCCGAAAATGATTAATAAATCACATTTACAATCCCTTGGGTAAAGTGTCCTTAGGAGGTGCATACCTGCATAATGGCAGATAATTCTAGATATAGTTAAGTATTAAGACAGTGTTTATAACTGGTAATTAGCATGGAATGAAAGAATGAACGAACAAGAGTTGGCTTGATTAACTAATTGGATGTTGTTGTCATTAATTGAGTTAAAGAATCTAGGAAAAATAAAGAAGATGGGGGTAGGAAGAAATTTTAGTGAATTGAAGTTTGGTTTTCATAAAACTTTAAACTCCTGAGGAATGAATATTTTAATAAAATGTTTACTACACATAGCTATGTACATCTGAAACTCAAGGAAAAGTCAGAGTTCTAAGATGAGATTACTGAAGTATAAAATGAGAAGAACAGCAGGAGGAGGAAGTAGGATAAGGGAAGAGATTCCCACAAAGAGATAAAGAATAGTCAGAAGCAGAATGAGAATTAGGGACAAGAAAACAAGGGACAAGACACTCACCCGGTGTCAATGCTCCAGGAAAAGCCCAGGTTAAAAAAAAAGACCAATGGAAAAGAGCTTTCTTACACAAATTTAAATCCCTGGCATCTGACACAGGTTCTCAATGTTTGCTTAAGGACATGTATGAATAAATCTGTTTTACATCATTTTGTCTTGGAAAAAAAGGTAGCAATGTGATGGAGTAGAAAAGAATTAGAAAGGAAAAATATGTAGTTCCTAAACTCCAACAATGTACCAGATTCTGTGCCAGGAGCCTTCATATGCTGTCTCAGTAAGTAGGAGATAATATCCGTATTGTATAGGTAGCAAACAATCAAAGAAAATCAGAGGACTTATATGCAACTTAACCACTTAGGGACTAAGCAGAATTTAAACCCTATTTCTAAAGCAAAGTTCTCAGGTTCTCTCCCAACTCTGTTACTGGCTAGCTTTGGGCAACATGGGGATTTTTTAATTTATAAAAAAATTTGCAGGAACTTGGAATATATGCTCTTCAACATCGTTTCATAATCAAAGCTGCAGTTTCCTTTGTATTGATCATGGCAATAAACCTGATGTGTACTTTTGCTTAGCCAGACTTCAACCCCAAGTGAATCTGGACTTAGTTTTCTTCTTCTGGAACTATTTCAAAGTATTGAACACAAGAGAAGCTGAATATTTATTTTAAATAAATTAACAAGTATTTTTAAAGGCAATTTTAAATATTTATTGAACAGCTAAATTAGCTCAAGAACTACTGAAAGAGAAGGCAGTTAACAAGTATCTTAGACTTGCAAAAAAGGCAAAGGCTTTTAACACGTTACAAAAAAAGTTATTAGAAATCTAACATGCCTGCTTTGTGTGATGAAGAAGTAGAAAAGCCAAAAGGATTTATTAAGGATTACTTTTAAAGAGCTCTTCATATTTAGGTCAGCAAGATGACACACACTGCAGAATACTAAAATAATATCTTAATATACACATTTGTCTTCAAATACACTTTTGAAAAAATTTGAGAAAGATAAAATGCTTTCACTATGATGACTAAAAAGCAGGTTGTATCTAAGATTTGACTGATTACTTAAAAAAAGACACTACTGCAGATTTGAAAGTAAACTTAACTTTCATATAAAAGTCAGAATAGATCATACAATTTTCAAATCTGTAGTTAAGTGGCATAAGTTATATTCTAATGTCTTTGTGAAGCATGCCAATATAACTTTTTTTTTATGACAGAGACATGGCATTTTCAAATGCCTTGGAGTAGGTTAACATAATATACCCAGATGTACATTTAAGTCATTTTATTCAACTTTATCTGATTGTCTTGCCAATATTTTTTAATGGCCCATTTAATAAAGCAGTGTGCCACTGGCTTGAATCAGTGGTTTGCAGGCAATCAAAAGTGATTTATAAGGCAGTGTCTGAAGGAAGTTTAATTGAGATACTGTCAATATTATTTTTAGGAAAAAAAGAAATATATCACAAAGGCTAACTGCCAGGTATAAACAAAAGTGATCAGACTTTTATGTAAACATGATAATATAGTATTAAAAATTTACCTATGATTATTATACAGGGTACAGCAAAAGTTTTGCTCCACCCTGTATATATAGAGAGAATACCAAATATCAACACCAAGAAGTGTCCTGTCAACTATGATTTGCAATAATTGATCTCATCTAGGTCACAATATTTGATTGAGAACTTTATTTGTTAAAGGACTAAGTTTTTTATTATTTTAATTTTTATGTATTGATTTTGAGTGAGTGAGAGACAGAGAGCTGTCAATTTGTTTTTCCACTTATTTATGTATTGATTGGTTGATTCTTTTTTTTTTTTTTTTTTTTTGAGTTAATTTTTTTTTTTTAAATTTTTATTTTAGTTCATTCAGTACAATTTCTATCCTTTATTCCCATTCCAGCCCACCCACCCATTCCTCCCCTCCCATTGGTTGATTCTTATATGTCCTCTAACCAGGTACTTAACCCACAACCTTGGTGTATTGAGATGACACTCCAACCAACTGAGTTACCTGGCCAGAGCTAAAAAAAAATTAAATTTAGATTATCAAGAGTAAGTAGAGATGAGTAAAGTTAGAAGGTCAGAAAGTAAATAAATAAATAAATAAAAAGTAAAATTAAAATATATTTTAAAAAGGCTTAAGGAATTCAGATTTTAGTTTACAGAAGAAAAATATGGTGAGCAGATTCTTAACGGTTACTCTTAAATGTATTATTCTGCATTAAAAAAAATCAATTGTAACACAGCTATAACATAATACCACAAATCAATGGCAAATACATAGCCAAAATTAAGATTCAGAATTGTAACATGTATCATAGAAAAGTACACTTGAAACCTATATGATCTTTCTTATTAACCAATATCATTCCAATAAATTTAATTTAAAAAGAATTTAACAAAGCAGGAATATAACTTTTTCCCAGAATAGATTTAGGATTAGTTCAGTAATGACTGTCTTCCAATCATTAGACCTATATAATAAACTGCTTATTTAATGTTGTTATTTAGATTTTCTAAAGATATTTCATGTCCATCTGAACTCTTGCTTGCCCTCAAACATATCCCTCATGCTACCATTTTGCTCCTTACTAACTCCTAATCATCTTTCAGTCTCACCTTGAATGTCATTTTCTCAATCTAATATAGATGCCTTCTACATTCCTTTTTCATAACATCTTACTATTTTGCTCTAGAGCACTTATTGCAACTAGTAATTATCTACAGTTGCTGTTTATGAATTAAGCAGATACTCTAAGCCAATATCATGCTAGGTACATGATGGATCTCTCTTCTTCACTGGATTGTGGGCTCAAAGAGGACAACCACATATCTATTTTGTTAAGTCTTATAGACAAAAGCTGAATAAAATGAATGAATAAGTGAAGAAAAGATGAGAGGAAGGGACTTCTTTTCTTGGTGATAAGGGCAAGAGCAAGGTACAACCATTCAATGGGTATGCATTGCAGGAATTATTGAGCATTTTTATATTTGTTTAATTCCTTCATTCCCTTGAAATAGATGGCATTATATTCACTTAATCAAACAATAATTTAAAAATAAGAGAGGTTCAGTCACTAGCCCAAGGTCAATAGCTGATAATTGGTGAATGTATAATTCAAACCCAAATCTGTCAGCTATAAAGCCACTATATTTGCATTCTATCTCATTAAGTTCCTAAGATTAGAGTTTCATAAATTAACATGTATCAACAGGCCATTTCAAAAGTCTGTTATTTCCTTAACAGCACAGTATCACTTGAAAGAGCAAGCATTAAAATGCTTCCCAAGTTCTGCTGGAAAAATAGGTAATTTGTGGTTAACAATATCTTCCATTTTTATTTAATCTCCAATTTTAGTTATATGTAGAAAATAAATACATTAATTGGTGGTTTTAAAACAAGCCTTGAAACTTTTTATCAGATAGTATTTTAAGACATTTTTAAAATGTAGCAATATGTTTTAAGAGTAAACTTTTCTCATTTAAAAATGACTTTGTTTATATTAAAACAATATCCATATCTTTTAAAAATTGAATATCTTTGTATTTTAAATGAAATAAAACATTAATTATGAAGGTTTAAACAGGAACAAATATACTTTTTAATTACTTAATATGATTTCTGAATATAAATGTTGTGTTAAGCTATGCATCCCCCTTGTACTTTGAAGGATTTTGTTGTGTTCAATAGGAGCAAGTTTTTTTAATCATAAATATTTCTTTCAGCTTTTTATTCCACAGAAAGCCATTCCCAAACACATTATTTAACTGATGTGCATTACAAAAAATATCTTGCTTTGGGAACACATCAAACAAAGCTAACTCAACAGGAGACAGGGCTACTAACACATCGTAACAACATGACCTCTTGACCAAAACTTTTCCAATGTGCATTGAAAAGACCCCTGACATTTGTCATTTTCAGAGATTAATGAAAAATTTCTAAAGAATTCCACAGTGCTGCTTGAGCAGAAATTATATCTTCACATTTAAACAAATTTTACCCCTCTCTGAACTTATGTATTTTAATCTTGACCTGTTCTTCTTTCAAAATCCAGAAAATACTTTATGTGGCAGATATGCTTAAATTCATCAGTTTAATATTCTGCCTCCAACTGCAATTTTTCATGTTTCTAAAGAACAAATTCTCCACATCAGGTATGTCATAGCTTCCCTGAGTAAACCAAGTCTACTTTATTTTTAATTTTTTAAAGATTTTATTTATTTATTTTTAGAGAGGGGGAGGGAAGGAGAAAGAGGGAGAGAAACATCAATGTGTGGTCGCCTCTCATGCACCCGCTACAGGGAACCTAGCCCACCACTCAGGCATATGCCCTGACTGAGGATCAAACTGGCAACTCCATGGTTCACAGGCTGGCACTCAATCTGTGGAGTCACACAAGCCAGGTCAAGCCAAGCCTACTTTAATGTTTTAAAGAAAACTGTAGACTCGGAGAGGATATATTATATACTATTGCTTAAGGGTATTAAAAATCTCCAGTTGTCATACAACCCAATGGAATTGAGTTTCAAAGCTAATGTTTGCTTACAAAGCTTATAGATATTTGCAAATGAATACTTTAATGCAAATATGAATATTTACAATTACATAAAAATCTACATTTCTGGAATGATGTAGACTAGTCTCATATTTAATTAGATATTAATTTGTAATTCAACACAAAAACATATATTTGGGTGTTTTGTGTACTGGTTCTTATAAAATGAATTATGTTTTTAATGAACAAAAGGGCTCATTAATAAAATAATGACATTAATGAGAATTCATGTAAGGTAAAGATTTTTTCTAACACAAAATATTTAACAAATGAGCTCACTTATATTTACTTTTTATCAGACATTGTAATGCAGGTAGATGTATAATATATAGCAATTTGAAAGATATATAACAATATTGAATACAGAAAGGGGCATATGGGTTGAGATTATAATCAATTAAACTTGAGGAGTTGATGTGAATTACTGATATCTTTGGCTAAGCAGGAACTAAAACTCTGTATTATAAGCCAAAGGACTAGTGAGTACTCAAGATTCAGTGACACACACACACACACACACACACAGAGAGAGAGAGAGAGAGAGAGAGAGTTTTAGACATACAAGTAAAAACATATGGTATTTGTCTTTCTTTGCCTGACTTATTTCACTTAGCATAATACCCTCTAGATTCACCCATTTAGTCATAAATGACAAGATTTCATTCTTTTTTATTGTGTAATATTCCATTGTGTATATATACTACATCTTCATTGTCCATTCATATATTGACAGGTACCTACCTAGGTTGCTTTCATACATTGGCTATTATAAATTTTGCAGCAATGAACATAGGGGTACATATTACCTTCTCAAATTGTGTTTTTATTTTCTGTGGATAAATAACCAGATGAGGAAGTTTGGGGTTGTATGGTCTATATGTAGAACCTTAAAACAAAATAAAACAAGTGCACAAAACAAAAACTCATAGAAACATAGACCAGAAGGGAGGAGCTGGGAGGACAGGTGAAAAGAGGAAGGAGAATCTAGTCAATAATAGTATGCCTTTGCTAGGTGGTTCTATTTGTTGGAATATCCTTCCATACACCAAAGATTGTAGATGTTATTCCTGGTCAGGCCACATACCTAGGTTACAGGTTCAATCCCTGGTTGGGTCACATAAAAAAAGCAACTGATTGATGTTTAGCTCTCACATCAATGTTTTTCTGTCTTTTCTTCTCTCTCTCTCTCACCCCCATCCTCTCTCTCTAAAATCAAGAAACATATCCTCAGGTGAGGATTTAAAACAAATATTGTGGTAAGTTTACAGGGAGACAGATGATACTAGAATTAGTGGGGTAATCAAACTGTAAGGTATAAAAATGTTGAATCACTATATTGCACACCTTAAACTAATATAAGATTAATATATAAGCTAATATATAGATTAATATTAATCTATATGAACCTATAACCAACATAAGATTATTTATGAACTATGTCTAAGTAAATATTTTTTAAAACTATGAGAGGTGGTGATAAATGAAGGCTGAAGGAAAATCTGTTTTCACACCATGGCTCCCACTCACAGATTTATCCATCCATGGGTCAGATACATACAGCTTCCAGCACTTGCATCAAAATTCATTCATTTTACAGGGAAAAAAATGTTATTAGGAACTGTGTTTTAAGGCAAGAAAGAGGAGCAAGTGTGCTGTACACTGTTTCTTAGTTACATTTAAACATAATGATAAAGTACAAGTATATATTTATGAAAATAAAGCAGTAATTATTCAAGTATAAGCCATCCTTACCCTTGATAATTTTAGATCCTTTATCTATTTAAGGAAACTTTCATTTTTATAAATACCTTAAATAAATTTTCAAATAATATAAACATGATAATAATATTTAATACAAATATATAGGTTTTACCATGTGTCAGATATTCTTCCTCTTTTATGTAAAATAACTTAATTGGTTCCCACATCAAATAAGGATGACACTATTTCCATTTTAGACATGAGAAAAGCAGGCCTGACAGATTAAAAGAAAGTACCCCTGGCTGGTGTAGCTCAGTGGATTGAGTGCGGGCCCCTGAACCAAAAAATCGCGGTTTGATTCCCTGTCAGGGCACATGTCTGGGTTGCAGGTCAGTTCCCAGCAGGGGATGCACGAGAGGCAACTGTACATTGATATTTCTCTCCCTTTCTCCTTCCCTTCCCCTCTAAAGATAAATACATAAAATCTTTTTTAAAAAAAGAAAGCAAAATATTGGTTTTTTTGAAAGGCAAATTTTATTTTATTTTTTAACTTTTTTATTGTTGTTCAAGTACAGTTGCCTCCATTTCCCCCCTACCACTCTCCCCACACCACCCATACCCTCTTCTCACCCTTGATCTTACCCTTCTTCGGTTTTGTCCATGTGTCCTTTATAGATGTTCCTGAAAACCCTTCCCTTTTTTTCCCTTCCCACTTCTCACTGGTTACTGACAGTTTGTTCTTAATTTCAATGTCTCTGGTGTATTTTGCTTGCTTATTTGTTTTGTTGATTAGGTTCTACTAACAGGTGAGATCATGTGGTGTTTGTCTTTCACTGACTGACTTATTTCACCTAGCAAAATACTTTTATTAAAGTACTTGCTTAGACTGCTAAACTCGAAACTTGTACAATATTAAATTTTTTGACAATAGTTTTCTAATTTTAAAATATTTATCAAAAATATTCCATTCCTTCCTTGGCTGGTGTGGCTCAGTGGATTGAGCACCAACCTGAGAACCAAAGGATTGATGGTTCCATTCCCAGTCCAGGGCACATGCCTGGGTTACAGGCCAGCTCCCAAGTAGGGAGCCCACGAGAGGCAACCACACATTAATGTTTCTCTCTTTCTCTTTCTCCCTCTCTTCCCCTGTCTAAAAATAAGTAAATAAAATGTTTAAAAATATATTCCATTCCAGTCATTTCTCCTCTACCCACAAAAATTTATCCTGTTCTGCTTCCAAAAGTATTTTAATAGTCCAATTGGTATGCTATAAAATATAGCTGACTTCAAAAAAGAAAATTGTGAGCTCTGACCAAGATGGAGATATAGGTAGAAATGCTTCATTTCCTCACACAACCAAAAGATGGATAACAACCAATTTAAAAATAAAGAACAACCAGAATTGCCAGAAAATCATTTGCATGGTAGTACAACAACCAAGAAGTTAAAGAAACATTCATCCAGATGGGTAGGAGGGGTGGAGTTGGGCAGCTGGGGCAGAGAGGACACGTGGCAAAGCAAGGCTTGTGAGCAATCCCACACTCTCATGCAGATAAACTGAGATGAACAATGGTGATGTGAGACATACCACAAAACCCAGGGTTTCAGCTCAAAAACTAAATATTCAAAACCCATGGCTGTTAAAAATCTGTGGGGTTGTGGCAGCAAGGGAAACTCCCTCTCTCACAAGAAGGTCCACTGGAGAGGTCCACAGAGTCCTAAAACATACATAAACTTACCCACCTGTGGATCTACACCTGAAAGTCCACGATCCACTTGTTGGAAACAAGGGAAGTGATGGAAAGTGGGAGGAGAGCTGAGCAATGCACATTGTTCCCTCTCTGACCCCTCCCCCATGCATACAACACCACAACACAGCAAAGAAGGTTGCCCTGCCCAGGCAAATACCTAAGTCTCCACCCCTTATAACATAGCAGGTATGCCAAGACAGAGAAATATGACCCAAATGAAGGAACAGATCAAAACACCAGAAAAATAACTAAGCAATGAGGAAACAGACAACTTATATGATGCAGAGTTAAAAACACTGGTAATCAGGATGTTCACAGAAATGATTGAGCTCAGTAACAAAATGAAGGAAAAAATTAAGACTATACAAAGTGAAATAAAGGAAAATATACAGGGAACCAACAGTGAAGGAAAGGAAACCAGGACTCAAATCAACAATTTGGAACAAAAGGAAGAACTATACATTCAACCGGAATAAAATGAAGAAACAAGAATGCAAAAAAATAAGGAGAGGCTTAGGAACCTCTGGGACATCTTTAAATGTTCCAACATCTGAATCATAGGGGTGCCAAAAGGAGAAGAGCAAGAAATTGAAAACTTATTTGAACAAGTAATGAGAGAAAACATACCCAACCTTGTGAAGGAAATAGACTTCTAGGAAGTCCAGGAAGCTCAGAGAGTCCCAAAGAAATTGGACCCAAGGAGGAACACACCAAGACATATGAAAATTAAGTTACCCAAGATTAAAGACAAGGAGAGAATTTTAAAAGCAACAAGAGGACAGGAAGAGTTATCTTTAAAGAAGTTCCCCTGAGACTATCTACTGATTTCTCAAAAGAAACCTCACAGGCAAGAAGAGGCTGGAAAGAAGTATTCAAAATCATGAAAGTCAAGGACCCACATCCAAAATTATTCTATCCAGAAAAATTATCTTTTAGAATAGAAGGGCAGATAAAATGCTTTCCAGATAAGGTAAAGTTAAAGGAGTCCATCATTACCAAGCTCTTATTATATAAAATGTTAAAGAGACTTATCTAAGAAATAGAAGATCAAAAACTATGAACAATAAAATGACAAGAAACTCATAACTATCAACAATTGAATGTAAAAAAAAAAACAAAAAGAAAAACTAAGCAAACAACTAGAACAGGAACATAATCACAGAAATGAGGTTCACATGGAGAGATATCAGTGGGGAGGAAGAGGGGGAGAATGGAGGGAAAGGGTACAGGGAGTAAGAAGCATAACTGGTAGGCATAAAATAGACAGGGGGAGGTTAAGAATAATATAGGAAATGGAGAAGCCAAAGAATGTGTATGTACAACTCATGGCCATGAACTAAGGTGGGAAAGGAATGCTGGAGGGTGAGGGAATACAGGGTGGAGGAGGATAAAGGGTTGGAAAAAAATTAAACAACTGTAATAGCACAATCAATAAAATATACTTAAAAATTGCAACTAAAAAGAAAAGGCAGGAATTTACAGGTTTGTGGTAGTCAAATACCACATTTATCCTTATAAATGATGGACGTCACCTCTTTAAACCTGCTTGTTAGGTGACCAGTTTTTATAGAGAGAGTAGGGTAGCTAAATTATTATATATTTCTTTGTTGCTATATTGTACTACCGAATATTAACATAAAAATGCTAACAGCAACAATATGGGCCTAGCAGGAAAGGACAACAGTAGGAGCCAAAAAAACCCCATTAACTTCAAATTTAAATTTCATTTTCCCCTGATTTAATTAGATTTTTTTACATTGGTTAAATGTAATTTTGTTACATTTAGATTATTATAGTGACACTTGAAGTACAGCTATTGTATGAGCCTGCCTGTGCCTCAGGTACAATAAAAACTAAAGCTTATAACTCAGCTTTGAACATTAGTTATAATCAAAAAAGCTATAAAGTCTAAGATTCAAAACCCATGTTTATTTAGCAGATTTGCAAGAAATCCATTTGATTTTTTATTAATATCAGTAGTTATTTTTTTTGCAGATGGACCTTACCATTTCCAGTATTGAAAATTGCACATTTAAAGGCCGTATTTTTAAATTTTTTTTAAATCGTTATTCAAGTACAGTTTCTATCCTTTACTCCCATTCCAGCCAACCCACCCATCCCTCCCCACCTCCCTCCCATTTCCAACCCCCCTAGTTTTGCCCATGTGTCCTCTATATTTGTTCCAGTAAACTCTTCCCTTCTCCCCTGCAGTTCCCCTGAAATTCCCTCCCCTCTCCCCTGTGGTCACTGTCAACCTGTCCTCTATTTCAGTGTCCTTAGCTATATTTTGCTTGTTTCTTTGTTTTGTTGTTTAGGTTCCTGTTAATGGTGAGATCATATGGTATTTGTCTTTCACTGCCTGACTTATTTCACTTAGCATAATGCTTTCCAGCTCCATCCATGCTGTTGCAAAGGGTATGAGCTCCTTCTTTCTTTCTGCTGCATAGAATTCCATTATGTAAATGTATCATAGTTTTTTGATCCATTCATTTACTGATGGGCACCTAGGTTGTTTCCAGCACTTAGCTATTGTAAATTGTGCTGCTATGGCATGGTATAAGTAGCTGAGAAAAGCAGTCTCTGGCAAATGTTG
>CM052549.1:54400242-54427667 GCA_028533065.1 Trachops cirrhosus | reverse complement strand
TGAGTTCCTTTCTTTCAGCTGCATAGAATTCCATTGTGTAAATGTACCATAGTTTTTTGATCTATTCACTTACTGATGGGCATCTAGGTTGTTTCCAGCACTTAGCTATTGTAAATTGTGCTGCTATGAACATTGGGGTGCATAGGTTCTTTTGGATTGGTGTTTCAGGATTTAAATATAAACCGTGACACCATTAAAGTCCTGGAAGAGAACATAGGCAGGAAAATCTCAGATATTCTACGCAGAAATGTTTTTACTGACACGTCCCCTAGAATAAGGGACATAAAGGAAAGAATAAACAAGTGGGATCTCATCAAAATAAAAAGCTTCTGCATGGCTAAAGAAAGCAGTATTAAAATCAAAAGAGAACCAACTGTATGGGAAAACAGATTTGCCAATGACACCTCAGACAAGGGTTTCATCTCAAAAATATATAAAGAACTTACACGACTCCACTCGAAGAAGACAAGAAACCCAATTAAAAAATGGGCGAAGGACTTGAATAGGCATTTCTCCAAGGAGGACACGCAGAGGATCCAGAAACACATGAAAAGATGCTCAATATCACTAGCTATCAGAGAGATGCAAATTAAAACCACAATGAGGTACCACTTCACACCAGTCAGAATGGCCATCATAAATAAAACAACAGACAACAAGTGTTGGAGAGGTTGTGGAGAAAAAAGGGACTCTAGTGCACTGTTGGTGGGATTGCAAACTGGTACGACCACTGTGGAAAACAGTATGGAACTTCCTCAGAAAACTAAAAATGGACCTGCCCTTTGATCCAGCAATTCCACTGCTGGGAGGTGGTTTTTAAAGAGAACAATCTTAATCTTGGTAAAAGAGCATACAAAGAGTGACTATATCAAAAATAGTGCATTTTTCAATTACAGTCTCCATTTTATTGTTTACACCTCTTATTATTTTAACAAAAGTTTCATTTTAATACTTTTAATATGAATAGACTATGGGCTTTAAGAGTGGAGATATTTTTGCTGTTTTATTTGCTCTCTTTGCATAAGCTCTTAAACTGTCTGAAACACTACTCAATAAATGTTAAATATATGAATGATTAAGATACATAGTGTATTTAACTATGGTAGCAAAATTATAAAAAGTAACTTAGAGGCAAATGTGAAACTTACTAAAGAACTCTATGATATAACACTATTTTTAACCCTGTTTTACAGGGACTTTAGATTTTCAGTTCAATAATCAATGTCTATAAAACTAACATCATCTGAAGAAACCTGGAGTAAAAAAGAGTTAAAATGCAAATCTGCACATTTTTAAATGATGCTGAAAGTGTCTTATAATACTAAACTCATTATTTAATTCTTCTTAATTAAAAAAGGCCAAAAATCAAGTTAAATTCATTATATTATGTATTGATATTTAATTCAGAAAATATTATAGGCCAGTATGAAATATGAATTTCTAATTACAATACCAAATTGGCTATTGGATTTTCACACATGTGATTCTCTTCAACTAAATGGGACTAGTACTAAGAAAATGAAAAACATTAATATCTTGATGGGAGTTTTATGCACTTAAGTACAATATGTTTTCTGAAGGTAGTTTTTTAAAGTGTTTTTGGAGAATTACTAGTACAAAGATACTGTACACAGGTAAACACTAAGAACAATAGACGATGGTCATAAAACCATTATAAGTTTTATATAACCTTATATAACAATGCAAGGCTTAACTTAGAGACGCTGAACATTGTTTTACTAAAATGTTTTCAACTAAATTCACATGATCAAATGAAGGTTATTATTTTAATACTTTATCTCAATCTACATAATCTTCATTTTTCTGTCTTTTTAGAATACCACTTACACAGCTGAAAACTAGATGATAGAGCATGAAAAGAAACTTAAAACATAATGTTGGTTTTGGAAAACCTCAGCTCTTTGGCTTACATTCTTTCATTTTAAATAAAATAAAAATTTGGACTCTCAGAAGCATATCACACTGAAAAAAAAAGACATAAAGGAAATGAGTTGTGAAGTTGGAATTGATCCTAAGTTACATAATATTGAAGGCCAATTTATGTCTTGTTTAGAACACATCACATTTTAAGGCTTGATGGATATATCGTATATCTCGTTATTCACAGAGCATTAGAAAGCATAAATTCATTTTCTTAAAAAGCTTCTTCAATTCTCCAAATAATTCTCAGAAATGCCAAATGTTTGCCTTAATTAACATGTGCATGGATCATACAAAGTACAGCAATGTCAGCTAAGTAATATTTGATCACCAAAGATGCTACTGGTGGGGTTTTGGTAGCTATAAAAATGTCTAAAGTATAAATTTTAGCAATTCTTACAATTTTGAGTGAGCTAAAAGTGCTGTTTTGTTAATTGAAATAACTGGTTAGACAAAAAAGTAACTGGCTCAATAAATGGAAATATGTTTTCTGTGTGCTAATTGAGCTTCCAGAGAAATAACACTATCTTTTCTTTTAAATTATGTGTAATTTTCTCTAAAATAAATAATATATAATATTTGTATAACTACAAAATATAGAAGAAGTGCCCTGGTCAGGTAGCTAAATTGGTTAGATTGCCATCCCAATACACCAAGGATGAGGGTTGATCCCTAGTCAGGGCATATACGAGAATCAACCAATGAATGGATTCATAAATAAGTGGAACAACAAATCTCAAATCTCTCTCTCTCTTTCTCTCTCTCTATTTCTCTCTCTCTCTGAAGATCAGTATACATTTTTTTTAATGTAGAAGAAGGAAAATTTACCTACCCCTGGCTTGGTTATCAGAGAAATTACCATTATTAATACAGTTTTCCCAATCTTTGTTTAAAAAAATAAACATTATTAACTTTAATTATGCAATATTTTATTTTATTGTTATTTTATTTTAATATATTTTATTGATTATGCTATTACAGTTGTCCCATTTTCCCCCTTGACTCCCCTCCACCCTGTGTACCCCCTCCTACCTACATTCCCCACCTTTAGTTCATGTCTATGTGTCATACAGGTAAGTTTTTTGGCTTTTACTTTTCCCATACTATTCTTACCCTCCTCCTGTCTATTTTCTATTTACTATCTATGCTACTTGTTCTCTGTACCTTTTCCCCATCTTTCTTCCTCCCACTCCCCTGTTGATAACCCTCCATGTGATATTTTAACTATACAGGCTGCATTGATTATTTTAAATGTCTATTTTTCTGATGATAAAAGTAACATTGTAGAGGATTTGAAATATACTGATACAGCTGTCAATCTTAAAAATAAATATTGCACATTTATGAGTTGTAACTATATTTTGAGTCCAGAAATTGTACATATGATTATTTTAATTATACTTTAATCATCTTGGAGAAATCAGTACTTCCAAGATTGCATTACAATACAGTAATTCTTCTAGAAAATAATAAAACTGTACCAATGAGAAAGAAAGTGTAGGGCCAATCTTGAGGAAGAAATGAAATGAGTAACATGGCTAAGAGGAGTTTCACAGAATACTAAGTGTGAGCCTTTATAACCAAGTGCAATAGTGTTGTGGTTATTTCAAGAATTGACAAACTGAACTTGACATTATGCTACTGTATACCAGTTTATGTTTTGCTAGCTCCTAATCCATGAACATATTAAATGCTCTATTGTTTACAGACTTTGCCTGTCTCTTGGTTTGATTCCAAAGAAGGATTCTGAACTGAGAGTCAGGCACACAGAAATTCTCACAGTTATTTAACAATCATTATTCAGCACCTACTATACACAGGGTGACCACTGACCATTTGCATTTATAGTGACTGTAGTCTCTTTTAAGAATACAAATGTAAGATATACGTTTTAGTGCTGGCCTCAAACATCTTATGTTTTAGCTGAATATATAAAACACAAGTAAAAATGTATAATACAAGACATAAAACATCAATTTTATTCTTTTTTTAATCTTCTTCCTAGGATAAGTTTATTGATTTGAGAGAGAGAGAAAGAGAGATTAATGTGAGAGAGAAACATTGATCTGTTGCCTCCCTTATGTACCGTGACCAGAGTTCTAACCCACAACTTTGTGGTGTGCAGGACAATGCTCCAACTAACTAAGCCACCCAACTAGGGCTCAATATTATTCTTTATTATTACAGACATATGAGAATTGCTTGTCAATATTGAGAGTGCATATTTTATATACTGAGTATTTACATGTAGAATACATGACATGTTTGAACTCATTTTGAAAAGTTTAAAAACACCGTGCAGCATGTGTACTTCACTGGTCACATGTCATGAATTCGTGTCTAACATATAATAGGTATGATGATATAAACCACTGAATGAAACCAAAGGACAACTATCAAAGCAGTTCTTTGCTCTTCTCATATTCTTACTTGGAAGTTTTTATACTTGGAATACACTAAATTAATTTATACCAAGATATTTTTTTGTCTTTTTAAAAGTATTAATTTCACTGAAACAATTACATATTCACAACTTAAGTTTCAACTGTTTTCACCTTAAAAAGCAAATTAAATATCTCCTTTCAGGTCACATGAACATATAGTGTTTTGCTGTTTTAAAGTCAAGCTGTATTTGTTGATCTAATACTCTGGTAGTAAATAGGTAGCAACAGATTAGGCTGCTGTTTGTTTGATGGTAAGTATATATTTTATATTGGATATCTGAGACCAGAATTGTGAGCAGTAATTTCAAAGTTTATTTTTAGGCATACTTTCTATTTTATTTTCTTTTTGAAATCAAATGTTATGCATTTTTTAAAATTTCCTCCTCTCACCCTAAATTCATTTTTCATTAAAAATGTTTCTTTAAGACATTCATATTTTGGAAAGAAGAGGAAGAGACTAGTCAAATAACATGTATGAATGACCCATTAACATAGACAACAGTGTGAGAATTGACTGTGGATGATGGTGTTGGGATGGGCAGAGGAGGGCAAAGAGCGAAAAATTTGGACAACTGTAATAGAATAACAATAAAAAATTGATAATATAAAAAAGACATTTATATTTTGCCTGTAGAGTTTTAAAATTCAACTTATTCTTCAGCAACTTTCTCTTTGAAATGAGTTAAATCATATGAGTGAGGAAAAATCTACAATTGAAGCAAAACACCATATATTCTTTTTTAAATTTTTCTCTGTTTCAAAACTAACTGTAGTAATTAATATATTTTATTCATAAAATATTTTATTTCAGCTTATCTGTAGGACAATATAACATTAAATAGGCCTATCAGATTTCTTCTGTCTCTGAATTAAGTACATACCTGAAATTCATGACACCTCCTAATATATGCCCTATTATTAAAACACAGTACCAGCACCTGATATATAATGTGTATCAGTACTTTTCAAGAGGTCCTTCCTTTGCTTTATAGGAGACAGACAAAGCAGAAGCATCAACAAAACACACTAATTTTGCGCTATTTCATTCAGAGGCTTAGGTTACAAAAAATTTCTGGTAGAGCCATATATAACTAGAATGTAAGATAATAGATTCTAGGCCCAAATGAAGCTACAGTGTCTCTAACTTCACTCCAAAGCCTTGTAGACTAGGGATGTCTAATAAAGTATAATGTGAACTACATATGTAACTCTAAGTGCTGTAGTAGCCACATTTTAAAAAGTAAAAAAATAAAATGTAAAATTTATTTTAATGATATATTTTATTTAATCCAATATATTCCAAAATACTATTATTTTATCATGTGATCAACATGAAAATTACTCATGAGATATTTTATAATCTCTTTAAGTCCAGTGTGAATTTTATACTTACAGCAAATCTTTACATCAAGAATAGCCCATTTCAGGTGTTCAATCACCATGTGTGGTTGTTTAGTGGCTACCAAATTGGACTGAACAGATTTAGAGAATCTTTACAGAGCAGCAGGTGGTCTATAAGTCTATAGAGACATGGGAGTGAGATATTAAGGATCCTCCTTCTCTTCAGGCATTTTGATTTAGTACCTGTGTATTTGACAGTATAAAGACAATATAAGGAAAAGGCATTCTATTACCTGGTGAAAGTTCTTACAACTAAATGTTTTATTATATTTTATTGTTTTATGCTATTATAGTTGTCCTGATTTTCCCTCTTTGCCCCCCCTCCACCCAGTACCCCTTACTCCCTCAGGCAATCCCTTCAACTATTGTTTATGTCCATGGGTCATGCATATAAATAAATTCTTTGTCTACTCCCTTTCTTATACTGTACTTTATGTTTTCATGGCTATTCTGTAACTATCTACTTGTACTTAACTCCCTCACCTCTTCCCCATTCTCCCACACCCACCTTCCCACCTCCTGATCTTTAACGCTTATTTTAATTATGATGTGTCTTAATGTGGGACTCTTTACGTCCATCTGGTTTGGGACTCTGTGCTTCCTGGAATTGCATGTCTATTTCCTTCACCAAATTGGGGAAGTTTTCTTCCATTATTTTTTCAAATAGAGTTCCAATTTCTTGCTCTTTCTCTTCTCCTTCTGGCACTCCACTGAAATGAATGCTGGATTGCTTAAAGTTATCCCACAGGCTGCTTACACTACCCCCATTTTTTTTGATTCTCTTTTCTTCTTATTGTTATGATTGGTTGTTTTTGCTTCCTTATGTTCCAAATCATGCACTTAAATCTCAGCTTCATCTGCTCTACTGTTGTTTCCATGTAAATTGTTCTTTATTTCAAGTAGTGTGGCCTTCTTTTCTAACTGGATCTTTTTTATGTTGTTAAGGTCCTCACTAACTTCCTTGAGCATTTTTATAACCAGTATTTTTAATTCTGCCTCTGATAGATTGCTTATCTCCATTTCATTTAGCTCTTTTTCAGGAGTTTTGATATGTTTTTCATTTGGGCCATGTTTTTTTATTTCCTCATTTTGGCAGCCTACCTGTGTTTGTTTCTATGTATTAGGTAGACCTGCTTTGACTCCATGTCTTGGTAGTGTGGCCTAATGCAGTAGGTGTCCTGTAGGGTCCAGTGGCACAGCCTCCACTATCACCCAAGCAGGGTACTCGAGATGCACCCTTCATGTGGGCTAAGTACACCCTCCTCTTGTAGTTGAGCCTTGCTTAAGTATGGATAGATGTGATTTCTGTAATTCTGTAGTTGTCAGAATTTCATTCAACTTGACTTCTATCGGTTCTGAGTGATGGTTATTCTATATCTTAGTTGTAATCTTGTTGTGGTTGTGCAAAGAGTTGACCCATGTCTGCCTATGCTGCCAGGAAGTTCCTCTTACAATTAATTTTTTTTTGAGCACTTGGCATGTATGTGACACTTTCCTAATCTAGGTCAATTAATCATAACAATAGTCCTGTAAAATAGTATATGGTCTTAGCCCTGCGTTACAGAAGATGCCTGGTGGGAAGACATGGAAGAAGTGCAGTCAGTTAATGCAGAGGTGGTTTCTTAAAATGGAGAAGAAGGAATGCTCCCATAATAATAGTAAATTGTTTTTCAAATGTAATAATTATCTAAGTCACTTCTTCCATATGCAGTGGATAGACTTTTGGGTACACTTGTTGCCCAAAGAGTACAAATATTCTTAAAGGCTACTAAGATTTATTTAAATGTCATTTTCTGTATCTCATGATAACACAAGATTTAGGAAATTTGGATCAAAATGAAAAGACTAGAATTACATGCAAAACACTTTAAATAACAATGCAACATGTGTCAATAAACACTGAAAAACTTTCACAATAAGATGTCTTCAGTCTGTAAATAAGAAATCATATAAGGAATCATACTGAGTCAAAAAGGACAATAAACTGAAAATGGATTACACAACTTTGCAATGTGAGTGAAGAATAAGCACAAAAACCTGTTTTCTGCGTTTCATAAAACCTGTTTTCTCCCATTTATCAGTCTAAACATAGGAACCATTTGTAGAAACTATCCTACCAATGCACCAATTCCTGAAATGAGGATATAGAAAATAAAATAATAAGCTAAACCTAACCAAGATAATGAACCTATATTTTCTAATTATTGGCAGTATTTTTAATTTCTATTTTATTGATTGTGCTATTACAGTTGTCCCAATTTCCCTCCTTTGCCCCCCTCCACCTGGTACCCCCTTCCTTCTAGCAATCACCCCCCTTAGTTCATGCCCATGGGTCATGTGTTTAAGTTCTTTAGCTTCTCCATTTCATATACTATTCTGAACTTCCCCCTTCCTATTTTATACCTACCAATTATGGTTCTTAACCCCTACACCATTTCCTCATTCTCCCCTCCTCCCTCCCAGCTGATACCCCTCCAAATCTATGATTCTGTTCCTGTTCAGGTTGTTGGCTTCATTGTTGTTTTTGTTGTTGTTGTTGTTGTGTGTATTTTTAAGATTCAGTTGTTGATAATTGTGAAATTGTTGCTTTTTAAATGTTCCTGTTAGATATTCATTTTCTTAAGTAAATCCCTTTAATGCTTCCTGTAATAATGGTGTGGTAGTGATGAACTCCTTTAGCTTTACCTTGTCGGGGGAGAACTTTATCAGCCTTTCAATTCTAAATGATAGCTTTGCTGGGTAGAGTATTCTAGGTTGTAGGTCCTTGCTTTTCATCACTCTGAATACTTCTTGCCTGTCCCTTCCTGCCTGCAAAGTTTCTTTTGAGAAATGCTCTGATAGTCTTATGTGAACTCCTTTTGTAGGTTCTCTGCTTTTCTCTTGCTGCTTTGAAGATTCTCTCTTCATCTTTAACCTTTACCATTTTAATAATGATGCATCTTGGTGTGTTCCTCTTTGAGCCCAACTTGTTTGGGACTCTCTGGGATCCCTGGACTCGTATGTCTATTTCCTTCAATAAATTAGGGAAGTTTTCTTTCATTATTTTTTCATGTAAATTTTCAATTTCTTACTCTTACTCTTCTCCTTCTGGCATCACTATGATTTGTTGGCACATTTGAAGATGTCCCAGAGGTTCCTCAGCCTATCCTTGTTTTTTTGAACTCTTGTTTCTTTTTTTGTTGTGGTTGGATGTTTATCTCTTATGTTCCAAATCGTTGGCTTGACTTCCAGCTTCCTTCCCTTCTCTGTTGGTTTCCTGTGGATTATTCTTTATTTCACTTAGTGTGACCTGCATTTCTTCCTTTATGTTTTTGCTGTACTCAAGGAGTTCTTTGATCATCCTGATAACCAGTGTTTTGAACTTTGCATCTGATAGGTTGGCTATCTGCATTTCACTTAGGTCTTTTCCTGGGGTTTCATTTTGATCTTTCATTTGGGACATTTTCTTTTTTCTCCTCAATTTATCAGCCCCCCTGTTTTGTTTCTGTGTATTAGGTAGAGTTGCTCTTGCTCCCTGTCTTAGTAGTGTAGCTTATGTAGAAAAAGCAACTGTAAACTATGTTAGGCAGAGCCATAGGCAATTGCCAGGGTGAGGCAACTCACTTCACTAATTTGTGGCTGAGTAGGAAGGTCTCTGAGAGGGGACAATGCCATCCCCTGGCTTTTGGCAGTTCACAGGGCACTTGTCTTGTTTCCAGTTACAACACCCCCTCCCTGTGTGTGACTAGAGCCCTTCCAGCTGCTGCCTCACTGGCGAATCTCAGAGTGGGTGGGTTTGTATACATTTTAAGACTGTGCTGGCCCTTTAGGCAGTGAAAATCAAGCAGTTTCTTCTGTGTCCCCAACCCCCACTGGTTTTTACATCTAGAATTAACAGCTCTTTCCAGTGCTGGAATCCTGGGTTGTGTGGTCTGGCCTGGAGCTGGGATCACTCACTCCCAAGGTATCTGTCCCAACCATTCTGCTGCTGTTGCTATTTTTCTGTACCACATTGCCTCTCAGCCAGTCTCCAAGACTCCACCCCATCTGGATGAATGGGTCTTCTTTAAATCCTTAGTTGTTGGACTTCCATACAGCTCAATTTTCTGATGCTTCTAGGTGTTACTAGTTTTGAGATCTGGTTGTAATTCTTTCTATGGTTTTGTGAGTAGGTAAAGTATGCCTCCCTATGCCTCCATCTTGGTCAGAAGTCTAATTATTGACTAGTATTTAGATATACACTTATTTTATGACAGAGTACAGAAATGCCCTCTTCCCTCTGATTTTTATCTGTTTAACTTGTACTCAATATTCAAATCATCAAGCCTTCCTTAACAACCTCACCACCATAATTGTCTCTATTTTCTGTTCTCAAAATATCATTCATATCTCCTTTGATGTACTTGCCATGGTTACAGTCTTACACTTATGCATGTAATTATTTGATAAGTTTCATGAATGCACAAACTGCATCAGTTTTATGCTCAATATTTTACCTGCTAACAAAGTAACTAATATATAATAGGTACTCAATAAATATTTGTTGAATAAATTAATAAATGTGCTCATCATTTTTAAAATAATACTAACTCTGAAAATAATCCTATTATTTTTACTTTAGTTTATATAAAAATCAAACCAATTAAGTGATTAGCCCAAGATCTCATAGCTAATAATAATCAGTATTGAACTCTAGTAGTTTGAGTCTTTTAATCACTTTTCAAAATCCCAGCTTTGTTATTTTAATTTTTCCCAATGCTTCACAGGCCATACTCAGCCCAAGTTTTATTATTGACTTGATGTCTTGAAAGTGGTTTCTTTTCTTTTTCTGCACTGCTGCTGCCTAGGCCAGACCATGATAAAATTATCTTCCAAAATATAAATCTGCCATCATATTTCTAACTAAAAATCTTCAATGGTTGTACACTGAAGAATGAAAGTCAGTACTGCTGGGCATTGGAAACCTGGGTATTTCTCTACACAAAACCTAAACTTTTCTACCTACCACTCCAATCTCAACTCCAATCAATCTCCCAAATAGTCTTTATATCAAAATACTGTATATACCCCAATATTCTGTGTTTTTTTATACCTGCCTGTCTTTATGTAACCTTTTCCTTCTACCTAGAAATCCTCCTCCCCATTCTCTGCCCAGTGATACTCCCTTTATCTTCATGTCCCAATTAAAATATATTTCTTAAAATCTTCCCTGACAAACCAGGATGACTCTGAATCATTCCCTCCTCTTCTCTGAGTCCTTGTAGCACATCTAACTCTGACACAGCATGAATACCTTTCTTGTATACTGACAGCTGGGAAAATATTTTCATCAACTTTTTCTTTTCAACAATTTAATGAAAAGTGACTAGTTCATAGTTGTTAAACCTAGTGAGTGAATAGACACAGATATCCAAAGTTCATATTTATAATTCAAGTTAAGGCAATGAGAGCATCACAAGACTGTTTATTCAGTTATAGAGCAGAGTTTTTGCCTATGATCAAGACAGTTTTAGACACTGTAGTGAGAAGTGAATTGTCCATGAACCATGGGATTTTTTATTTATTGTTGACACTATTACAAATGTCACTCATTCTGCCCCCTTTTACTCCTTCCACTGAGCTTCCCTGACCCACAGTCGTCCCCACATTGTCGGTGTCTATGAGCTATGCATATATGAAGAAGCAGACGAAAGTTTTTCCTTCAAAATATATATATTAACTTATAAGAATGACCTTTAAATTTTATTATTAATAATATTACAATTAATTTCTAAGGATTGAGCAAATGCATAAAAAATTCACTCCAGGAATTTTTATAAAATCTGTGGGACAACAGATATATATAGAAGACATTTAAATTTGGCAGTACCAGTTAAGTATTCTTGGTTTTTTACCAAGAAGCTGCTTTATAAGTCCTTTTTTATTCCCCTTACAAAATAGGCTGCTCCACTATAAGAAAAAGAAAATTACATAATAAAACTATACTCGGTCAGATTTTTACCATAAAATGTTTTTTCTATCCTCACCTGCATATCTATTTATACAGACAGTACAAATTAGAAAAAATATATATATTTAGTGCTAGAACCATATAGAAGCATACAGGTAAAATTTTATGTGAAGTTATTTTTTTTCTATTATCATATATATTAGCACGCATTTTAACAAACAGGAATACATATTTTTGAAAAAATAGAAAACCACATTACAACCTTTTTTTCTCATGGTAATCATCACCCAAATTTATCATGAAGCATTTCACATGGCATCTGCATTACTCATTTCTCTATTGTAGTATATAAAAGAAAATATCCTACATTACTTATGCTTTAATATCAGTTGAAAAAATACTTTAAAAATACCATTTTAATTGTTGTATTGGAAGCTATCTGCAATAATTTTGAACGCTAATTTACCTTTGCAATAGCTTATCATCAACCACACAAAAGTGGAAAGGAGACTTTGTGCATTTAATAATTCTATAGTAAGCTTTAGCTGGTGTGGCTCTGTGGATTAAGCATTGGCGTATGCACTGAAATGTCACTGGATCGATTCCCAGTCAGGGTGCATGCCTGCTTTGCAGGCCAGGTTCCCAGTTAGGGACGCAACAGAGGCAAACCATTCAATGTTTCTCTTGCACATTGATGTTTCTCTCCTTCTCTTTCTCCCTCTCTCTCCTCTCTCTAAAAATAAATAAATAAAATCTTTCAAAAATTTGTAGTAAAGATGTTGTCATGGGGGTATGACAACCCATACATGATGATAAAAGCCAGTAATATGTATGTTCCATTGAAATCAATGGGAAACTTGATATGGCTCAACTGGACCCTCTTTATTGTAGTTGCTAAATATAAATGATGTCATGCACCTCAAGGCCAGAGTATGCATTTTGGCTTTGCCTTTGTAAACTGTCATTTTAAACATCCATTATGCAGTTATTTATATTTATTTCAAATTAGAAACTGGTGTGCATATATTTAATTTTAATGTATTTTATATTATCCATAATCACATACATTTCACTTAATATTTAAAGCAAGGTACTAAAAATGATTATTAGTTCTTTCAAGAGTTGAGTTGCATCTATATATCTATTCCTTGTTTATTCATATTTTTATTTAAATTAAAGAATGCTAAATTTACTATTAAGTTTCCATATAGTATAACAACCAAATTTCTGTACCTTAACCTCCCACACATGTATAAAGAAGGTGGAATCAAAAATATACTAAAATTTAGCACACTACTAAAAATGAGAGCCAAAACACATCTGAATTTAGAAGGGATCATGCATTATACAGTACTAGAACAAAATGAGGGTTTCTCATTAATCTCAGTTATATATCTATTTTTCCCATTTAAAAAACAGATAATCTCCTTTAATATTTTTGAAACTCAAATAGAGAGCATCTCAAGTTAGTTTCTTGGAAGGTTATTCAACAATCATTTTGCAGGGAGTACATCTACTAGACAACACTGTAATCTTGAAAATGAATGAAGAGATATTAGAGAAACTGCACAAATGCCTCAAGATGGAATGGTCCACTCAGCAAATCTTAAATCAGTAATAACAGAGTCCATTTGTGTATACATGAGCCATTTCAACACAGAAATCCAAGTGCTCCTCCCACCCAGTACAATGTAGCCGTACCATGACTATTACTTCACATTTTAAATTAGTAAGTCCTCTTTGACCAGATGAATTTAGAAAATTAGTTGTACAACACCTTAGCTGCAGATTACAATTTTCTGAGACATTTTATAAGCATTCATAGCTAATGTTTACATTATCCATTCTTTAAACTGGAAATGATTGCTTAAACATTAGTAAAATAATTTTAATACTATGAAATCTATTTGGTTTTGTCAACCAACTGAAGTGGATCTCCTATATGTATATATCCATAATCTATATCTATATAGATATATATAAAGAGATATTTTAATGTTGGCCCTTTTATGTAATTGAAATATTACATTAAGATTCTTTTAAGGTACATTTATTCCCAGAGAACCACTACAGTTTCTTCCTTTTGTTATTTATGACTTTCATAATATAAACTTCAAAATTTGGCAATCTCCAGAAGTAAATTAGTATTTTAAATGATGGTATATTTGAGAAATGAAAGTACAACATGAACAATACTTCCATATGATATACTTTTGGGGAAAGAGCTTCAAGAATTTTTCAACTAATTTTGGGAAATAAATAGGATCCTTTTAGAAAGATCATAAAAGCTTAGATTTTGGGGGGGCAAGTTTAAGTATCTTTTAGACTTGAAGTTAAATTTTATTCATTTGATACAAAATGAAAGAGACATTTTACTTTCTGGATTAACAGATCAACATTTTAGTCCCTAACATGATTCAGTTTTTTTTTTTAAATTAACTAATTTATTTAAGTAGAATAAGGCACAAATTCTCCATAAAAGCACATCATTTTTCACATGTGTTAAACAATCTTTCTTTTTACCTGTTGTATTATAAACATCACTCTAGCTTCTAAACAACACCACAAAGCAGATCAGGCATGAAATGGTCATAAGTATTAGTTTCCAGTAGATTTCACTTTTCTTTTTCAAGCTACAGCTTGACATTTTGCAAAATCTCTAGAGACCAAACAGTGAAATCGAGTTACTGCAGGAGTGAACTGTAAATTCCATGAAACCATGTAATATATCTTAACACAGATGGACACAGTACATTAAAATAACTGTGGATGATAATAGAACAATACCATCTGTTTTGTCTAGGGAAGACAACGCATATCAACTACACTGTCAGTCATATCATATATCTTTAGTGTCATCATGTGGTAGACGACAACTCTATATGTCAGGCCAAGTGTACACTTCTTTAGGGATTACTGAAAAAAGTAAAAAGTTAACTCGGAAACAGAATCCATGAAAAAAATCCTTCAAGTAAACAGAAGGCCCTAAGACCTAATAGTTAGAACTTGATAAATGTAAACAGATATCCCCTTTTCCCATTTCTCAAATCATTATATAAACTTTAGGGTATTTAAATATCTATAAAAATATGTCTTTAACCAGACACAAAAATTATCCTTTGAAGATAAATTCTGGAAAATCATTAGTTATTTGTCTTAACAATATTTAACCTATATAGTTAAGCAGCAAAAACTCAGTTTGTGGCAAAACCTCAGTTTGTACCATTAAAGTAATGATATTGTTTGAATGAGAGAGTGTACATTAATCTAATATCCTTCTCCTATCTGTGTTATGTAAAACCTCAATGATTATGGTTTCTAAATTATGCTCAAGGGCAAATTAAAATTTACATGAGAGTTTTACTTGATGAGCTGAATGTTGTAAAGACAACAGCATGCAGTGTAACTTTTAATTTTGTAGATTTCCCTAAAGACAGCAGACTATATGGATTATAGGAAAATGAAGAACTTGGCAAGCTGCTTCCAACTGAACAATGTATCTTCTTAACTGACATTAATTAAAACTCCCAAAGGCCTCTTAAACACCTGACAAATACAATAAATGTTGCATACTGTGTGCATACTATCTACTAGCAGGAGGTAGTACATAAAGTATGTTTTGAAGGAAAAGATTGCATTCAAACTACGTAACCATAAAGCTTTGGAAAGTACAACTATTGCTGTAAGCATAGCTAGTCAGTTAATACAAGACAAAATTAATAACAGTATAGAGGCAGACTGCTTTTCTTTAGTTTAATAGAAATAAACAAATGACAGTTACATTAATACTGAACTGTATTATTTACCAAAAAAATCCTAAGCCACCATGAATATTATTGCTTAAAGTTTTCCACTGTTTCCCATTATATCTCTGAGAAATCATATAGGGGTATGTTTTCATCCTATTATTGTAAAATCTGAGTGAATATCTGAGTGAATGTAATGCATTCTCAAAAAAATAAAATGTTTTTATCTAAATCATGCACTTTTACATGTTAAAATGCACTTTAATAAATATTACAATTACAACAATCTTCTGATCAACTAAAAATACAAATTACAATAAATGAGATCATGCACAGTCACAAAGCAAATGCTCAAAAGGAAGCTTGCTATGAATATAAAATAACGTGAACTTAACATAAAAATTCCAGCCCTTACTATCTAAATTCTCAATAGACAGTGTCAGCCACTTAATTTGCAGGTACCTGCTCCCTAATGCCTCTCTTTGCAATGTTACTTAGACTTTCTTCTGTGCTAAACCCAGAAAAATGCCTGTCATTTGCTGTCAGATTTCTCATCTCAAATTCTCCTCAAGCAACAAAGTCAGGTTAATTGCAGTCACTTTTACATTCACCAGCAACTTACAGAGTCAGCGGCACAGTAACAATTGGCTGTGAAATGAGAAAAGGCGCCCCATCCCTGGAATTGGGCGAGAGATAACAAATGTGAAAGGATTGAATGCAAATACAGATAAATAAAACCTAATAGAAAACACCGCCTAAATTTAATGTAACAACCATTCGACCTCATTAGCTGAACATGTTCTTGTCATATTTCTTCAGTAAATGCTTTCATGCAAGACAGGCACAATGAATATGCTACCACTTGTACCTATAGTGAATGGAACTTAAGAATACACTGTAGATACACAACATTGCATAGTAAATAGATTTAAATCTTTTCTTATAAAGTAAAATAAATCCATTTCTATGGGAAAATATGTTAACAGAAATTAGAGTATAAAAACAAATTACATAGATGCTTATTAGCATTTTGCTGTGGATCTTTTCTTGAGTATTGGAGTAAATATCCTATTGTATGTTTAACCTAGATACACACAGTATTTGGGTAAGTGTTTGTCAACTGAGATATTGGCATCAGAGAAAGCACACCTCCACCTTATCAAAAAGTCTGACCACATGTTGACACCTGGTGTCCACAATTGTATTGATTCGTTTCCCATTTTAGTAAAGCATAAGTAATTGTATTCTTCTGAACAATAGAATGAACAATAAATCAAACTGGTGCCAAAGAAAGAAACTTAGTTCTAAAGTTGGAAAATATCATTTATTTTTATTATAATGTGGTAAAAAGTCATGTGTGAAGATGTGAGTGTTCATTAAGTTTACCTACATTTTCATAAACACTGCCAATGTGTATCAGGCCTTTTGAAATATGGATGTAATCCTTGATATATCATCAAGCCAAATAATGTTTTAAATATTGCCTCTATAACCATTTTAACAATTTACAACCCAAGAGAATAAATTGTCCAGGTTATATTCTCTTTTTAACACACTTTGCAAGATTTAAGTCCTCATTTCTAGGGGAAAATATTTTGCAAAATATTGGCTTTTCATTTGAACATGATTTGTCATTGTAGTGCTACTTTTTAAATTTATTAAAAACTTCTGCTTAGTTAAAAATTTTAATCTGAAATACATATATTTCCCATCAAATGGAATGTTAGAGTTAAGTCGGGAGGGAAGCAAATGAATTATGTGTTTTTAATGTGTGTATAGGGGACTTAGTATGGCTATGCTCTTTAAAAATTAAATTATTATTTATTCAAATATAAACATAAAGACTTCAATAAAGACAGAGGAATAGAAAAGTGAACCATAGAATGAGTCCACATGTGTTTAAATGCTGAAGTGAGTGTAGCTATTGATTTCTTTCCACATAAGCGGTCTTTTTAAAAGATTTTTACACATCCCTGATCAAATTATCAGGGTTAAAGATACTAAAAATGAAATAAAATCATAGGTAATACTGTTATTTATTAAAAGTCAAATATTTTGCTTAGAAAAATATCACTGTTTACAATTTTATTTTGAAAATAAAATAAATCGATTTTTAAATGGTTACTTAAAAACTCTGTTAAAAAAAAACTGTGTTTTGAATGACTAGGGCTAAATGAACTGACAGTAAGAAGGTACTGACCAGATATTTTTAAACACCACCACCTGAAACACCTTCAAAGCAGTGCAATCTCATAAAACATTCAGAAAGCTTATCTGACATAATGAATGCTCAAAATGCAAGCTCAAATCTACCTTGTAAAGCAATCAAGTTTTTAGCAACTATTTTGACCTTAGTGACACAAACAATTAATTCTGCAAACCTAACATCAAAATAAAATTCTACATTTAATGCAAAATACTTTTCAATGTCATTAATCTAAAACATTTAAAACATGCTACCTCCTTATATTATACATTCTAGTATTGAGTTCTAATTTTAGAAAATGAGAAAAGAATGAAAAATAGAGTAATTCGTCAAGAGAAGGCTTTTTATTACTTATTTTTCAGTGAATATAAAACAGCAGAGCATACTAACAAAGACATGGCCCCTATGATCATACGCATTATATTTCACATTCACCTATATTAACCAATTAGAAATGTATAGTAAAATTTCTTGAACTAAATAAAGCCATTCATAAGAAATAACATTATGTGGCAGGTAAAATTATATCTAAGGTAATGAAGTGGTCATTACCCTCTTAAACTTGTGGGATAATGAAAACAGGAGAAAAGGAAAGATAAAGAGCTCTGTAACACAATTTTGATAAGAAAATCAAACCAATGCAAATAAATGTTTTTTAAACTATCGGACTCTTGTTCTAACATGATCCTTACATTAAATTTCATTTTTCTTTCTAAATAAAAAACTTAAAATATTCCATATTATAGAAATATTTTAATATTAAAAAATTTGATTCAAGATAAAAATTTTAGCTATAGTTTATAAATCATTTTTACTTCACCAATCCATTTATCATTAAGTATCTGTTACAATCTAGTCCAGATGCAGACACTTCCTCTTTAATACATGCTTTAAGTCAAACTTCTCACCTCTATAAAAATAAAAAGAGCCATAAAAATCAAGGTAAACATTCTGTTCTCAAAACAGACTATATTCTGCCAGAAGTTCATGGCAAACACAATTTTACTTTGTTTTCATCATATGCTGCTGCCTAAATTATATTTTTAAATAAGAGAATTTAGCCAACAATGATTAGTCCATTACACTTATATGAAGTAATTTAATTCTCTGTTAAAAATTTTGCATTTAAATAACACCAAGTAAAGATAAACTTGTAAAATTATTTCACTTATGAATTTGCTTGAATATTTTCACATGATTTTAAGTCCTTCTAAAATATATTGAATACATTAACTGAAAGCAATAACTGCATTAATTTTATAAAAAAGACATTCCAATCCTTAATACACTTAACAGCCCATTCTAAAATATACTCATGGATGGACAAAAATTCAATAATATTAAGTATCTCACTATAATAATATGGTTAAAACATAACCAAGGGAAGAGACATTTACAAAGGTTTTTGTGTGTTTATTTATTAAATTATTACATATCTTCCTGTAGACACATCCTGAAGTGTCTTGTAAATGCCCACTTTAACCATTGTGTTAAATCACTTCTAGAGAGCACTCCACAAACACGCAATGCATGACTGAAGTTTCTAAGTTATCAAAATAAGATAACTTTTTGTATTCACTCATTTACAGTTTACATACACTGTGTAGAACAAATTGACTTCAAATTCAGCTTACAAACACATCTTACAGATCTTACCATAAAATACCTCCATAGTACTATGAAATAGAGACAGGATTTTACCCTGTTTTCTTTTTATTTAATGAGTAATCAAAGCTTTGAAAAAAAGTTACTTCTTTGCATTTCCCTTCAAAACCTGTTGTCTTTTTAGTGCTAAACTAAAATGTTTATTTTCAATTATTCATTTCACTTGTCTTTATAAATGCAGTCTGCTGCATTCTCAGACAAAATAGAATTTGTTTATAAATTCTTAGGAGTCTTAGGAGAGTCAGTAGGACTGTTATAGCATTGCACTGGTATGATATTTCCTGTAAATATATTAAAGAAAGAAAACAGCTATTGTAAAAACTGTGTCTATTTAAAGTAACATGTAAAATAAGCTAATTCTGGGACTTTGGCAGACATTTAATTCCTGTGGTGGTTAAAACAAAATATTTCAAAAAATAAAAAAAATAATTAAAATTTAAATTAAAAATAAAAAACTTCTCATAATTACTGTCTATTAAAAGAGACATAATTCCAAAATAATAAGGAATCTATTCAAAGCATGATGTCCCTAATTCTTTTTAAAAGATTGTTTTTTAAAACAATTGTTTAAAGGTTAAAATTTTTCAGTGCATATATTCTGAGATAACTAAATGCTGTTGTTATTTAAAAGAATGATTCTAAAATAATAAAAATAATGATTCTATTCAATTTTACTTTAGTAAAATTTAGTGGGCATTTGCTTTAACTTTTGGGATGCATTCTTTCTCATTATACTAACTTAAAAATGAAACATCTTTCAATAATAATTTATTTTATTTTCATTTGAATTTTTTTCATTTAGTCTGAATGCAACCCAGAGTGGTAAATAACTTTTATTTGTAAAACAACTATAATCTTATTTTCAAACAGGTATACTCACTCTGGCCTTCATATAAGTATATGCTTTAGAAGCTTTCTGTTCTCTGTCACTGTTATCTCAGAGTTCAATCAGTGAAGAATGGAATGGCTATCCTTCGGATAAGAAGAATATTTCATTGACAAACAAGATAACAAAAAGTAAATCTGTCTTATGAAAAGGATAATGGGCTTCTTAAAAGTACATCTTTATTGAGCATTTATTTACTTTTCTAGATTTAAAGATGACTGTATTTTGAGACAGTAACAGAAAACAAAAAGTGCTCTTTAATGTTACCAAAAGATGTATATCCAAAAAATCTTGAAATGAGTTTTTAAGAAAAGCAACATAAATGATTATTGAGTTTACATCATTCACAATCTTTTAGAAAGCTTCAACAAATTAATAACTAGTATTTTCAGTTATCATGGGCAAGCATCTGCTTTGCAAAAAGTCCTTGTGGTCCTTTTCACCTTAGCTAGACTTGGAATAAATTCATTGTGTAAGAAAGTATCAAGTAATGTGGCCCTCTTGTGGAAAACTAAGTATCACATTCTGCAGCACAGTGTTAGACAGTAAACTAGAAGCTGTACAATATTCGTTACAAAGCTTTACAGAACCTTCCAAAAATCACCCAGTGAACTTAATTAATAGTCAGACACCTGAAGGGCACTCTTGTCCTGGTATGACGTAACTAATATGAAAATCCTATCTTTACTCATGTTTCAATCATGTTCCAAATACTAATAAATTCTCAGCATCCTTTAGCTTAACACATGCTCAATTTGGTATGAATACATTTTTTCTTATTCAAAAAAAAAACAGGCTTATTTGTTTTAAGGAATCACTGAGGAAAACAAAACTTACCTGCTGTTGTTGCAGATGCAGCAGTTCTACTGTGCTTACTTCAGAGCTGGTGTCACCACTTGATCTTCCATCTCTGCTGCCAGCCTCTAATTGGCTGCTTAGAGTGCTCATTCCATTTTGATTCATTGAACTGTTGCTTATTGTCTCTGTCGCAGATTCCTGCATCATGACTCAATACCTAAAAGTGATTAAGAAGTATCAATTAACACACATTACACCTTCACACTTCCCTTATCAAGATGTCCCTCTCTGCCAATTACAGAGACAGCATTTTCAGAAGCAAAAAAAAAAAAAAAAAGCTTTGAATAGTCATTTACCAAGAAAAGCAATACAAATTTACATTTCATATATATACTAATCATTGAAATTATGGTTTCTATAAGCATTTTTGTGTGGTTACATTTAACAGCCAAAGTAACATACCGTGCACATAGAATGGTCAATAGCATTTATGAACAACCACATTTTAAAGTCTTCCTATAAAACCAGTTTAAATGAAGGCACGACTGCACACTCTAGTGTTCTATATTTCCTATTATCTACCTTTGACAACCATGGATGACTATACTGCCTTCTTTTAAATATTCACTATCTTGATTTTGTCAGAATTTTACAGCACATCTTAGGCAATGCTGTTGTTTAATGATGCACAGCTAATCATACAAAATTAAAATTTTGTAAGGGTGTTACAAATCATATGGTATCAACCAATGATAAATTGTATAATGGGTTTCTTTTTTTGTGACTAAATAAAATTTTGCCTTGGAGGCATTTTAAGAAAAAGCTCCTGCTGCAAACACGTCAGATATTGCCTATTTTTTTTAATCAAACAGCTCATATTCATTTATTTTTCTGACATTTAAAACATTTAATACTGTCCTTCCTGGGAAGTAATTAAGCTTATGCATGAGCAGCAATCAAACTGTTCACTTGAAGATGACTTAAAACTCAATTTTAACATAGGCAAATAAATGAAAGATATAAAATTAATTTTCCAGGCATGTATTAGATATGAAAGCTGGAAATAAAATCTATCAAGAATATCACTAATGATTGTGCTAAAAACAGCATAAATTATGCATATTACCTTCTCTACAGTAATAAATGTTTTATCATTTTCACTGCATAAATATACTGTACTTTCAGGATAGCAATGAGATGTCCTGCCAAGATCAGTGGAAACTTGCAGTAAATACAGAACCAATGTGCTCTTACAAACCAGAATTTCACAGTACATCTTGAATTTGTGATTTAGAAAGGTCGGTTTTGGCTCTTAAAGATATCTGAATTCTATACTATAACCTAGTAGATACATGTATCTGTTTTACTTCTACGGACAGAATTTCAGAAACAACCTAGCTGCACTGTGACTTTAATGGTAATGCTAGACAGGCAGGGAACTTAACCCAAAGTAAAGAAAAATGCTAAACTTATCACTCAAGCTAATCTTTTTATTAATATGTGATTTCACTAGTTTAAACTTGGTCATATTTTAAGACTTTTGTCCATTTAAAAATTTCAAATGCATTTATTATAAAGCAAATGCAAGTTTAATATATTTTCATGTCACAGAGAAATCTTCAGATTATTACAAAATGTGACTATGGGTACTCATGCACACATAGAGACACACATACAAAATATGCTTGTGCAATAGAGATTTTTGCATGCTAATATTATAATTATTGAAATAAATGGTTATAACAATAGTTTTAACACATATTTTCTTCAAGATTAAATTATTAGATTATTTTTATAACTTCAAAAAATCAATAAACAAAACTTGCTTATTTATAAAAGACCATTAGTAGCTGGGTTAGCAAAGCAAATTAGAATGACAAAAACTACATACCCAAGTGAAATCTACTCTGATTTTTTTAAAACAGCAAAAAAAATCTCATAATCATAAAGGAAGCAATTGCTTTAACCATAGTAAACAATTCTCAAACCAAATATGTTTATGAACAAATTGGTTTTATTAAACATCTTACTGAACGTTAACAAAGAAAAATCATACAAAGGAAAACTGATACACAGTGATGAATTTTATAAGGAAAAAACAAAGCTAATACTCTTTTCTGAGATTAGGCAGCTAATAAGTATTCAAATTAGGCATAAATTTTACATGCACAATGTTTAAAATATTCAGAGAAAAGGTCTGATTGCCTTTAGTAGTTATATGAAAATTATAATTTTGGCCCTCTCCAACTGTGGAAACAGTTAGACATAACTTCTACATATTGCATTTGAATTTTACTTTTGACAATACAATTGGAGTATATATGTATATGTATGTTTTTCTTTCATAATCCTATTTTATTTGAAATGCTTATCTCTGGGTGGAGTTTGCAATAAAAACAATAGTTTTTTTTTTAAAAAACTGTATTTTCCAATGTAGTAGACAGATGCAAGTACTTAATAGTAATCTCTGGGTAGTTAATGTCAGTGACAATTGGATGAATTAAATAAGTTTCATGTATTACTATATTATAACCAAGTCCATCAAATAATTAAGAATAATCAACAAGCAGAGAATCGTGGGTATAAATCTTAATTATAATTATGAAGAAAGACCTATGTAGCTTCCAATTCCTCTTAACCAGAAGATTTTATTGTCTTTCATGGAGTTTTGACTTTATAAAACTCTAAAGTATAAATTGTGATTTAAAATTTCATTTCAATCATCTAAGAGTCAGTAAAATCAGGCTTGAGAAAAACAATTACAGTGATAGTACTTTTTAACTTATAAAACAGAAGCATCAGATTTGACAACTAATATGCTAAAAGAAAGGCAATTGTGTGAGAAGATGATTGCAATGTACATTTCACCCAAAGAAGAAAGCTTGGAGTATGTCTATTATAAAGGAGATATATCCTCAAAGATAATGAAGATGCTTTTGTATTTACTAAGTTTCTACTAGTGACACTTCCACACCTATTTTCCACTAGAGGAAATATTTCTAGCACAATGAGAGGTGCTGTTTACCTTTTAAAGTACAAATTCAGCATATTCTTTCAAAGTGAATGTGCTTATGGTCCCAAACACACCAAACTAAATTACTCATTCTTTTCAATCCAGCACAAAGTTTTTACAAAAATCAGTGAAAATAAATTCCAGATCATTAAAGGGAAAGGTGAAACTATGAATCGTTTTAATGTTTGTCTGAACTGTTAGCTAAACCTTTAAATCTTTCATCATACACACCTTTTCAGCCACTTCAGAAAATAACTTCATATCCTGCACTCAGATGATACAATCCTACTTTTCTCCATCATTAAGTGTTCTTTTCTTTCTTTTTTCTTCTTCTTTTTCTTTTTTTAAAGCAAGTCACTGTACAGATACTTATTCTCTACACCACTTCCCTTTTGAAACATTAAACTGACACTGGAACTGACTGCACAAGATTGCATTTTCTCCTCCTAAACAACTTGAATTGAAAGGTTACTTAGTGTAACAATATTTACTTGCAGAATTGTGTTGTTACCAAGGGTATAATGGATGGTGGCTATGCAGGTTTACGCAAGAATGAGTGAAGCATGAGGCATTAGCCATGTGTTTGACATGTTTCAAATTGCTATAATCCAGCATTAAACACACCCAGCAATTCATGCCATTTCTTGCAGCCATAATCTTGAATAAAGCGTGCACAACCACTTATTATATAAATTAGTATATGACTCCCTGTTATAGTCACAACAGTGCTTTTGTGTTTATTTTGCATCCAGATGTAGTCTTTTATTTGTACAAATAGCAGGATGTAAAGACTTAGCTCAATTAGACCTCCTTATTTTATGACAGGGTGGTACTGAATGCTAGACTTGGCTTTATTTTTCCTCTTAGAGTTATAGTTTCCACTGGTATGAAACTGTACCATGTGAAATAGACACTTGTCAGGCAATAACAGAAACCTGCGTATATTCTACTCCATATTCACTGTAATGTTCACAAGCTTGAAACTTGACCTGTTAACTATGTTATCTCAACCACCACCGGGGACACTATTGGTCCTTGTTGTTTACACAAGTTTTCTCTTGGGACTTTTCTCTCATCTTTTCTACCTCCCTCTCTCATTTTTCTTACAGCTCTCCCTGCCTTCTTCTTTTTCACCACCTATCCCCATGTGTGTATGCATATGTATGTATATGGATGGACAGATAGATAGATAGATGATAGATAGATCAAACTATGTATGTCAAGGATTGTAATGTTAAATCTCAATTTTTGGCATGTTATCCTTAAATGAAAGAATGGATAAAAATGATTTCCTGAAAAACTAATAAGAAATAACAGTACATAGAATAAGTTTATAACTATTTGTATGAACTTTTCTTAAACAAAATTACAGTGACATTAAAAGGCGTTTTATGTCCTGTACCTGGTGTCTTCTAGTGTCTAATTCATTTAACTATATATATATATGTACATATATATACATATATATACACACACACATATATTTCAAAAGATTTTGAACATGACATTTAAGAAAAAATACACAATATGATAAAAAACTTATATTCTTAAATAATGTTTAATCATTTAAAATTATTAACACAATATTTCTATGCAGATTCACACAATAAAGGGCTAAGTATGAGGAAAACCTACATATCCAACAAAAAAAAATCATATACATTTACCTGAAAATATCAGCTAAATTCTGCTTTTGAAAATGACTGTGATGTAAAACTTCTGTAAGTAACTAGCATTTAAATAATGATAACTTTTGTGCTCTAGTGGAATTAATTCATCATGGATACCAGGCACATTGCTTTTGAAATCTCTTACTGCTTTGCTAAAAGTATTTAATGCTAAGATTGCTTAATAAATCAAAATGCCAAATGTAAAGGACATAGTTGAATATGTAAGAACAAGAATTGAACAAGTACATGGATACTTTTAATTTTTAAAAACTGAAACTGGATGTCCTTTTAGAGGAAGGATATTTGCTGTTGTAGCAAGCAATATATATAATCTTAATTATAACATGCTATATTATGTTAAGTAAATGAATATTAAGCTGTTTAAAAGTATTTGCTGCTGCATTTCAGTTATATAAACAACATGTTTAAAGTGCTAATCACAAATTAAGGTTAACTTCTTGGATAAAAACAACTTTAGTTAGCAAAGTTCTAATTTTTATTTAAAAATATTCGCATTTTAAACATGCAAAGTTGTAGGACATTTCAACACTGTAATTTTTAAAAATAATAATTATGATTACCTTTAGTAAACATAATATTGTTAGATCTTCAACAGTGGCAAACATCTGAGAAACAGAGTAGAACAAATGAAATTCTTAAATTTCATTTCAATCAGCTATTAATTTATCACTCAGTATGTTATGTTTTGCTCCAGGATTAAAATAAAACTAACTTTTAAGACCCAAGTAGATAAAAATTTCATTATGGAAATATTATAAAATGATAAAATTAAAGCATTTAATCTTTGTGCCTTTTCATTTAAATATAGCACAACAGTAAATATGAAAGAATAATAGCTATATAGATGTAATTTACAGCAGCATTATGATCATTCATCTTACAGTTGAATAATTCCCATTCACAAATATAATTGAAAGGGATTTGATAATATTGATGACTGTGATGAACTAATTATTCCCATACATATTTCAAAATTGCATTTTTAAATTAATCTTTATATTTTAATGTTTTATTCTAGTTTCATATATTTATACAATTACTGTGTATAGAATCATTTCTCAAACAGGTGAAGATGTATATCAAGTTTTACTTTTCAAGGTCCATGCTAAATGGGCAATCTTTCTTTTCCATCTAATAATTTTAATGCTTTTAATGCTAGATAATTCATTTAATTTTTTAATGTTTTAAACCAGTCTTCTATAGCGTTAATATTTATTTTTTAAAAAATAAGGGAAGAAGAAATATTAGGAAAAGTTTATTTCATCTTGTTACTTTACAACCTCTGACAAACTGAGTTAGCATTAATTTATAATACAAAAATGTTATCTCTTTGCAATGTGTTGAACTATATCTATTTATATATCTTACATATGAGAGAGGAGGACTTAAAAACCAAAAAATATTACCTATCTGGCAATATAAAAATGAATACTGGTTACAGGTTACAAAAGGCCTGATAAGCAAGTATATTCTGTCATACCTTTCCTTATCTAAAGAAAAAAAATCTTCAAATTCTTGAGACCAGGAATATTTTAGTATAGAAACTAGAGAGTTTAACAGTAAAAAAGTGCTAAAGCAATAAGAAATAATTAGATCTCCAAGAACATAGAAAGACCTGCCTAGCAGGCAAAAGCTCCTTTTTATTTTAAAAGCTTAGTGATTGACTTGTGCAAGTTTGCAAGTTTGCAAGCTTCCATGCATTGGG
>CM052549.1:54382742-54392742 GCA_028533065.1 Trachops cirrhosus | reverse complement strand
CAAAGCTGTATCGGGGTTCGTCAAGTTTGGCTGGATACAATGACATTAACCTTCAGTTGAGGCCTAAATAATTTATAGCAAGCTTCACTAAGCACATATAAAGGTGACAAAAATCAGGAAAAGAAATAATTAACTAATGCAAATACTTCTCAATGTATACAAACACTCACAACAAAAATGTATTAGGAGGAAAAAGTATATATCCATTTTGTCAACTCATTTTTTCCTGGGTTTTCCATACACTTCACTACCAGCACACTACACATCAGTATTACCTGTGAATAACCCCAGGTTATTAAATAAAATGTTACACTCTGTGTATTAGTTTTCACAATCAAATTTTGCTTAGCATAAAATACTATGTTGTATTACATGATAAAACTCTTTTCAAAAATAACTCTTTGGGGTATGTGATCAGGGGGATGAAACTAAGTGAAAAATCCTAACTTATGTCTTTCAAAATAATAGTTCATTTTATAAATAGATTTCTAACCAGAATGGGGTGTCTTTATTATAATTTCTCCTTTCTAATAGCAATCCTTAAAAAGCTTTTAGTTTCTCAAATACGAGACACCCCCTTAGCAATGTGACTGTACTATGATACAGATAATTTGAAGTAAGCACACTTTAAGGAATAACATAGCAAATATTTTACTTTATTTATTTAAATCTCTTTCTAAACATACTGGGTACCTACTATGTGCCATGGTCTAGGCTCTATCAAAATCTATTTTGCTTTTCTCTCAGAAATAATTATGCAAAAGAATGTATGAAAGGTCAAAATTCCTCCCAATTGGATATAATCAGTTGTGAATCTCCTGAAAAACTGTCAGCATTTAGAAGACTTGGTTGTTCTTTCTGGTGGAAAGGGATTTATAAGCAAGACACATCGAATGAGCTAGGACACTGATTAAATACCATTCTTGAAAGCAGCAGAACAAACTAACAGGAAGAAATGTCCAGTGCTATCAAAACTATAACTCTAACAATAACATCTAAACTAAATCAGCAGCATTTACCAAACTGCAGCCACCATTTCAAATAGATAAATGCTGAAATAGATATTTTTAATAAACATAAAATTGGGAGAACTGCCTGCATTGTTCTACAACAGTATTATGAAATTCTTATATTCAAAAATGGATATCTATATTTTGAGTGATATGCTTATCCTTTATTTAAGTGTACATAAAAATATAAAGTACAAAGGAAATTCTATGCTCTTTCAAATGTGTGGCCAATTTAAGTGAAAAATACAGGTGTATTTTTTCATTGTGATGGGCTTGAGTGGGAAACATTATTTCATTTATATTTATGTATTTTAATCAGAATTTTAATAAATACACAGGCTTGGGGATAATCACAATTTCCTTTCCATCAGTCTAAATACATTTTTACATCACTTCAGTAATTCAAATTCCAAGCCAGATAGAGAATATGGTCCATCTTTGGGGATGTGAAATACTGAGATAATTTTCTTTTGTGGACACCACTTGAGTTTTGCTCTAAGACTGCAACTATAATCTTAATACTTTAACCAAGCACCTTCTATTTCATAGGCACTTATGTTATACATTTCCTCCTCCTATCCTAAATTGTAAATTCATTGAGAGTGGGATCTGTTTCTAGTTCAATATTTTATCCTACCAGTATGATCTGCACATAGTTAAAACCTTCAAATACTTGTTGCTTTATAAATGAATAAATAAATCAAATATTTAATACATGAAGGTAGCAACCATCTTATTTTTTGAATATTATTACATTCATCTATTGTCTACCTACAGCACTGTAGCACTAGTGTTGAGAGGAAGATATCAGAGAGGAAGTAATTGACATACGCGAACAAGGAAACCGCTCATTTATAGCCATAATGTAATGAGGACATCTTTACAAAGGCAGTGGTATTGTTTTTCTCCAGACAACACACACTATCTGTTATTCAAAAGTGAACTCTACTAGCATGTTTGCAGTTATCAACTTCACATGCCCTTCCATAGTCTACATGGCTAATGGTAAAATGAGTTTCATCACATAAAGCAAAAATGTAAATATTTATTCAGCATCTACTACATCCAGACACATTATAAATGTTTTACATGCATTATTTCTAATCCTTGCACCCAGCTTCAAAAGTAGATAATAACATTCCCCTTATTACAAACTGAGGAAACTGGGACTCATATAGTTTCAGTTGCTCAGGGTCAAACAATATTTAATCCAGTTTTCAAATCCAAGTCTTTTTTGCTCAAGTACTTGTTCTTTCTGTTATGCCGCAATGGCTCTTTAATCAGTTATTTCACAGACCATGTTTTATGTACAGAGTACTATGTTAGGTGTTATAGAGAGGCAGGAGAGGAATTCATAATAAAATACAATCTAGGCTCTGCCTTAGAAAATGCCAATTAAGTAAAATAGATAAGATATAGATCTTATCTAGCCTATCTAGAATACAAGTTAGAATATGAAAAGTACATTAAGAGTGTACAAAGGCCATGTGGTATGAGTTTTGAACTCTGAGAGATTATCCTGGGATATCATGGAAGCCTATATGGAGATCTCAGGACTCGAAATGGTCTACCAATGAATAAGCAGGATTTCTGTAAAAGAAAATATATTTGAGTATATTCCAGTCAAAAAGATTGAAAACTAAAATATAATGATGAACTGTATCTTGAGATTGTCATATGGTTCAGATTGACAGGAGCTTAGTCAATGAGTCAGTGAGTAGTGAATACACAAGGGTACACTAGATTTGAAACTGGAGGAACTTGAATGTCAGAAGGAGGAGTCTGAATTGCATTCTTTAGGCATAAGAGTATCAAAATTCTTATCAAGGCTGGAAAGTAATAAGAATACAGGCATTTTAAGAAAGTTAACTTTGACTTGTGTATTAAATAAGATTAAAAAGTGTTGGAACCTAGAGAAAGGAAAAATCAATTAGAAAAAATATGAACTCTGTGATATGAGCACTATTATCTTCCTTATTTTACAAAGGGGAAAAGTTAGGCAGAAAATAGTTAAGTGACTTGCCAGGGTGAAAGCCAGTTAACAATTAGTATGTTTAAAAAAAAGGAAGATTTAAGTATTCGGTTAAAATATGAAGATAAAAGTTTAAAGAGTCAATAAAATATTCATTAAAATGTCTCAAGTTTATTTTTTTCTAAAAGAAATTCACTTTTTTGGTAAGTTCTTTAAAGATGATATAAAATTATTTTTGTCTTCTGGAAAATGTAGAAAGATCATCATACATCAATGAGGTTTTTATATATCTATAGCTAAACTTAACATTTCATACACTTCATTTCTGGATCTGACTTAAGTAAGAAAAAGTAGCATGAGTGTGCAATAAGGTACTATCCAATTTGTATGACTGTCTCAAGAGAAAAAAGCCAGATTAGAATTAATATATATCTAATAAAAATTTTAATTTATTGAACAAATTTTAATAATCTAATTGCTGTTAGATTCTTTAAGGAAATATTCTTTCAAAAAAGTCTAAAAACTATTGACTCAAACTTCAAAATAATAGTTAAAATATTCCAGTAAAAGATATCATAAGTTCTAAATCAATGATAATTAAACAAACAGGTAACTTTTCTCTAATCAAATAAAGGGCTCAGTCTCACATTTAAAAGACTCTTTCATTATTGAGAAGTGATAGAACTCTTTAGAATTACTGCAAAAGAAACACCAAAGGTTACCAATAAGACAGTGAAGAAAAAGTACCAAGTACTGAAGTAGATGATGCTAAAGTGAAGGTTTGCTTTCTTCTAGCCACTTTATATGTGTAATTAACAAGTTCCATTCCTTAAATATGAAATCATTACTGAAATGGAAAGATAAGAGACACATTCATTATATTACTTAGCATGGGGTCATAGTCATGAACATTGTTACCTATTAATGTGAAAGCTAAGAACTGAAATATCATCATTTTACACTTACAGATTTTCAGAAATTATATCAGCAAATTATTCCTATATAAATTTTGGCTTAAAAATAACCAAGGACAGAAAATAAGGGTTAAAACTTTATTGTAAATTGTTGTAACCCAATCTGCTAATCAAGCTATTCTGATACATTTATATTTTTGATGCATTTTTATGACAAACATATAATTTTATGCCAAATATGATTATCAAAGTTCATAAAGAATGTAAATAAAGCATTTTAATTACCATTATGATTTAATTTTACAAATGAAACATTACTAAAAATTTAGCTTTACATTTTTATAAAGAATAAAACAGAAAAATTGTTTAATATTTGAGAAAACATTTTACATATCCTTTAAAAATTTTTTTCAAAATGTTTCTCAACTAAACATGCATATATTATTTGTAAAATACCATAAGTAGATACAAAAGACAGAAAATACTGTTAAATATTCACATAGAAATAGAGAAGAACTTATACTTAAGAAAAACATTGTTTGCCCATAAATGTAACTCTTTTTTCTTGTTGACTGCTGAGGGAAAAGTATTAAATATGTTCATTCATATTGTTAAAAAGAATGATATAATATTTGCAATAGCATTTCCCATTATGTATAACATTTTTCTTGTCACTTTTCTGAAAACTATTTCCAGCAATTTTAGGTGAAAAACAGAGGATGATAAAGACCACACTGCAGACTACTGTTAGCACCAGGTTTTGACACTGTTAAGATATGTTATGAAGCTAGCATAAGCTTTCACACAGAAGAAACATTTTCATCATTTCAAAACAGAAGTTGAACTGCTTTTTTCTATGCTATTAAAATACCTTATTGGTGGTAGGATACTTGACTGTTTTATTAGTAAAGCAAATTAAATTGTAATTCAAACTATTTATATTTTAGATGTCACTAAAACTTCCATGAATATTTTATTTACCATTAGTTTATTTTGCAAATTGTGAAAATTATTTAAAGAATGGGAATACCAGTTTCTCACACATTTAGGCAGTTTTCACAGTTTAAATCTTCCTCTGATACACAAAATTTGCATACAATGTAATCTGATTTACTTCCTTTTAATTTGCTATTAGCTCTACTTTTTCTCTTACTGTCTTTATTCCTTTTCTCATTTTCCTTCCTCTCCTTCCTTCTTCCCTTCTCCCTCTCTTATTCTCTCTGTACAAGATAATAACAAGCAGAAATAAAATTCTCCCCAAAAAACCTACAAACCTAAATCCTTCCAATTATACTTGGCCAAAATTTAATGGCAATGTTCACCTAAAGTAACATAAGAAAAGGTAATGCATAGATATAGTTAAAGACAAACATATAGACATGGGAGAAGGGAGAGGAAAAAGGAGTGAGAAAACAAGAAAAGAAGGAGAATCAAGGTGTAAAGAGCTTATTTATGCCTTGAAGGATATTTAAAATAATTTTCTTTTTTCTTCTCTCCTTTTTTTGTTAACTTAGTTTTTATTCTATTATTTTTTTTCAGGATTGAAAGAGCCTTGTATAAGTGAGAAAGTTATCCATAATGAAGGAGAAGTTTCCTGATTTTGTAACAACTATTTTTACTGTACATGGTGGTTTAATACGTTATATAACAGGTATCTAAATAAAGCTAAAATATGAGCAAGAAGGATTCAAATCAGAATAATAAAATCATCACATTTAATTAAGTCTATCATGTCATGCCCACACAAACACTGCACTACAAACATTAAACTAACCATAGTTAGAAAATTAAAGCTTCACTTTCTGTTGAGTTAATGTTAAAAGTAACTTTAATTGCTTTTCAAGATTATAAATAAAATTAGCTTATTAAACAATAAACTAATATATATACCAAGGTAAATCTAGTACAACTCTCTATTTCTAGTACATGTAACTCTGAACTTATTTTAAGTGGAACAGGGAAAAATAAACCCTACATGTAGATACACTTGATTTTTAATTTTTAAAACTTTGACACCAGTACTTTAAAGCAGCCTGATTTTATTTTCCTAATTAGACTTATCATATGTTGACTGCTGCATATATAAATTATACTGCTTTCTCTGAATAATACATCTCATTGCACTATCTAAATATCCAGCTATTACTAAAATTGTCCATTGTCTTTCATAAGCAAGGTCTTATTTTTTAACAAAACATTTTTTGGAAATGCTGACTGTAAAAAGTAAAAAAGTCAAGGTTATCAAAGAAGGACCACTCATAAGAAAAACTGTATACCCTATTTTTACAAAGAGAAAGTACACTAAAAACGTGCTACAAATACAGAAAAAAACAGGAGTCTCATACCAGAAATTTTACTACCACAAAACTTTGTGAATACTAATGAAAGGAATATTGTGTGTCACAGGTATCAGTAATAGTGACCCTACATAATCATGTATATCACTTAACACTTTGGAAAACTACATCTATTTTCACTTACCCTTTAAGCACTACTACTGCTTACCAGTAGGTAGCACTGTTACATCTATTACCTGTTACCACTGTTAATGTCACACAAGCCATCTATAACTTACTACATATTATCTGGCATTTGATTGTATTTTAGCCTCACTATTTAGGCTTCATGCTATTTATCTTGCAGATATTCTTCTCTTCCTAAAAACAAAATTAAAACTAATAATATAAGCAATGTCAGGAAGTGTGTAATTAATGAATGCTGCTACTTCTTTACTGGCTAACAGTTTATTCCTTACTGTAAATTAAAAGAAACTATTATTAAGTATAGTATGAAATTATTTGATTTAACAAGCTTAGTACTAAAGACTTAATTTCTGAAGTTATATATTCACTAAACTATTGCTTTTATATCAAGGTTTACATGGACCTTGATACTAAAGCATCTATTTTTAAATTACCTATATATCGACCCTTTTAGAAAAATGAATTAAAGTAAAATAAATTATTTGTAAAAACATACACATAGATCTACAAGGGAAAATATATAGAGAAACTTGTAAACAATTTATATTCTACAACTTAACAGAAGGCCACATATTCATTTGACAGAATCCATCCTACTTTAACCCAAATTACTATTTTCTATTTGGCGGTTCCCAACACACTTATATGTAAAATAGGGCAAAATCATATATATTAAGAGAAATTCTTGGGTTCTTCACTAACAGAGACACATGGAAAGTTTAAGTTTAATGATACCTGCTCATTAAATGATGCTAAACACTAAAATACCATGAGCAGCAGGGAATTTCAGTTTACATTAGAGAAAAAAATTAAAGGGTAAAAATGACTGAAGTTGGTCAGCTCAAGCTGATAGGGCACTTCAAATGAGTAACAGAAGAATAAAAGAGACACTGTAGGTTAAATTAGGTTCTCCTATTCCTTTTCTTGAAAGTGCTTAATTTCACAAATTTTATTTGAATGAACTAAACTACCAAAATCAAAGCATATATAAAGTTAAACAGGCAACTACACTTTACAGTGGTTTACCTATTGCATGGAAGATAAAACTTTAATTTTAAAAGGTTATTTTGATTTTTAAATGTGTATATTCCTTTTCTTCACTGAGCAATTGATGTGCTTCATTTCTAAGAAAACACTACTTCCAAAACCAATCTGATAATACTTACTGAAGTATTGTATAGCCACTTAGAACTTACTGAACACTTGTTTCACATACTTTTTAAAAAGTAGGACATTTCCCTTAGTATAATTTTTGACTTAGAATTCTCTAATAGCTTGTAATTTTTCCTTGCTCAACTCTTATTTCCAAATTCTTACTTACATTTTCAGAACAGTGGCATTTCTCTAGGTAAACTAAGTCTTGACACAACTGTAAAATAGTAATAATCATTTGGTATCAGTACTCCTCTCTCCATCAATCATTCCTTTCCTCTACTCAACTAAATTTCACCCTCACCTGTGCTCTTTACTCTTTTCTTAAAAAGATTTCACTTATTTTTAGATAGAAGGGAAGGCAGAGAGAAATAGAGGGACAGAAATATGTATGAGAGAAATATCAATTGGTTGGCTCTCCTCTGCCCACCGACAGGGGATGGAACTCACAACCCAGGCAGGCGTCTTCATCAGGAATTGAACCAGAGATATTTTGCTTGCAGAACAATCCCCAACCCACTAAGTCACACCTGTCAGGGCATCACCTGTGCTATTTACTCTTTGTATAAATGGTAACGCCATTCATAAAGTTACATATAGTACTAGTGAATTTATACTGCCCTCCAGGGCAAATGAATGCCCATGCTGGAAAGCAGAGAAAAGATGCTCCTTCTTAACACAAAGAATAAGTTGCTGACTAATAAATTATATTAGCTAAGAAGAAGTATTTTGGTCCCAAGGAAATTCTCCTGCAAACTTCAAATATTTGTGTTCCACCCCCAAAATAGATTTCAGATGGTGAAATCCTAACCCCCATTATGATAGATAGTGTTTTGGGGGTCTTTGGGAAGTGATTAGGTCATGAAGGCAGAGTACTCATTATGGGATTAGTTTCCTTATTAAAGAGACCCCAAAATGCTCCCTCAGCCCTTCAGCTGTATGAGGTTAAAGTGAAAAGAAGTACCTCACTGAGGAAGTAAGACCTCATCAGACACCAAACCTGTGAGTACCTTGATCTTGGATTTACGAGCTTCCAGAACAGTGACAAATAGCATTTGTGTTAGTTACAAGCTACACAGTTTATGGTATTTCTTTTATAACAGTTGGATGGACTAAAACAGCTGTAAAATGAGAGGCTCTGGAGAGGGCTCTCTCCTATAAGGCTCTTTTCTTAAAAAGCAGATACTTTCCTTGTCATTTTGTCATATTCACCATTATTCTCTAAGGATTTATATCTGCGTTTCATGCAGGTCATGTATAATTTAATCAACCATGGTTTTAAAAATCTGAAAAACAAATAAGAGTAAGAGTAAACCATGATCTCCTCATAATCCCTATCATGGCATTTCTCAAAGACTGTTCCACAGAACAAAACTTTCCCAGTATAGTCTCAATTTTATAGGTTCCATGGTAAATATATATATATATAATTTAGGTCTCTTGTAGATATACAAAGATTGTTAACTTATAAAAGGTATGAATACTGTAAAAAACACTGGTACCCATTTTCATTAGTTAACTATTAAATCCCATATATGTATATTATCTTTTGTATGCATATATTTCACTGAAGATGTGTTACTGTGATTAATATAAGCTACTGCCTCAACTCTGCAGGGACTGCTACATAATATGCAGAATATTTACCCCTTTCCATTTTTTAATCTAAAGAATTCTGAATTTTGAAATGTATATCCCTAGTATGTATGGAGATAAGGGATTGTGGACCTGTACAAACTAAGTAGATCAATATTATAAATGTAGTTGATAAGGAGTAGAGTTAGTAGAAGTGAACAAACAAAATCACTTGCATAAAACATGTTGCAGAACTTTAGTAATGGCATTAGATTAGAATACACTTTAACAAAGTAAATAGTCTGAGTCAGCTTGTGCATACCACTGCACATACTGCTTGGCACATAGTAGGTGCTCAATAAATATTTGTTTAATGGACTAGTTAATTGATGAAGTCAAAAGCTGACCAGTATGTGACTGTGTGAATTGTTTAAGATAGATGGAGATCTATTCTTTACACAAACATCTCTACAGGAGGAGACCCTAGAGCTTCTTTTGAAGGTATCCTGACAATGAAAATATCATTCTTTGTATTCTGGTTTAATTTTAATTTGTCTTCCTTTTAATTTATGATATAAGACATGTATTAAAACTATAGACTTAAAAATAAATTCAATATTTCAATTTCTTCTTTCTTAAAAAAGTCAAACCTAGTCTTTATTTTATTTTATTTTTTTAAAATATATTTTATTGATTATGCTATTACAGTTGTCTTATTATCCCCCCTTCATTCCCCTCCACCCTGAACACCCTCTCCCACCCACATTCCCCCCTTTAGTTGATGTCCATCTGTTATAGTTCTTTAAGCTTCTACATTTCCCATACTATTCTTGCCCTCCCCCTGTCTATTTTCTACCTACCATCCATGCTACTTATTCTTTGTATCTTTCCCCC
>CM052549.1:54358833-54382242 GCA_028533065.1 Trachops cirrhosus | reverse complement strand
GGTTGTGGCGCAGGCGCAAGCCAGGATGGTCCCCGGACCCTTTGTATTGGCGCCTCTACCTTGGAAAGCTCACTGCGGAGCGTGCGCCGCTGCTTCCAGGTTCACGGGTGTTTACGCTGTGGATTTTGGGGGACTCGAGCCTCCCCCCACATCCCGGCCTGGGCACTGGAGATCCCACAGAACGCCCGTGCTTTTTCGTGCTCACGGCTGTAGGCACCAAGCCATTTACCCAAAAAATAACTCTCTGAAGTTTTCTTTACTTCTTAGAATTAATAAATATTTTTGGGAGTTATTTTGAAACTTATTCACTTTATAATTATTAATTTGTTTTTACTTTAATTCTCCAGTATGACTAGTGGAAACCTCTTCAAGTTGGTTTCCATGTCTTTGTAGCATGTTCCTTATTTTTAGGCACAAAGTTCATTTTCTAATTTCTGTGCCCCAAGTATATACAATGACACATTTCTCTAAGAATCCCAGAGTCCTTTTGGAAGAAATTTAGAAATAAAAATCTGGGCCCTACGTGTTGTAAATGCTTTGGGGGTATTGCTGTTTCCAGGACCTCCCGGTGAACAGAGCTAGGGAATTACATAATATATATTTACAACCACAATGATTTCTATATCCATACTCATATTTTTCTATATCAATTGGAATTATAAATTCACATGGATAGTTGTATATCCAACAACACAAGGTTCATTCAAATTCCCCCCTTTCCATATTTGTACCTTTGGCAACGAGAAACCTAGATCCTATATCATTAACACACTTACCTTTTGAATAATACACTGTGTACAACTCATTTCTCGTCTTTGCCCCCATTGTTCTGATTGGATGTCCTCTTCTCCCAGCTTGTACTCCAACAACCATGCCAGACTGTTCTTCCACATGGATATCACTTTCATGCTGCTGACACCTGTAGTCTTCTATATATAATGCACTTACTATTCTTCTATGGCTTTGACTCCCTACCCCAGGCCACCCACTCCATGGAGACACCCTCCTCAGCACACTCTGATATTCCATGCCAAGGTGACCTTCTATATGGATGCCCTCCTGTTGGCTGTCAGGCTCTAACACCCTAAGCAGGACATCTCTCATTTGAAGACACTTTTCTCTTCCTGTTTGGTATTTGGCACCCTGGGTCTCTAGGTCACTAGATCACTGGGTCACTGGGGTTCCATTCCACTCCTGGTACACACACCTTTTTTTTTTTGTCCTACCTAATGGCCTTAGGGCTAAATTGTTTAAGAAGGAAATGGAACATTATTTTCATAATGGGTTTACTGCCAAAACACAGGTGTCATGAAAACCACCACTAAATCTAAGCTAAAATTGGAAAGAAAAAGACTCATATTGTTATGGGGGCAATTCTGGCCGGATTGCTGGACAAAGGGTAAACAGGGACCCCAGGATCAGCACACGAAGCTGTACTTCACCCCAGGAGATGGGGGAGAGGTTGGGAAGCACTGAGGACTGTGCATAAATAGTTTCCCTGGCAACTGGGCAGTGAAGCGTGATGAAGGGAATTACCCTCCTCCATGCTTCCATCCTACAGAGGATTTTCGGCCAGATTGTATAAGGCAGAGAGCACAGGAACACCACTCTCTTTGTTCTCCCCTCTTGCTCAGCTGCTGGGGACTCCAGTGCCTTGGCTAGCAGTCCCTGGAGACAGGTTTGTCTCGGAACATTTTCAGCACCCCTCCTCTAGAACTATGCAGGCTCCTCTGGCCAGGAGCATTGTAGGCAATGGGCCAGTAGGGCAGAAGGGGAAGAAGCTGGGCTGGTGGGCCCTGGGAGCTACGTGGCCAGAAGATAAGCCCCACAACCCCTCAACTGCACAGGAAGCCATGGTGGCACTGGCAACTAGAGCTGCACTGTGAGGGCCCTGCCTGGCCAGGCACACAGATACACCAAAGGGAAACAACTGGAGGAAGAGGGCAGCCCACTGTAGGGCAGCCAGATGCACAGACTCCGAAAGATGCCTGAAGCCAGACAGCGACTGGAAACCAACTAAGCCAACTGTGTTGTGTAAAGGATGGTACTTTTGGGTGGGAGAAGAGGTTACTGATACAGACTTGAACTGAGTTGGCAGAGAGTGGCAGGGTGATTTTCTTGGAGTGTCTTAGAGGAAACTGGCTTTGAGGTAGAAGCCTGCCATTATTTCAAACTGTATAGCCTTTGCATAAAAGGTTCTTTTCCTGTTCCACTGAACTCTGCCTCCAGAGTTTTCTCCTGTTGGCAGTGAGTGGTAGGGTCTGACTGATTGTTTTGTTACAATAATGGTACCCAACATAAGGCTCTAGCTGCTCATGGGAGGTTGACACCCCTAAGAAATGGCACTAGAGGGCTTCCAGGTTGCTGGGAATTTCTCTGCATGCCCACTAGTCAGCCACTTAAACACACCTGGCAGGTAGAAAGAAAATGGGTCTGGGAAGAAAACAGATTCTAAGTAGGAGGGAGGATCACCTGAGTTTTGGGGCCATGGACTGGTGTCCAAAGGAGGACTGACTGAGTTTTGGTGAGGCCATTACTTGGGGACCACAGTTTGTGAGATCAGTTGCCAAAATTCTTGCTTGTGAGCATTTGTTGGAATAATGGAGTCATGAATGCCATTTTTGTTTATATGTTTCCAGGTTGGCTGGGTTCTTCTGGTCATAGGGTTTTGCTTGCTCCGAATTTGGGCTAGCAGAGTCTATTTTTGTGTTGGTTCCCAGAGGGAGCCCACCGGGTACAATTTTAGCAGACTATAGTGTGTACAACTATTAGCCAATGTTTAAGAACGTGTCGGTTAATTATTGTAACACTGTGTGGCCTATGTTATGTTTTGGATTGTGGGGAAAGGTGACCCATGGATGGTTATGCAATTGGAACAGTATTGCCAGCAGTTACACAAATGGGATAAAACTATTATGTAAAGGTATTTATGTCATTGTATAGTAGGGTTTCACCAGAGACAGAGGTCTGTTTGATGTTTCAGAGAAGGGAAGGGGCCTCAAAACCTCTTCCTAACAGCAAGACAGGAAGAAAATGAGAATGATGAAATAAACTTCATTAATGTCCTGAACCGAGGGAACACAGACTTAGTAGAAGGAGGACTTCCTTTGTCAAAACCCCCACTGCTAGCTACCCCTGGAATAGGGCCAAGAGAGTCAATGGCCCTACTCCTGTGATAAGAGATGAGTATTCCCCTTGAAGAACCATCAGGGCACCCAATTTGGCCCAGGATCCTCCTAATCTGGAGTAAGACAGTTCCCTTTGAGGCTATTTCCTATAAGTGGAATAAATCAGGAAGGCCAGCCCACTGGCTATTATGGGGCCTATAATCTGTTTTCCACCTCATACTTACTGAATTGTAAGAAATCAACCCGTCATATAGGGAGGATCCTAAGAGAATGGCAGATCTACTCACCTCCATTTTTGCCACTCATCATCCAAACTGGGCAGGTATACAGGCTCTCCTTAATATCTTGTTTACTGTAGATGTGAGATAGCTGATTATAAATAAGGCTAATTAAGACACTCAGTGCCTCTACCAAGACAATCCCAATGTGATTTGTCACCCAGTTGGGGCAATTCCCTTGACAGAATCTAAATGTGACCCAAATAGTAGGGTGCCTAAGCAAAATATCCTGAATATGATACAGGCCTTTCAACATAAACCAAATGAAAACACTTCCAAATTTTTAGAAAGGATCTATCAGGCCTATTGAAAGCATATTGATGCTGACCCACAGGCACCAGAAAATGTACAGATGGTGAACATGACTCCTATTGGGCAAAGTGCCCTGGAAATCAGAAAGAAAGTCCAGAGTTTGGATGAGGCACTGGGAATGAATTTCTCTCAGCTGGTGGACATAGTCTTTAAAGTCTACAATGGCCAGGGAAGCAAGGAAGATAAAGCAGGCCATGGTGTTCTTAGAAACAGGATGGTGAGATAAGAAGAAAAGTTGGAACCCTAAAGGGAAAAGACAGGCCTACTAGTCATCAATCAATGTGTCCATTCCAAAAAGGAGGGCCATTGGAGAAAGAAGTACCCAAAACCAAAAGAGAAAATAGAGATGAAAATCCTCACTAAGAACTGCTGAAAAGGAGTGGGGAGTCTGATGACAAATGAGGAGGCCAAGCAGCTCCTTTGGACATTTCCTGACCTATTATTATTTCCCCATGGGAGCCCTTGGTACAGTTAACTGTGGGGAGCAAGCTAGTTGATTTCCTTGTAGATACAGGAGCTACATACTCAGTGCTGAATACAAAATTAACCAAGAAAAGTTCAGATTCAGTAATGGTTGCTGGAGTGACTGGACAATTATAAAAACAGACATTCCTTTAACCTCTAGAATGCCAGCTTGGGGACCAAACTGTTATGCATAGTTTTCTCTACATGCCAGTTTTCTTTATATTCCACTGCTGGGCTGGGATTTACTTTGCAAACTGCACGTACAAATAACTTATTCTCCTGAAAAGCAGCTATTATGTGTAGAGGTCCTACTGGAACATGCTCTCCAGCTCCAAGTGCTCCTGACTTGCCTGGAAGGTCCTGGAGGTGAACTCTTCCCACCTGAGATCTGTGAAGAGATTGATCAAACTGTTTGGGCTGATGGAACCTGGGGTAAAGCAATTAATATCCAACCCATAAAACTAATATAAAGAAGGGGTGCAGATCCCATGGAAGAAACAGTACCCCCTTAAAGAAGAGGCATTAGAAAGGATTCAGCCAATATCACAAAAATTTTTAAAATCAAGACAAATTTGGTCATGGCAGTCTCCATATAACACTCCCATCTGTCAGTCGAAAAGCCTTATTCTAACCAATATCAATTTGTACAGGATCTTAGATACACAAATGAAATTGTTCAGGACATTCATCCTATGGTTACCAAACCTTATACTATGTTGACCATGGTGCATGGAGATAGCAAATGGTTTTCAGTCCTAGCCTTGAAGGATGCCTTTTTCTACATCCCAATAGATAAACAGCCTCAACTACTGTTTGCCTTTGAATGGCAGGACCCAGAAACAAAAGCCATGCTCCAATATTCCTGGACTGTGTGGCCACAAGGATTTGAGAACTCCCCAACTATGTTCAGAACAGTATTAACAAAGGACTTAAGGGATATTCAACTGAAGTCAGGAGTTCTTCTTCAATACATAGCTGACATATTGATAGCTGGAAATGCCTATGAGGACTACTTGCTTGACATCATCACAGTTTTAAATCATTTGGTGAAAAGGGGATATAAGGTATTACCTTGCAAGGCCCAGATTTGTAAACAGCAGGTGGCATAGCTGGGATTTAAACAGAAACAGGGTATTAAGTGCTTGATGATGTATAAAAAGTAAGCCGTTGTTATACTAAAAATCCCAGGGAACTGCCCTGGCTGGTGTGGTTCAGTGGATTGAGTGCCAGCCTGCGAACCAAAGGGTTGCCAGTTCGATTCCTATTCAGGGCACATGCCTGAGTTGGAGGCAAGGTCCCCAGTAGGGGGCATGTGGCAGGAAACCACACACTGATGTTTCTTTTCCTCTCTTTTTCCCTCCCTTCCCCTCTCTCTAAAAATAAGTAAATAAAGTCTAAAAAAAGCAATTCCAGATAACCAAAGGCAGCTTCATGGGTTCTTAGGGATTACACGGTTCTGCTGAATTTGGATTCCAAACTTGAGGCTTATAGCAAAATCACTGTACAATTCCTTAAAAGGCTGGACTCTTAACCTTTTAAATGCACAAGAAATTGTCAGGTAGCATTTGATACCTTGAAAGAAAAGCTAATTTTGACTCCCTCACTAGGATTTTCCAATTTATAGAAACCTTTCAAATTGTACATTCATGAAAGGCAGGGGACTGAGCTTACTAACCCAGACTCTGGAAAACATTCCCAGACCCACAGCCTATGCCTCAAAGAAGCTGGATCACATGACAAAGGGATTGCCTTGCTCCAGATTAGGGTAGCACCCATAAGTGGGCTTAAATTAAGCCCTTTTGAAATAGTTTATGGGAGACCCTGCCAAATCTCGGTTTTGGAACTGTCCTCCTCCCAGACTTGGAGTACGAGTCAAAAATTAAGCAATGTGTACATCTTTTAGGGAAAACACTAACCATTTTGCACAAGTGTGCTCATTGCAGATCTGCCTGCCAATCTGATGAGCCCTTACACCTGTTCCATCTGGAGGAACGAGGTTTAATAAAAATCTGGACGACTCAAAACCACAAAAGCAGCTTGCTGAGCAATGGACTGGTCCCTATGATATCCTACTGACAACACACTCTTTCCTGAAGCTCATGGGAATCAAACCTTGGATCCACCATGCATGGATTAAATGGTCACTACTTGAGGAAGACTTGAACCCTGCTGCTGTGGCTGATGATGAAAGGGAAAACGGGACCTGCACTCTGGAGGGAGATTTGAAATTACTCTTTCAAAAGAAGACAATGGGCAGGCCTCAGTGCAAAGCGGTGATGTACTTTTTACTTTATTTACGGTCTCGCAAATCTTGGGAATTTTAGCTGCTTGATACTGAGAGTATGGTCCTTCCCAGTGTTGAAAAGAACAAGAATTAAAAGTGCCTTATGGCTAAATCTGAACAAATATAGAAGTCTGTGAGAGTTTTAAGTTGAAAGGAAAGAAACCTCAGATCTCAGTTCCCTGCTTGCTTTCTGATCTTGAGGGGACTAGGGAATTTTGTTGTTTTGTTCACAACAGCAATCATCATGTCTCTGCTGTGAGATCAGTTGGTGTACTGGTGGGCAAGAGAATGTCTCTGCCATTGAAATTTTGAGTCATTTGGACCTAGGAAAGGTCATCTGTAAAATCAGTTGGTGTGAGACAAGATTCTAAGGCAATTCTAGTCCCCCACTTTTTTCTGAAACTTTGTCTTTGTTTCTGTTCTGAAAGGGAATTGAGAGTTTCTGAGAATTAAAATTTCACATTAAGTTGGAAAGTAATGTAAAGCATAAGGTATGGATATGCAATGTTTGTGAATAGAGGAAGGACAAGGATTTTTTTTTTGGCTTGGTATTTTCCTCCTACCTTATCCCTTCAGAATTTGGCATTCATAATGAGTGAATAATGACACAAAGCTTTTTTTGCATGAAACCGTAAAGACTGGCTTCAAATTGAGGTTTTAATAGCCAAGACTTTGATTGGAATATCATGCCTGAATGAGGCATGTCTGGGCTCTGGTTGTTACTAGAAAGCCTTGAGAAACTGAGATTGACTTTTGGAGCTAACAAAAGGCCGCTAGAGAAATGGCATGGTACCTAATTTGGTTGTATTGTTCATGCAATTCTTTCCAGGAAAGGAATGAAGTTTGCTTTCCTGAAAGATGGCAAGGAGAAATCTTAAAACATGATGGGAACCTCAAGGACTTGGGGAGTACAGGTACTGCAGGCAAAGTTGTATGGCAGGATTGTGGGTTGCTTTCTGTGCCCTGATGGGTCAACCAGGGGTTGATCTACAGGTTTCTTGTGGAAGTTCCAGTGAGCAGATTTAAAGAGGCTATGTGATCAATTTCTGCTCTTGTCATGCTCATGGAAATGATGAAGCAAAATTAAAAACTGGCTGTTTTCTTTGATGACAATGAGGGTAATCTTAAGGAGAAGAATCATGTTTTGAGGAAAATCACAATGCTCAGTTGTGGATACTGGACTCTAGTACAGCTGTCTTCAAAGCTTTGTTTTCTCTTGGAAACAACTAGTTTACCTTAGCACCTGATGACATCACCAGAGATGTATAATTTATAGCCATAAAGAATTTGCCAAATTGTCACTGCTTGATATTATTCCAGTACAGGTGTTGCAACTGGACATCTCAAAAGACAGTCTTGTGGACTCAGAAACAGGTTAGTGATTTATTGTGTGAATTAACTTCTGTGTCCTTCCTTGTGTTTTCATAGGGTGTGTAGCTGTGACCTCGTTTACCTGGGTGTTTGGTTACACAGTATAGGCCTCACCTAAGAAGTCTACTTCCAGAGGTCCAGACTCAACAGTTTAGTTGGAATAGATGATTGAGTTGGTGACATATGGAGCGGCCTATCAGCTTCATTTTAAAACTTTTCTTTTTCTGCCCTAGTGGTTTAGACAGAAAGAGTCCAGAAGTGTTTAAGGGGGGAATTTCAGAATATTCCCCTCATCCTATTTGAGTTAAGTGTAGTGGTCATTAGAGCTTTGGACAGGTGTGATGTGTTGCATGCCTTCCTCTAAGGAAGCCACTCTCTCTTAATGGGTACACTATAGAATTAATCCCTAACTCTGTCATTTAGTTGTTATGGTTCTAATGGTGCCTTCTAATGCTCTTACCAAATTTGTTGCCTTCACAATACAACAAGTTTGCTAACTTGTCCAGTAATGACACTCTTTGAACATCACACATGCCACTTTCCAGGGACAACCAACTGACCTGGACTTTGAAAGACAATTTTCCTTCATGTAAAGGCTCCCCTCCACTCCTGAACTCCCGTTTTGGGGAATCTCTGGACCAGGGAATAGGTAGGACTATGTTCATGGCCATCAGGGAGTAGCTTCATAAGAATAAGACCTTTGCCCATTTGTCTTTGTACAATTATAAAGTCCAGAGGTGTTAATGGGGGGATTTGTAATGGGGAGTCTGGGTGGATCATTGGGCAGAGGGGTTTGAGGAGCCCGGGATCAGCACAAGAGGTTGCACCACCCCCACAGAGATGGGGGAGAGTTTGGGAAGCAACAAGGACTCTGCATGAGCGGTCACCCTGGCAACTGAGCAGTGAAGTGTGATAGAGGGAATTACTCTCTTACATGCTTCCACCATGCAGAGAATTTGGGGCCAGACTATATAAAGCAGAGAGTACAGAAACACCACTCTCTTTGTTCTCCCCTCTTTCCCAGCTGCTGGCCACTCAAGTTCCTCAGCTGGCAGGCCCTGGAGACCATGTGGTCTTGGAATATTTCAGGTGCTCATACCTGAGTGCTCTGTGGGCCTGCCTGGAAAGGAGCACAGCAGGTGCTGGGTCGGTAGGGCTGAAGGGGAGGAAGCCTGGGCTGGTGGGCCCTGGAAGCCATGTGGCCACGCAATAAGCCCCATACCCCTCAACCTCACAGGAAACCATGGCAGCACTGGTGACTGGAGCTGCACTTTTGCCTTGCAAGGCACATAGGTACACCAGAGGGCAGTGGCCAAAGGAAAAGGGCAGTGTGCTGTAAATAGGACACCCAGATTCATAGATTTTGAAAGATGCCTGAAGATAGGCAGTGACTGGAAACCAGCTAAACTACCTGTGTTTCTCTATATAGTGGACATTTATTTATTGGTTTCCTCATGGGAATCTATGCTATATATTTTTTCTTCTTGAACATCCTAATTTCCCAGTCACTTGTTTTGGATTGGACCAACTTCACACCAAGTTCTGCATGTGGGCACTGATCCTCTTAAGTCAATCAACTTACCTCATCATCTAGGCTACTGCAATTAGGTCAGAAATGGGTCTTAAGCCTTAGTCAGCACACACTATTCACCTGGCCATACATAGTGTCTGGTTCAAAGTTAGGCACTTGACTAAGTGGTCCAGAGTGACTTCTGGAAAATTCTAGGACATAAAAATTCTATCTTCTTTTCTGGGTGGGTGATGTAAGGATGTAGGGCTTGAGACTACTGTAAGAAGAGAGCCTGAAGCTGTCTAGGGATCACTGAGTGGAGCCAGAGGTTAAAAGAAGTCCAGAAAAATTGTAGACAAAGGAAGGGAGTTTGCTGCATTCTATGAGAAAATCTTCACTGTCAGGAGGCAATTCAGATTGTTTTAGTTATCTTCCCAGTAGATATAACAAGTGTTCATTGCTTCTCCTTCACAGAGTCATTCATTGTTTTTTCCAGATGACCTTTATTCAACCAGCCATTTCTAACTAGTTGCCCCATCCATGTACCATAATCTATGTACTTTTTAAAAGCAAGTTAGGAATGAAAGATTGTTCTTGACAATACTTAAAACCCTTCCTCATTTACTCTGGGTTATATTGGTATCACCCCAGTTCCTAGGTTTCTAGTCCCACCAAGTTCATATTAGCTGTGACTTCTGTATGGTTCTGTCTTGAACTCATCCAGTCTCCCATTTTGGTTCACTGGACATTGGCTTCCTTAGTGGATCTCAACAATATTTCTTGATTTTCTTTGTTGGCCCAAATCTTCTTCTTCATTATATCTATTGAAAAATTCTCTGCTTCAGTTTCCACCTGGTAGAGTCTCACTTTCTCAGCATCCTCTTCTTTTTGAACATTGTGAAATTCAGGTAAGTGAACAATTGATGAAATTCTCACTCTATGTCAGGTACTATAGTAAAGATCTTGAAAACATATGTTCCCTTCACATGTTATAAATAACATATTCACAATTAATGCAATTAAATTTATTTTAAAATCAGCAGATATCTGAGTTCCGTTGGCATGCCTTTATTCTAAAGACCTAGTACCTTTTTACAGTACACAGTTGAGCTTAAGCTAGAATTGATAAGGATGATTTTGATTTTTTACATTCCAAAACTATCATGACTAAATATTTTCTTAGCTTATGACAATGTCAGTTTGTAATTCTTAAAACACCTAGATATGGACCAAAAGGCCTACTTTTTATGGCTAATATCTTAACTTCTAAAATGAAGTACATTTTAAACAGGAATATGTTAAGTTAATATTTGTGGGTGGTTCCATTTCTATTGCTGGTCATAGAAACATTAAACAATCCCTTGGAATAAGTCAGGCACTGTGTCAGGTTCTGCCAACCCCATAGTGAACAACTGGATGTTCTACCTGCCCCTGTGGAGCTTACTTAGATTGTGAAAGACAGATATTGACCAAAGTATCATTTAAAAACATGCAATCATAATGCTGAAGTATTCATTTGAATCTTTTCCCTGCAGAGGCATGATCTCTTGACTAAAATACATAGAAAAATATCTAAACTAGAAACCTCATCCAAATGCTCACACAGGCTAAGCAGATGCTTACTCCAGTGAAGGACTGTGGAAAATTTAGCAAAGTGGCAAATGCATGTCCATTCTAAAGGGACATGTTACCACATGGAATGTGGGCTTAGTGTTGCCAGGGCTTCATCTATTTCTAGAGAAACCAGATGCTTAAATGTTAAAAACCTATTTAAAAATTGTGGGGGCAAAGAAAGATGCATGAGGATTTGGCCTACAAACCACTATTTTGCAATATAACAAAAGGTGAAGCCCAGGTTTATGATGACCCTATTTTATACTATCAACTCAAATCTTATGTAATTTCTCATAAGCAAATTTAGGTACTGCTCCTGAATACCATCTCTCTGTGGAATGTGTAACCTATGCAGCAGGAGGTGTTTGATAGTGACATTCAGGAAGTGTTCATCTTCATAAATTGTTACATTTCATCTTCATATTCTAATGCCCATTATTCTCCATCTTTTTAATTTGTGATTAACTGCACTATTCAAGTTAACTATACTACATGCTTTCTTCTACTTTTGATTTTTGAATTGTTTGTATATATTTTATAATTATGTTGTTTTGTAATACTTATGACACAAAAAAACCTTCAATTGTCACTAACTTTTCTTAGAAATTCTTATGCATTTTCCTTACCATAGATAAATAACTTATTCATGGTTTAAACCTCATTTGATATTCTGTGGTCTGCTTTGAAATTTCTTTAAACATTCTTTAAACTAAAATTATCTTTGTCCTGTCTTAAGATATTTGAACACAACTAGGGATTGATCAGTAATTTGTTCACATGTCCTTTTTTATTAAAATAGTTTCCTGTGAAAAATTCTATCTTTGTATACAATACTCTTTTTTTGAGTAAAAGAGAGAGATTCTTAGCATTTTAATTTTTATGCAAGTCTGTCAACCTTAAAGTCTGCCTATTTTATCTCTGAAGCATAGGATTCATATTCAGTCAATAACTCAGTATAACTTTTCTTTAGGACCTAGTAATTCATATGTTTGGGGATCAAGTCTTCTCTGAAAATTTGTTCAGAAAAGCAATCCATTTTTTGTGTATAGTGTGAGTTGGTGATAGAGTTTCATTTTTTTTGCATGCAGCTGTCAAGATCTCACAACACCATTTGCTGAAGAGGCTATTTTTACTCCATTTTATGTTTCTGCCTCCTTTGTCAAATATTAATTGACCATAGAGAATTGGATTTATTTCTGGCTCTATAATCTGTTCCATTGGTATGTGTCTGTTCTTACACCTGTACCAGATTGTTTTGATTACAGTGGCCTTGTAACACAGTTTAGTATCAGGTATTGTGATCCCTCCTACTTTGTTCTTCTTTCTCAAAATTGCTGTGGCTATTCGGGGTCATTTGTGGTTCCATATAAATTTTTGAAATGTTTGTTCTATATCTGTGAAATATACCATTGTTATTTTAAACTTGATCACCAACTCACACCATACACAAAAATAAATTCAAAGTGGATAAGAGACTCAAATATAAGTCATGACACACACAAAAAAGTTCTGGAAGAAAATATAGGTGGGAAAATCTCATATATTCCATGCAGCAATATTTTCATCAATATGTACCCTAGAGCAAGAGACATAAAGGAAAGAATAAACAAATGGAATGCCATCAAAATAAAAAGGTTTTGCACAGCTAAAGAAAACGGCATTAAAATGAAAAGAGAACCAACCATATGGAAAAACATATTTTCAAATGACACCACGGACAAGGGTTTGATCTACAAAATATGTAAAGAACTCACACTACTCCACTCCAGGAAGACAAAAAACCTAATTGAAAAATGGGCAAAGGACTTGAACAGACACTTCTGCAAGGAGGACATACAGAGGACCCAGAGATATATGAAAACATGCTCAGCATCACTAGCCATCAGAGAGATGCAAATTAAAACCACAATGAGATACCATTTCACCCTGTGAGCATGGCCATAATAAACAAATCAACAAACAACAAGTGCTGGTGAAGTTGTGGAGTAAAGGGAACCCTAGTGCACAGTTAGTAGGAATGCAGACTGGTGCAGCCACTGTAGAAAACAGTATGGAATTTCCTCAGAAAACTAAAAATTGAACTGCCTTTCAACCTGACAATTCCACTGCTGGGATTATATGCTATGAACCCTGAATCACCAATTCAAAAGACCCTATGCACCTCAATATTCATAGCAGCACAATTTGTAATGGCCAGGTGCTTAAAGCAACCTAAGTGCCCATTAGTAAATGAATGGATCAAAAATGGATATGCATTTTTGCAGGAAAGCATCATGCTAAGTGAAATAAGACAGACAGTGAAAGACAAATACCATATGACCTCACCTTTAACAGGAACCTAAACAACAAAACAAAGAAGCAAATATAGCCAAAGACATTGAAATAGAGAGTAGGCTGACCATGACCAGAGGGGAGAGGGGAGGGAATTTCAGGGGAATTTCATGGGAGAATGGGAAGGCTTTACAGGAACAAATATAAAAGACACATGGACAAAAACTAGGGGGACGGTGGAAATGAGAGGGAGGTGGGGAGGAATGGGTGGGTGTGCTGGGTTGGGAGTAAAGGACAGAAAAGTGTACCTGAACAACTATTAAAATAAATAAAAAGCTATGGTACATTTACATAATGGAATACTACACAGCAGAAAGAAAGAAGGAGCTCTGCCCTGGCTGGTGTGGTTTAGTGGACTGAGTGCTGGCCTTAATTCCAAAGGGTCAGTGATTCGATTCCCAGTCAAGGCACATGCCTGGGTTGTGCCCCAGGTCCCCAGTTGGGGGCATAGGAGAGACAACCACATCTCCCTCTTTCTCCATCCCTTCCCTTCTGTCTAAAAATAATTTTTTAAAAAAAGAAAGAAATAAGGAGCTCCTACCCTTTGCAACATTATGGATGGATCCAGGGAGCATTATGCTAAGTGAAATAAGCCAGGCCATAAACGACAAATACCATAAGATCTCACCTATAAGTGGAACCAAATCAACAAAACAAGAAAGCAAGCAAAATATAACCAGATACATTGAAATTAAGAAAAAACTAACAGTAACCAGAGGGGCAATGGGAGGGGATAAAGGAGGGGAAAGGGTGTATTTTCAGGAACATATATAAAGGACACATGGACAACACCAAAGTGGGGAGGTGGGAGGTGGGGATGGTTGGTGTTGGCGGGGGTGGGGGTTGGAGGAAAATGGAGACAACTGTACTTGAACAACCATAAAAAAGTTAATTAAAATAATAAAAAAATGCAATCCATTAATTCCTCCAGAAATTCAAAGGTTGTTTCTTAGGAGTTCTTAGAAAACTGCATAAATGTGCCATGTTGTCTTGGTTCTGTTATAAAATTAGTTTTACCTTGTCACACTGTGGAAGAACACTTACCTATCAGGGTGATAAAAACAGGTTTACGTAAGCACTATCACTATTCACTAAAGCTATGATGTGGTGGAAAGTGTCTATTATATCACTGTGATAGAGTTGTCATAGGCAAAGAGGGTAAATAAGTATGAAGACAAATTTGCCTCCCAAATTTGATAGGTGTTACAGCACTCTATCCTTATTTTGTATCTATCTTCACTTTCTACTCTCATTTATAAGATTCAGTCTTCTGATTTTTTTTTACACTTCTATTTATTTTACTGATGTATTTTATAAGCTGCATGGCAAAATTTGACCTTAAAGATTATAAGCAAATGAACTTAACATGAAGACTGACAGTTTTCATCTATTTTTCTTTGATGAATTAAGCACTTTGTAATATTTCCAATACATGCTTCCTCACTACTTTTACTGTAGGCTATAAATTGTCTAACTCTAAATATTAACTTGTTGAGAAGTAAGAGAGGAGAAAAATAATAAGCTATTCCCTATGGATGAAATTCAAGAAATGTCATTCATGATGATCTCCTTTGTCTCTAACAGTATGTTTTTAACAAATTTGTGAAGTCCACATATTATAAATTTTGGGATGTGACTATCAGAATTCCTGCTGGTAATAGTAACTCCAATTTAAAAAAAAAGAAAAACAACAACAACAAAAAACCATCCCACAAAGACAGATATAATAAAAATATTCCAAAGTAATGGTAAGGGCAGAACAGGGTCATTCAATTTCAACCCCCAGGTTTTACATTGTACTAACTGTATTTCCTAAGATGACCTATGTTTTTAAAATACAAAATTCTTAAGGAGAAAAAATAAATAAGAGATAGCTTCCTCATCAATTAAATAAGAAGTTATCAGATAGCACAGACTGCCTTTTTGAACCATTTTGACAAAAATGTAATAGGATTGAAATGTGTGATCACAATTGATCTGATGGTGAGTCTCATTTTATAATTCAGCTCTGTTAATGGAGGCCACCTGCCAAATCTGGTGAAAGTATGAGAAAGACACCTGCCTTAACAGGTAAAATAAAGTTCTTCAAGGAGGTTAAAGTGAACTGAATATGACCTAAGAGATTTGAATAACTGGTGGTAACACTGAAACCTTTTGATGAGACTTGTTTTACTGGTTTTGTGTATCAATGGGATTAATGTGCACCTTTCCCTGTGAAGTTATATATTAAAAAATGAGTGTTTAATATTTGGGAAGTTCATAATTGAAACCTTAAGGTGAATTTTAAAAATAGCGTTTAAAATGTTGGGAGGAAGCAATCTTATTGTGACAGATCTCTTTTTTTCATTTTTATTGAATTTATAGGTGGGGCAATGGTTAATAAACTTATAAAGGTTTCAGGTGTACAATACATTTTTTTTTGATTTGGTAGTCTTATTTAGTTTGTTTGGGGGGTGGGGTGGGGGAGTGTAACAAGTCTCTTCTTTCCCCATTCACTGTATGTTTAGTCCTTTCTCTTCTTTTTCCTGTATTCTTCATCTTTTACTTTACATTTACATTGAAATGATTTGTATTGGTACTGTCTTCTCTTTTATTTAATCTTTATTGTATTTTTTCCACTGGTGTTTAGTCCCCTTATACTCCCTCCCCCAGAATCACCACATTGTTACCCAGGTCCATGAGTCCTTTTTCCTTTTTGTTCAATCCTTCCACCCCCTAACCTACCTCACCCCCCAGCTGTCATCCTGCTTTCCATCTCTGAATCTGTTCCCAGTTACCTTATTAGTTCAGTTTGTTCATTAGATTCCACACATGAGTGAAATCATATAGTATTTGTCTTTCTGTGACTGGCTTTTTTCACTTAGCATAATGTTCCCCAGGTCCATCCATACTGTCTAAAGGGTAATTTTTCTTTTTTATGCCTCTTTATTACACAATTCCATGGTGTAATTGTCCCATAGTTGTTTTATTCACTCATCTACTGATGAACAGTTGGGCTGTTTCCATATATTGGCAATTGTAAATAATGCTTCATTGAACATAATATGGTGCTTATGCTCTTTCAAACTAGTGTTTTGAGTTCCTTCTGATATATTCCCAGAAGTGGGATATTTGGGTAAAATGGTAGATTTTTTTTTTTAATTTTGAGGTATCTCCATACCATTTTCCACAGTGGCTACACCAATCTGCATTCCCACCAATAGTGCAGAAGGGCTCCCCTTTCTCCACACCCTTGACAACACTTGTTGTTTGTTGATTTATTGATGATAGCCATTCTGATAGGTATGAGATGATATCTTATTGTGGTTTTAATTTGTATTTTTTTGATGAGTAGTGACATTGAACATCTTTCATATATTCATAGACTATCTGTATGTCCTCTTTGGAGAAGTGTCTACTCAAGTCCTTTGCCCATTTTTCAACTGGGCTGTTGTTTTTTCAGTGTTGAGTTTTGTATGTTCTTTATAAATTTTGAATATTAATCCCTTACCAGATGTATTAATGAATATATTCTCCAATTTTGTGTTTTGTCTTCTTATTTTGTTCATGTTTTCCTCTACTATACAAAAACTTTTTAGTTTGATATAATGCCAGTTATTTATTTTTCTTTTGTTTCCCTTGTCTAGAGAGATATGTCCGATACAATACTGTAACGAGCAATGTCTGAGATTTGACTGCCTATGTTTTCTTCTACATCTTTTATGTTTTCAGATCTAACATTTAAGTCTTTGATCATTTTGAATTTATTCTTGTGTAGGGTGTAAGAAGGTGGCTTAGTTTTATTTTTCTGCAGTTATCTGTCCAATTTTCCCAAAACTGTTTTTTGAATAAACTATCTCAAGCCCATCATATGTGCTTGTTTCTTCTGTTAAATGTTAATTGACTTTAAAGATGTGAGTTAATTTCTGGGCTCTCCATTCTGTTCCATTGATCTATGTGTCTGTTTTGATGCCAGTGCCATGCTGTTTTGATTAGTATGGCCTTATAGTATAGTTTGATATTAAGTAGTATGGTTCCTTTAACTATGCTCTTCTTTCTTAGTATCACTGTTGCTCTGTGGGGCCTTTTGTGGTTCCATATGATTTTTTGAAATATCTGTCCTAGTTCTGTGAAATACATGGGAATCTTGATAGGAATTGCATTGCATTTATAGGTTTCTTTGGATAGTATGGACATTTTAATGATAATTCTTCCTATCCATGAACACAGTATGTGTTTCCACTTATTTGTATATTCTTCTATTTCTTTCTTCAGTGTCTTACAATTTTCCAAGTACTGGTCTTTTACATCCCTGGTTAGGTTTATTCCTAGGTATTTTATTCTTTTTGTAGCAATTGTAAATGAGATTTTTTTTCTTCATTTCCCTGTTAGTTAGTTATTGCCATATAAAATGCAACTGATTTCTGGATATTAATTTTGTATACTGCTACTTTGCTGAATTCATTTATTTGTTCTTGTAGATTCTTGGTGGAATCATTGGGGTTCCCTATTGATGTACACTATCATGTCATTTGTAAACAGTGACAGTTTTACTTCTTTCATTTCAATATGGATGCCTTTTAATTCTTCTTCATGTGTAATTGCTGTGGCTAGGGCTTCCAGTACTATGTCAAATAAGGGAGGTAAAGGCAGACATTCCTGTCTTGCTCCCAATCTTAAAGTGAACATTTGTAGTTTTTGCCCATTGAGTATGATGCTGGCAGTGAGTTTGACATATATGACTTTTATTATGTTTAGATATGGTGCCTCTAATCCTACTTTGCAGAGAAGTTTTATCATAAATGGGTGCTGAATTTTATCAAATGCTTTTTCTGTATCTCTTGATATGATCATGTGGTTTTTATACTTTATTTTGCTTATGTGATGATCACATTTATTGGTTTGTAAATGTTGTACCAACATTGCATTTGTGGAATAAATCCCATTTGATCATGGTGTATGATCTTTTTGATGTATTGCTGTGTTCAGTGATGTATTACTAGCATTTTGTTGAGGAATTTAGCATCTATGTTCATCACAGATATTGGTCTGTGGTTGTCTTTCTTTGTTCTGTCCTTATCTGATTTTGGGATCAGGATGATGCTGGCCTCTTAAAATGAACTTAGAGCATTTGCTCCCCATGAATTTTATGAAATTGTTTGAGAAGAAGAGGGGTTAGTTCTTTGAATGTTTGGAAAAATTTACCTGTGAAGTCATCTGGTCCAGGGTTTTTGCTTGGGAGTTTTTTGATTACTGCTTTGATTTCACTAGGTGTAATTTGTCTATTCAGGTTCTCTGATTCATCCTGATTTAGTTTTAGAAGACATTACATTTCTAGGAATGTGTCTATTTCATCCAGGTTTTACAGTTTGTTGGCAAATAATTATTCATAATATTTTCTTATAATCCCTTGTATTTCTTTGGTGTCAGTTTTTAATTTCCCCTCTTTGTTTCTGATTTTATTTACTTGGGTTCTCTCTCTTTTTTTCTTGATGAGTCTGGTTTAATGTTTGCCAATCTTTATCTTTTTCAAAGACCCAGCTCTTGGATTCATTGATGTTTTATGTTGTTTTTGTTGTTGCTGTTGTTTTTGGTTTTTTTTTAGAATCTATTTCATTTAGTTCTGCTCTGATCTTTATTTTTTTTCCTTCCTTCTACTCACTTTGGGCCTGTTTCTTCTTCTTTTTTAAGTTCCTCTAAGTATAAAGTTAAATTGTTTATATGAATTTTTTCTTTCATATGTTTCTGTTTGTTTGTTTGTTTGTTTTTGAGATAGGCCTGTAATGTTATGCTTTTCCATCTTAGGACTTTTTCCTTGTGTCCCACTAATTTTGAATTTTTGCATCTTCATTTTTATTTGTTTCAAGGTATTTTTAAATTTTTTCTTCTTTCCTTTTGCTTGCCTGCCTGGGTGTTTATTTTTACCTTGTCTTCCAATTCACTGATTTGATCCTCTGCTTCATTTAACCTATTATTTATTTCTTTCAATGTATTATTCATTTCAGATATTTCATTGTTTATTTCTGACTGGTTCTTTTTATGGTTTCTGTGTCTGTTTCGTGCTGTTGCATATCCTTATAATCAATACTCTAAATGCTCTATCTAATAAATTGCTTATTTCCATTTCATCCAGCTCTTCTGGTGAATTCTGTTATCTCATTTGGGGTCTGTTTATTTTGGCCACTTCTTTGTATTTGTTTCTATGCATTTGGTAAATCTGCAAAGAGTCTTGGGTAGACCTTTGTCATACACTGATTGGCCCTGGTCAATCTGTTTAGAGATTTCAGGGATCTACACTGTGGCTTGCTCTGGTGGGCCTGTTTGTGTTCAGAAAGAACCAACCTGTGCATCAAGGCTGGCTTTTATCAGCACTGGGCCGTAGGAGCCTTAGCTACAGTCTCATAGAGCTCCCAGAGATCAGCCTTAGTTTTTAAACTTATCAGAGATATAGCCTCAAGCTGTAATTAGCTGCCTGGTTTAAGCTCCACAGGGTAGGGCAGAGTAATTTCTGTGAGCATGGCTATTGCTTCTTCTCAGATTGATGCCATTCCCAAACAAGTGCTCTGCCTGAGAAAGATGGCTCAGCAGCATGGGATATGACTCAGCACAAGGATTCTGGCAGCTACGCCTTCAGTTGTCTCCCCAGAGCCACCAACCCCAGATTCTCCCCAAGTGTCTCTTGTCCACTCTGCCCTCCTTTTGCTAGAGCATGGGTAAGTGGCTACAAATCAAATTTTGTGTATCGGTCATTTAACAGGCTCTCTGAGTCTCTAGCCATCTCTCTCTGGCAGATAGAAACCCTGCCTATTTTCACAGCTGGATGTTATTTGGATTTCTTTCTGGCTCTGGTGATGTAGGCTAAGAACACCAAGTTGAGGTTCAGACTCCACACTTCTCAGGGGGAATCCCCCAGCCACTGAAATATCCCTCTAGAACTTCAGCTGCCACCCGTGGGAATCTGGGCAGCACCCTCATGCTTCCTCCACACTCCTTACCAGATTCATTGTAGTGAAGTGGTTTCTTCTTTTTGTGATATATGGCTTCTCCCCGGGTAGCATTCAGTTGGTTATTCAGGATGATTTTCTACAATTCAGTTGTAATTCCAGATTGGTTATGGGAGGATGTTAGTATAGCTTTCACTTACTCCTCCACCATTTTGGATCTCCTCAGGTGTACAATTTTATAATACCTTATCTGTATATTGTATTGTGTGTTCATCACCCCAAGTCAAGCCTCCTTCCATCACCATTTATCCCCCGCTATGTCCTCTCCTACCTTCTCCTATCCCCCTTTCTCTCTGGCAATTACCATGCTATTGTCTGTGTCTATGAGGTATTTCCTTTCCTTTCCTTTCCTTTCCTTTCCTTTCCTTTCCTTTCCTTTCCTTTCCTTTCCCTTTTCCTTTTCCTTTCCTTTTCTTTTTCTTCCTTCCTTCCTTTCTTTCTATTTCTTTCTTTCTTTCTATTTCTTTCCTTCCTCTCTCTCTCTCTCTCTCTCTCTCTCTCTCTCTCTCTCTCTCTTTCTTTCTTTCCTTAATTTCTTCACCTTTTTCACCCAGCACTGTCACCCCCCATAGCCTGACAGCCATCAGTCAGTTCTCTGTATCAGTGAGTCTGTTTCTATTTTGTTTTTTAGGTTTTTTTATTCATTATATTCCACATGGGTGAAATCACATAATACTTGTTTTTCTCTGACTAACTTATTTCACATAGGATAATGCTCTCCAGGGACATCCATACTGTCACAAAAGGTGAGATTTCCTTCTTTTTTTATGACTAGTAGTGTTCCATTGTAAAAATTTACCACTGCTTTTTTATTGACTCATGTACTTATGGACACTTGGGCTGCTCCCATATCTTGACTATTAAAATAATGCTGCAGGGAACATAGGGGTTGCATATAGTTTTTCCAAATTAATGTTTTGGGTTTCTTTGGATGTATTCCCAAGATGGAATCACTGGGACATCAGACAGTTCCATTTTTAATTTTTTGGCAAAAACTCAGTACTGTTTTCCACAGTGACTAAACCAACTGCATTCCCACCAAGTGCATGAGGTTTCCCTTATCTCCATATCCTCACCAACACTTGTTGTTTGTTAATTTATTTATGATAGCCATCTGAATTTCAAAATATTTTATTGTTCTTGTAGGGCTCTAATTTTATTTTTGTGTGTATTCTCTCTGTCTCTGTCTATCTAGTTTTTCAGCAGCACAATGGCAACAAATGAATTTTAAATTAACTAATTTACCTAGTCTGACACCTAGGAAAACCATGCCCAGATTTTTTAAAGAAATGGTGAATTGTACAATAATTTACAAGAACTGTTTATTGTGAATATTTCATAAACTCTATTAAATTTATAACTTTCTTCTATTCACCCAGTAAAAAATGTTTTTGTCTTATTATTGAGTTTGCTAAATTTTCTTCCATGCTTACATCTTAGCCAAAAATCTTATTGTTCAACAATTAGTGAAAAATATACTTATGGACCAAAATCTGCTCAGTCCTATTAAAAAAAAATAAGCAAAGGGTTAAATATAATTTCCTAGCAGCAAGTATGTGTATTCCATTTGGAGAAGAAAGAAATTTTTAACAACTTGGAATTGACTTATAGTATACAGTCTCTGCTTACAGTGAAATTACATCAGCATTATACTGTATGGTATGTCAGAGTGGAAATGGAATATAATTTCTTCAGGATACGAGAATACTTTTTAACCAAGTATCTAATGCTGTAATAAAAGTTTGAAGGCTAACATAGTTTTTGTAAGAAATAACTCTATTCTTCCAAATAGAGTTATTTTCAAAGCCCATTATGAACAGTTTTTTTGTAAGATAAATAAGCAAGTTGTTGATTGAATAAATTAATAAATGAATGAACAGAGCTTGATTATAAACTCATATTAAAGAATATCTGTCTTTGACATACTTACAGTTTCTTATCTATGTTTATATAGCATTTGACTTTTGTGTTTAAATTTGAATAAAATTAACTACTGCAAAATAAATAATTCTATATTGTGTTGCAGAAGTTTGAGAAAATTGCTCACCAGAATAATTTTACTTATAAGATTAAATGGTCCATAATCTACTTAATCATGTTAAATGCAAAGTCAGAAACATATTTGGAAGATGAGATGAGGATAAAACTACAAGTGATGATTATTTTTATTATTATACTTTTTGTATTTTTCAAATATTTCAATAGTAAGCACACATTTTTGTTGTAGGAAAATTAAATAATTTTAAATATTATTGAATAATTAAAATAAGAAGTGTTTCAGAAGTAGCCTGAGGACTCTGATACCCACTAAATTCTGGAAATTTCCTTCTCTCCTTTTTTCTCTTGCTTATGTCAACTGATTGGTGCCTAGGATTAGCATTCATTTTCAGTATTTTCACTATTTATTGAGCATAAATCTTGTTCATCATAGTACCCTCAAAGGTAAAACCAGTAAAAGTGATAAAGAAAAAGGAAAATTATGATTGTTGATTCCACACTTCCTATCCCATGGTCAAGATCCCTGGCTCTCTTCACAACACTCTTGAGGTCCAGGTGAAGTCCCTTTCTCAAAAGCAGTTTTTAGGATCTATATGATTTAAAGCAGCTAACATCTAGTTTTCCTTTTTTCTACAATGTTCTTCCTTTGGAAACAAACATAAAAAAATCCACTATTATTATGTTTTTGTGCTTTTGCTCTTCAATATAATTTTTTAAAAATGCTTAAAAAGCTTTAAAAATCAGAAAGCAGAAGGGATATAGGAGAGTTATTTCACCTTCTGTAATTCCCCCCTTTGTTGTACATACTAAGTCCTTTAGGAAAAGTTAATTGACTATATATTATACTGTGTTTGGGGAAAGTAGAATAAAAGAGAAATATTAAGAAGTAGGTATTTTACACTTGATCAGGGATGTTAGAAACCCTTATCTAAAGCAATAATACATCATTTTAAATCAAAAGGAAATAATGCCTTGTAGGTAACTATTCTAAATGAGTCATTCTTGTAGGTATGAGAGATATAGCAGAGCATGTTGTTATCCTCCTTTTCTTCAAATTTTGGGTAAATAAGTTCAATTCTGAGAGATTAAGTAGGAAGCTTAATTTGAGTCATATATCAGGCTGAATTCTTTTTTT
>CM052549.1:54320045-54358333 GCA_028533065.1 Trachops cirrhosus | reverse complement strand
CACAGTGCCTTGCTTCACAATGGCCACCCCCTGGCTGGGGCCCACCAGCCACCGCCACTTGTGTGCCCAGGGTCTGCCTGCTGCAGTTCTGCGCTCCTCCCAGGTTGCTCTGCTCTATGCTCTGGCCTGGCCCAACTCCACCCCTCCTACAGGTCTGGATGAACGTGTCTATTTTTAAATCCTTGGGTGTCCGGCTTCCATACACTTCAATTTTCTGTCAGTTCTGGTTGTTATTTTGTTTCTATATTGTTGTTGTCCCTATCTTGGTTGTATGTGGAGGCACAGTGCGTCTACCTATGCCTCCATCTTGGCCGGAAGTCAGGCTGAATTCTTTAATTAAGAGTCAGCATTCATAAAGCTCTTATACCAAACTCTATGTGACTCCCACTTTTGTGTTACATCTCAATCTGTTTCATGTTGGAGGTAGAGGTGGAAGTTATTCAAGCTTTATTAGAAAATATGATGGACTTTTTCTCAACTGTGGGAGAACTTATATCTTACATGTAGTGAAGAAAAAAGTTATCAATTTTTTGTACTAGCAAAACTACTCATGAATGTTACAAAGATTCTATGGGAGCATCTACCGAGGGGATCTGAGTTTGAGAGGTCAGGGAAGACTATCTTGAGTAAGGGAACTTTGAGGTAAAATTGGAAAGATAAATTGTTGGGGCTACCTATGTAAAGCAAGAGATGGACGTGGACATGATAGGCAAAGGGAAGGACTTGGGCAAAAGGAACATGTCATAGTCATTGATTAGAGAAGTCCGTCTTGTTGATGTGTGAAAGAAAGTAAATGGCAATGAGCTAAGCACGGGCTTTCTTCTTCATCCACAGAACAGTGAGGTGCCTTTAAATTATTTTAAGCCACAACCAAACTTTTGTTTTTTAAACTAATCAGTAAGTCTATATTGAGGAGGATTTTTCAAAAAAGGTGAAAAATAGATGTGAAGAAAACTCCTAGGAGATCATGACAGTAGGCAAGGGACCCATTATTCTCTCATCACTTGTGGTCTTGTTATAGGTCAGAAAACCTGGAGGTGTGGAAAACCCTAACCCACTGTCTAGAGGCCAAGAATACTTCCTCATAGCAGTTGTATTGTGGAGATACGACCTTTGTATATCTGGTAGGAAATATGACCACATATTTCCAACACAACTGATGCTAGCTAGTTCATCTCATTATTTCATATATGCTTCTAATTCACAAGAGCTAGAATGAACTTTTGGAGGTCAGCTGGAAAAAGCAATTACCTTTTACACATTTCTCTTGGCCCTGTTTTCTGTTTACATTCCAGGATGAACATACTCACTCTTGTTTTAAGTAGGAGATGCCAATATCTGGCAATTCTTTACTTTTAACTCTGGCCTTTTCTTTTTTAGTCAAGACAAGTATTTTCAACCAACTCTTTAAAACCTATGCCTCCTGGATATTTCAATGGTGTCTCAAACTCAATTTTTCTAAAACTGTATTTGTTTCTCCAGCCTAGTTTGAATTCCATATCTTATTAATAGCTAGAAATCCCAAAGGAATGTCACTATCACTCTTTTAAATATTAACCAAGTCACCTTAAAAATACATCAAATTTGGTTCCTTCAAAAATAATAATAATAAGTAAAAATAGTAATTTAACACTAGTTAATGCTTATTGGGACCTTAATAAGTGTGTGGTATTTGTGCTGAAAGTAAGTGCAGTAATTACCCCCATTTAATTAATAAAGAAACAAAAAATCATAGAGGTTAAATAACTGTCACAGAGATTATAAATTGTCTCCCGATATCTATTTTCCTACCTTCTCTCATGGAAATAGAATCCTCAATTTTCAGGTGGTTTTATAGCAATCCAAACCAAAAAATTTATTTCCTCTCAGGCTTCTAATTAGGTAGGCTGTGTGGCTGTCTAGAATCCTGACTGTATCAATAAAAGGAAGAAGGTATCTATCTACCCCTTTCATTTTTCTCCTTTACTTTTGGCTAAATGAATCATGTTGGACCACAAAGAGGACAGCAACATTTCAAAGAATGCAAAGCAACATGAAAAAATAGTGTGGGCCCTTGAAGACCTTATGGAACAGATCCATTTTGACAGATTATTTCCAAAGATAGCTCAAGCAATTCCTCTCATTCTGCAAGTCATTTTGCAATGGGACTTTCCAACTTTGCCATCTTTATCAACGAATTTCTCTTCACTTTAACTCTGTGCTGATCCTATTATTGTTTTAGCCAATAGAATGCAGCAAAAATGATACTGTGACTTTCAGACCTAGACCTTAAGAAGCTTTGAAGCCTCTGTTTTCATCCTCTTGGAACTAAGATCTACATCAAAAAGTTCATGCTAGACAGCCAAATGATAAGAGACCATATGAAGACTGAGAAGTCACAGAAGTCACAGAAGAATTAAGTGGTTGCCAGCACAAAGGCACTAGACATATGACTTAGGTCATCTTGGATGTTGGAGACCCACTGGAGTCAGCCCAGCTGAGATGATGTGAAGCAGATATGAGCTTTCCTCACTGAGACCTGCCCAAATTCCTGACCCTTGAGTCAATGGCTTATTTTTTAAAATATATATTTTAAAAGATTTCAGTTTATTTATTATTTTAGAGAGGGAAAGGGAGGGAGAAAGGGAAGGAGAGAAACATCAATGTGTGGTTGCATCTTGCACACTCCCTACAGGGGACTTGGCCTGCAACCCAGGCATGTGCCCTGACTGGGAATTGATGGAAGGGAAGGAAGAAAAAGAACGTAAGAGACACGTTTATTTATGGAAAAACAAGGTTTTTTTTTGTTCCAAATTACCATGAAATAGCCTGTATCATAAGATAAAGATTGTTTTGATGTTTATTAATGATAAAATATAAACTGATGTAAAGTTCTTATTTAGCTCATGGGTGAGACCTATACTATAATTTCTTTAGAGCTTTATCAGTATTTTTCTACAAAAAAAAACAAAAAACATGCCATTCCAGGAAGTCAATGATACTCACTAAAGCAACAATTTTCAACTTTTTTATCTCATGGCACACATAAACTAATTACTAAAAATCTGTGGCACACTAAAAATATATATTTTTGGCTGATATGACAAAAGTAGGTATAATTTTGATTTATTCACCCTGTATGGCTATTGTAGTGTTGGCTGTTGTCATTTTTTAATTTGACAATCTAAGTGAAAATAAGTCAATGTCCCTGACTAAATAGTCACATATTGCATGTTTTAAAAATTCTTGTGGCACACTGGTATGCCGTGGCAGACCAGTTGAAAATCACTGCAGTAAAGCTTAAAATGTAAAGACAAATACCATATGATCTCACCTTTAACAGAAACCTAATCAACAAAACAAAGAAACAAGCAAAATATAACCAAAGACACTGAAATAGAGAACAGGCTGACAGTGACCAGAGGGGAGAGGAGAGGGAATTTCAGGGGAAAAGGGGAAGGGTTTACAGGAATAAGTATAAAGGACGCATGGACAAAAACTAGGGGGGTTGGAAATGGGAGGGAGGATGGGAGGGATGGGTGGGTGGGTTGGAATGGGAGTAAAGGACAAAAAACTGTACTTGCACAATGATTAAAGTAAAATGAAAAAATATATAACTTTTCTGCATTTCTACCTTATAAATGCCTTGCACACTCTTTCCATCTGCCTGAAATGTCCTTCGTTCTCACTTTTTTTTTCACCTTTTCACTCAACTACTCCGTCCTTTGTGGAAATTTTCCTGAGCAACCCAGTCCCAGTGAACTTCAATAGCATTTGCCAGTTCCATGAATTTGGCTGATCAGAGATATCATTTTGTATTATTCATGCTTTATATATTTTTCATTGCAAAGCTACTTATGGGCCACTCCTGCCTTATACATTGCCTCAGGTGCTAGAGGAAATTACAAATAAGGGTAAAGCACAATCCTCCAACCAATAATTTACAGTGTGATAAGAGAGTAAACAAAGTACAGAAATGATTATAAGTCAAAGCAGTAAACAATGAGTCATAAGAGACCACTGGAATCCTTTAATTTCACTTGATAAAAGCACTATGTATGCCTTTTTCCTTTCTATTAAATTATAAACTTCTTCAAAGCACAAACTTTATGATATGTTCTGGGTTTTTCACAGATTCCAAGTTGACCATTTTGCCTATTATGGATATCCAATAAATAGTAATGTATTTTCTTGATTCACTCAAAGAACACAAATAATGCACACTTAGAAAATGGTAATTTATTTAAATTTCACATTATTTTGAATACCTGAAGAAAAATTAATGGTTTTATTTTATTGAGCCTAAAATATGTCAATAAATTAACTAATATTACATCAATCTCCAAGAGTCTTAATACTTTTATCAAAACTTGGTGTAACATATGAAGCCTGAGTAAATTATATATCACCTAAACTTTATAAATTGTTTTTATAAAATTTACAGATTTTTGTCATTAAAATTTCCCTTGCATACAAAAAGAGTATATTCTATGCATAGTTATTTTTTCTAGACTAATTTCTCTGTTGAAGATTGTGAAATGTCAAATGAAAAGAAAGTTACATCACTGACTTAATTGTTGCCAAATCTAAAATGTGCACAAAGAAATAGTGATAAAATGGAGAAACTGAGGAAAATAGGAAAATCAGTGGATGAGAAGATAATGCAGCCAGCCTCTATGAGTCAGTGGTGGGTTGGAGTGGGGGGTGGGAAGCTTGCTTTTCCCGTTCTGAGTTTGAACTCTGAGCTTTGCTGTATATAATCCATGGTCTTTTGTGTTCTTTTGGACAAGCTACCTGAACTCCTTTGAACTTCAGTTTTCTCAAATGTAATGGGCAGAAAGTTACCTATCTTACACAGATACTATAAAGCATAAATGAACAATGTATGAAAAGCACCTAGCCCATCACCTCACATATGGTAGTCATGGAAACAATAGCTACAACTGTTATTCTTATTTTGGTTACCTTATCAAGTCTACTATCTTGATGGCCCACTTTTTTTTTCTACAAAAAAATGAGTAGAGACTTTGATTAGCACACACCAGTGTTGTTCATTCAACAACTTAAACTTTTCTAAAACAAAAGAAATAAAAACAGAAAGAAGAAGAAGTAAAGAAAACTGGAAACAACACTGGGCTTCTAACTTTTAAGTTTTTCCAAAGAACTGAGATAATGATTTAAAAGAGTATTCCCTTTGGAGTTGTTTGTTGTCACAAACCACTCTCTCATGGTTGGCATTTATCCACAAGTTGTATTTGGGGTTTATTTTTCCACGTCTAAAAATGTATGTCCTTCACATCAAATATAATTTATCTTCACATATTTCTTTTATTTCTTAAAATAATTCTTATTCCTTTTTCTTATATACATGTATGGTAGTAAATATTATAATAGCACCCCTATCTGTATTATCTACCTTAAATTAAAAGTTTTAAGTGAATAAGGTATTTGTCTATTTAACATTCTTTTGGTTGTATCATAAACAACTGGAACTCTAATACCACTTTATAAGTACAACTCTGAAATAGAACATTTTAAGCTTGTATTTCATATTGACTATAAAATAACCTATAATTCTTCTCAAGCAATCTAAGACAATTAATTCAGAATAAATAATTTCATTAAAATCAAAAACATCTTCAAATATGTAATTTTGTGCTTAAAAATATGTTTTACTTAAGAGAAAATTACCATTGGTCATAAGTACCAACAAATGTGTATATTCGTTAGACATGAAGCAATGAAAATGAAATGAATGAATATGAATGAACTTAAAATATGTAAAATAACCACATGGAGTATTGTTATTTATAAAAAACAGATGTCTCTTGTATTAGAAAAAATAGTCTAACATAAATCTAAACTAGTTATTAACTATTTCAAAAACAAAGGCCCTCTAACAGTTACTGAATTGGAGCCTTCTGTGCTACCATCTTGATTTCACTATCAGTCCAGTTAGAATGTCCAAGTTTTCTTGCTTTATATATTATCGTAAATTCCTAAGGCCTGATAACAGCAGAACTTTGCTAGGCTCAGACACCATGCTGATATGCTAATGATCCATAATGAGGCCAGCAGACATCAAATACATAAATGAGACTAGGAACAAGGCCAACACAGATACATTCTACTAATTTGTTCATCTCTGTTGGCCAAAAGCCAAATGCATGACAAGTGCATGATCCTAAAGCCATTGGGGCAGGGCTCCTTCACTTCAGGGAAAGATTGGACATTGCATACCTGTGTGATCTCTATCTGTCTATGGACAACTTAATGAACCATACAAGTACACCTAATGAGAATAGATCTAAAGGGTCAGTAAATGCACACACCAGGAAGAGTAGAAGATAATAGAGAAAAGTTAAAAGAAAAGCAACTTATCTGAGACTGACAAACTTAGTCAAACTTCTAAAGCACAAAGCAGCAACAACAGAAAGGACAACATCATTCTTATCCAATATTTTGAATTTTGAACAACTCAATATCATTTATAAATTTAGAGTAATTTTATTTAATCAGAACATTGGACACTTTTGCTTTACTCTCATAATGTTTTTTATGTGTAAATACTAATAATCACAACCTAAAATATTTTCCATTAAGCCATCTGAATTTTTAATATAAGTTAGCAGAGAAATATAATTGCTTGAATATGATTTTTTGGACAAACATAAATGCAATGAATCATGTATACATATAGAAGAAAAGCAATTAACAATGTAATAAAATGAATATGTAATAAATACAATAAAATTTAATTCATTGTACTATGCTTTGGGGTTTAAACAAAAGGATATGAATTTTCTATATATTAGAATCATATGGTGAAAAACCCTATTTTGATAAGTTTTTGATATGATATAGGAACTACTAAAACAATTCATTGGTAATTTTCAGCCATTATGGCAGTCATTACGAGAGAGACACTATATGAAGCATCAGACCATTTATTAAGACCTCCATGTAATTTTTTGGCAGTACCGGAGCCAGACCAGCTTACTTTCTGAGTAGAGAGGGGGAGACAAGAAGGTGCTGGTAGAAATAGTAACAGATTTGAGTCCTGCAGAAATATTCAGTCTATAAGTAAACTGAAGTATCTGAGGGAACTAACAATAGCACATTTCAGACCAGCTAAGGATTAGAAGTCCTAGATGGGTTCAGGTTGCTTCACAAGAGTCAGGAATTTAGGCGAGTAATTGAAGTTTACAAAGTCAAGAGAGCAGAAATTCTCACCTCACTAATCATTCTTACATTTCTTATTTTATTAAATTTATTTGGGCAATATTGTTTAACAGGGTCATAAAGATTTAAATGTACATTTCTCTGATACATGACCTGTATATTGCATTGTGTGCCCACTACCAAAAGTCGAATCATCTTCTGTCACCATATATTTGCTTCCCTTTACCATGCCCAACCCCTCCCCTGCCCAACCCCTTCCCCCTGGAAACCAACATAATGTCTGTGTCCATGAGTTTCAGTTTTATATCCCACATATGAATGAAATTATATGGTTCTTAGCTTTTACTGACTGTCCTACTTTGCTTAGCATAATATTCTCATGGTCCATCCATGTGGTCGCAAATGGCAGTATTTCATTTTTTCTTATGGCTGAGTAGTATTCCATAGTATATATGTACTAAATCTTCTTATCAAATCCTTTATCAAAGGGTACTTTGGTTGTCTCCATGTCTTGACCATTGTGAATAATTCTGTGATGAACATAGGGATGCATATATCTTCACAAATAAATATTTTTTAGTTTCTCAGGTAGATACCCAAAAGAGGGATTTCTGGGTTATATGGTAATTCTACTCTTAATTTTTTTAGGAACTTCCGTACTGTTCATAGATTTCCAATTGGCTGTACCAGTTCACATTCCCTCCAGCAGTGAATGAGGGACTTCACTAGATATTAGGAAAATGCAAGTCAAAACTACAATGGGATACCTCCTCATACTTCTTAGAATGGCTACTATCAACAATATAGGTAATAACAAAGTATTGGAGAGATTGTGAAGAAAATGGTTTATTTTTCGGTTTCAGTTTTTTAGGCCTGACACTTATTAATGCTTTCCTTACTTAAACCTTAGCATTTCTCAATGACTTGGCCGCTGACCAACATCCTTGATCAGTACCCCCTCCTCCAACCCCAAGTCCTCTTGCTTCCTGGGACATATTTTGCAGAACATTGCAGATTGGGTTTCTACCTGATAGCTATGCCCTATTTTAACCCAGAACTCCATGTTTATGGCCTTGACAAGTCTATATTGCTTTTAAAAAGGTGATTTTTAACAGAGAGTCTTAGTTTATCAGATTTCTGTGTTCAATTAAGTCATTTCATAGATGCGTCCTAGGTGGAGCAGAGAAAGTAGTATGTTGATTGCCTACTTGTCAAAGGAGTGAGAAATGAGCAATTTCATGTGAGATTATACTGTATATTGCTTAAGAATATGAACTGTGGCATGAACCAGTCTGCATTTGAACCTCACTTTTACCACCAATTTAGCTCAGAACCTTGCAGAAGTAACTTAACCTCTTTGTTCCCCAGATAATATTATCATCTGCCTAAAGGGACTATTATGGGAATATAATTTGAAAAAAGCTTATAAAGGATTCAGTATATTGCCTGGCCATAATACATGCCATTATATGTTAGAGGTTGGTATAGATGTGGTGTCATTTATAATCAGGAAGCCTGCTTCAAGTGAATTGTGCAAGACTCTTAGCATATTAATGATCCTTCCAGCTGGGCAAGGAGAACCAATTCACATCCACCCCCTTTGTTCTAGTAGGTTAAATATGGTAATATTCTTGGCTACCCATCCCATTGTGAGATGGAATCTAGTTCTTCTTCTTTTAAAAATAGCCTTACCGACTTGCTAAACAAATAGATTGTGACAGAAGTAATATTCTTGGACCTCTGAGGCTAGATCACAGCGTTTTAGGTTATACTTGGGAACAGTCTTTGGAACACGTGTCAAGCTGTGAGGAAGTGCAAGCAACCCACATTGAGAGGAGACTAAAGCACTCAGCTGACAGCCCTAGCATAATTCCAAGCCAACAGTTAGAACCAACTTGCCAGCCTTGGGAGTGAGTTATCTTAAATGGCTTGATCCTACAGGTTCATTCTAGCAGCCCCAACAGAACTTATTCTGAGTAGAGACAAACTGTCCAGCTGAGCCCTGCCAAAATTGTAGATGTATAAGCAAAATAAATGATTGTTGTTATTTTAAGCTACTAAGTTTCCAAATGGTTTTTTACACAGCAATAGATAACTGAAACATTTTTTGGAGCAGTCAAGTAAGGCACAACTTCAGAGTTCTGTTTATTGGCATGTAATTTACTTTGGCACTGTGCTATTCAAATGACTGTTGTTGCCATAAATTATACATATGTATATATTCCTGTTCACTAGCCATGAGGCTGGACCTGCTAACAAGTCTACTTACTACTCTTTATGAGTACCCTCCGAGACTAAAGATTTTCTTAAAATGGTAGAGGTAATTTTATACCACTATTCTGCTATTAGGGTAAGAGCCATGGTTAAGATTTCATGATCTTACAAAACCGGGCCTATATATTACCCATTAAAACTATAATGTTACTCTTCACAGTGATTATAAGCTATCTAAAATTGCCCATATTCTCAAAATGGCACTCTCATTTAAATAATGATTTTTAAGTATGGAGACATTTATTTACTTTTTTTTAAAAGTCATATATATTAGTCAGCAGACTTTAAAAGAGGATCACCTGTTTGTGTTCTCCATGTTGTACCCAATTTTGTTATTGAAGTCTATATGCCATGAAGTATTATCCAATGTATATAATTTAATTAGAAATTTATAGTGTGTTTTTTTTAAATATCCATGAGGAGATCCAAGATGGTGGTAAAGTAGGTGGAAGCTACACTCACATCCTCCCAGGAAGAAACTGGAATTGCAACTAAATTATAGAACAATCATCCTGAATAACCAACTTAAGAATTGCTGAAGAAAAGTCTTATAAACAAGTAGTTACAGAAGAGGCCACATTGTGACTGTTCCAAAGAGGTTGCCAAAGGCCAATCACAGGCAGCATCTTATAGTGCCCTCCACCAGAGTCCTTTCCAAGAGGCCCAGACCAGCACACGCAGGAGCCAGCTTCAGACAACATCAAAGCAGGATCCATTAAGCTTCACAAGCAGCATACCCAAAGGGAGATCTTGGCAGGCACCAAACACTGCTGAGGTAAATTACTCTTTACATGGTCAGCCCTTGCAATGCAGCTCACACACTGTGGTCAGGATTAGACTCAGAGTCAGCCATCCTGAAGGTCAACCCTACATACAAATGAGCCAATAGCAATCAAGATTCAATTATAACAAGAGGGCTGACATAACCCATACAAGGGGCATTCCTGGGGCACCTAGTTCAGGTGATCAAGGAGACTGCAACCACTGAATCCCACAAAACACCTACTACATAAAGCCACCCAGTGAAGACTAAGAGTCACATCAGAACTATCTAGTACAAAGAAACAACCAAAATAGGAAGCCAAAACAGGGAGACAAAGATACAGGCCCCAAGAGAAAGAATAACAGAAATCTTCAGAAAAAGAGCTAAATGAAATTGAGGCAAGCAGTATATTAGAAATAGAGTTCAAAGTAATGGTTATAAGGATGTTTAACAGCATGAAAAAATATAGAAACCATAAAAGAACCAGTCAAAAATAAATAATACAATATTTGAAATGAAGAAAACACTGGAAGGAATAAACAATAGGTTGGATGGAGCAAAGAATCTAATCAGTGATTTAGAAGACAAGGTAGAAAAAAGATACCCAAGTAGAGCAGAAAAAAATAAAAAATAAGGACAGTTTAAGGGAACTTTGGGACAACATGAAGTGTAACCACAGGAACATCATAAGGGTACCAGAACAAGACTGGAGAGCATTATGTAAGTGAAATAAGCCAGGCAGTGTAAGACAAATACCATATCATCTCACCTATAAGTAGAACCTAATCAACAAAACAAATAAGCAAGCAAAATATAACCAAAGACATTGAAATAAAGAACAAACTGACAGTAACCAGAGGGGGGAGGGAGAAGGGTAATGGGGGAAAGAAAGGGAAAGGAAATCAAGGAATAAGTATAAAGGATCCATGGACAAAGACGACAGGGATGGGAGCAATTGAATGTGGGAGATGGGGGTGGGGAGGGCAGGGGAGAGTAATGGGGAGAAAATGGGGACAACTATAATTGAACAACAATAAAAAAAGAGGAAAAGAGAGAGCAGGGGATTGAGAACCTATTTCAGGAAATAATGATCAAAAACTTTCCTAAACTGGTGAAAGGAAAAAAGATACACACAAGCCCAGAAAGTACAGACAGTCCCAAACAAGATGAGCCCAAAAAACCCTACACCAAGACACATTGTAGTCAAAAAGGTAAAGATTAAAGACAAAGAGAGAATCTTAAAAGCTGCAAGAGAAAAGCAAATAGTTACTTACAAGTGAGCTCACATAAGACTGTCAGCTGCTCTCTCAACAAAATATTTCAGGCCAGAAAGGATTGGCATGAAATATTAAAAGTAATGAAAAGCAAGTAACCTACAACCATGACTGCTTTACCTGTAAAGGCTGTCATTTTAACTGACAAAAAAAGCTGAAGATATTCATTACCACCAAAACAGTATTGCAATAACTATTAAGGGTCTGCTTCAAGAAAAAGAGAAGAAAAATTATATATAGACAGAGGAACATAGGTATGAAGAAATAAATGGCAATAATTAAGTACCTATCAAAAATAACCTTAAATATAAACAGATTAAATGGTTCAGTCAAAAGTCATAGGGAAGCTGACTGGATAAGAAACCATGGCCCATATATGCACTGTTTATAAGAGACCAACCTCAGAACAAAAGATACACACAAACTGAAAGAGAAAGGCTGGAAAATAAAATATTCCACGCAAATGAAAACAAACAAAAAGCTGAGTTAGTGATGTTTATATGTAACAAAACAGACTTCAAAACAAAGTCTATAGAAAGAGACAAAATAGGATACTACATAAGGATAAAGGGAGCAGTCCTTACAGAGGATATAACCCTTGTGAACATTAATACACTCAACACAGGAGCACCTAAATATATGCAGAAAAATTTGATAGACATAAAGGAAGAAGTTGACAGAAATTCTATAAGGAAATGGTGATCTTAAATGACACAATAGATCAGACAGTTTAATTAAAATTTTCAGAGCATATTCAGCAGAATATACATTGTTTTAAAGTACAAATAGAACACCTTCTAAGATAAAGCACATGTTAGGACACAAGACAAGTCTCAATAAATTTAAGAAGACTAAAATCATACTAAGTGTCTTCTCAACAATAATGCTATGAAATTAGGAGTCAATCACAAGAAGAAAAATTAAAAACACAAAGACATGGAACCTAAATAACATGTTACTAAATAATGAGTAAGTAAACAATGAGATCAAGAAAGAAATCAAAAGATTTGTTTCATTTGAAACAAATAAAAATGAGAATACAACAACCCTCAATATATTGTACACAGCAAAAATAATCCTTTCAGGGAAATTCATAGCATTGCAGGCCTATTTCAAGAAATAAGAAAAATCTCAAATAAACAATCTATGTTTACATTTAAAGGAATTTAAAGAAGAAGAAGAAATCAAAGCCCAAAATGAGTAGAAGAAAGGAAATAATAAAGATCAGAACAGAAGTAAATGAAAAAGAGTTTAAAATAACATTATAAAAGGTCAATGAAATCAAAAGCATGTTCTTTAAAAAGATAAACAAAATTGACAAACCTTTACCCAGACTCATCGAGTAAAAAAAAGAGAGGACCTTAATTTAAAAGTTAGAAGTGAAAGAGGAAAAGGAACAACTAACACCAAAGAACTACAAAGGATTGTAAAAAAATGTTATGAACAATTATAGGCCAACAAATGGGCAATCTGGAAGAAATTGATAAATACCTAGAAGTGTACAGTTTTCCAAAAATAAATCAGGATGAATCAGAGAATCTGAATAGAGAGATTACACCTAATGAAATTGAAGCAGTAATAAAAAAAATTCCCCAAAAGACAAAAGCCCTGGACCAGATTGCTTCACAGGTGAATTTTACCAAACATTGTGAGATGAACTAACACATCTCCTTCTCAAACTATTTCATAAAATTCAAGGGGTGCAAAGGCTTCCAAACTCATTTTAAGAGGCCAGCATTATGCTAATTCTAAAACCAGCTAAAGATACTACAAAGAAGGAAAATTACAGGCCAGTGGACAAATTATAACTAGTGAATTTGAAGCAGTAATCAAAAACTCCTGAACAAAATAGTCCTGGACCAGATGGGTTCACAGGTGAATTTTATATAGCATTCAAAGACACCTAACTTTCTCAACACTTTCCCCCCAAAATTCAAAAAGAATGAAGACTGCCAAGCTCATTTTATGAGGCCAGAATAATCCTAATTCCAAGTAAAGACACTACAAATAAAGAAAAGTATAGGCCAATATCCCTGATAAACATAGATGCAAAAATCCTCAAAAGAGTATTAGCAAACCAAATTCAGCAATATATTAAAAAGATGATACACCGTGATCAAGCAGAATTTATTCCTGGGATGCAAGTTTGGTACAATATCTGCAAATCCAGGAATTTGATATACCACAAATAAAATGAAGGATAAAAACCACATGATCATATTATACATAGGGAATAACCATTTGATAAAACCCAGCACCGGTTTATGATAAAAACTCAGAAAAATGGGAATCAAGGGAATATACATCAATATAAAAAGGCTATATATTTAACCCACAGGCAACATCATACTAATGAGCAAAAACTAAAAGTGTTTCCCTTAAGATCAGGAAGAAGACAGGGATGTCCCCTTTCACGAGTCTTATTCTCCATACTACTGAAAGTCTTAGCCACAGAAATCAGACTAAAAGAAGAAATACGCACCCAACATAGGAGCACCCAAATATATAAGGAAAATCTTGGAGGACTTCAAGAAAGATAGAGACAGCAACACACTTAAAGTAGGGGATTTTAACACCCCACTGTCAACAATGGTTAGATCTTCTAAACAAAAAATCAACAAGCACATTATGGCACTGAATGACATGCTAGATGAAATGAACCTAACTGAAATATACAGAAACTTTCACCCCAAAGAACCAAAATATGTGTTATTTTCAAATTCACACAGAACATTTTCAATGATAGACCACATGATAGGACACAAAACAAGCCTCAAAAATTCAAGAAAATTGAAATCATATCAAGCATGCTTTTGGACCACAATGGCTCGAAACTATGAACCAACCTCAAGAAAAAACAAAAAAACCCCAAAACATTCAAATGCATGGAGACAGAATACTATTTTATTAAACAATGAATGGGTAAACAATGAGATCAAGGAAGAAATCAAAAAGTTTCTGGAAACAAATGAAACTGAACACAACAACCATCCAAAACCTATTGGATGGTATGAAGGCAGTCCTGAGATGGAAGGTCATTGCAATACAGGCCTAACTAAAAAGACAGAAAAAAATGCAGATAAATGACCTAACCCTACATCTACAAAAACTAGAGTAACAACAACAAACAAAGCCCAGAGCAAGTGGAAGGAAGGAAATAATCAATACCAGGGCAGAATTAAATGACATAGATCCTTAATTCAAAGAATCAATAAATCCAGGAGATGGTTCTCTGTAAAGAAAAACAAAATAGACAAGACTTTAACCAGAGTCAGAGGGAGAGAGAGAGAGTGCCCAAATAAACAAAATCGAAATCTGAGGAGGAGAAATTACAACTAATAACACAGAAATGCAAATGGTTGTAAGAAATTACGATGAAAACTATATGCCATGGAATTCTAAGACCTGGGCAAAATGGGCAAAGTTCTAAAACCACATACTCCTCTAAAACTGAGTCACGAAGATGCAGAAAGCCCGAATAGACCATTATCAGCTAGTGAAATTGAAACAATAACCAAAAAATCCCTGGCACACAAAAGCCCTGTGCCCAAAGGATTCACACGAGAATTTTACCAAACATTTGGAGAAGAGCTAACCCCAATTCTTCTCAAACTATTTAAAAAATCCCAAGAGGACTCCCAAACTCTTTTTATGATGCCAGTATTATCCCAATTCCAAAACCACATAAAGACACAACAAAGAAAGAAAACTACAGGCCAATATTGCTGATGAACAGGGATGCTAAAATCCTCAACAAAATATTGGCAAACCACATCCAGCAATACATTAAAAAGACCATGAGCCATGATCAAGTGAGAGTGATCCCTAGGGATGCAGGGATGGTACAATATGCACAAATCAATAAATGTAGTACATCACATAAACAACACGAATAACAAAACACACATGATTTTATCAATAGATGCTGAAAAAGCATTTGATAAGGTACAGCACCCATTTATGATAAGACACTCAGCAAAGTGGGAATAAAGGAAACACACCTCCACATAATAAGGCCTACATCTGAGAAACAACCTACAGTCAACATTATACTCAATGTGCAAAATATTAAATCTCTTCCCCTAATATCAGGCACCACAGAAGGGTGTGTACTTTCACCATTTATATTCAACATGATATTAGAAATTCTAGCCACAGTAATTAGACAAGGAAAGGAAATAAATGTCACCCAAATTGTAAAGGAGGAAATAAAGCTGTCACTGTTTGCAGATGACATGATAGTGTACATAGAAAACCCTATAAAATTAACCAAAAACTAGACCTAATAAATGAATTTTGGCAAAATGATGGGATTCAAAGTCAGCATTCAGAAATTGAAGGCATTTCTGTACATCAACAATGAAATATTAGAAACAGAAATTAGGAAAGAATGCAATTTACTGTAGAACAAGAAAAATAAAATATTTAGGAATCAACTTAACTAAGGAAGTAAAGAGCTTTGCTTGGAAAACTACAGAACACTGAAGAAAGAAATTAAGGAAGAAGCAAATAAATGGAAGTATATACTGGGTTCATGGATTGGAAGAATTAAAATCATTAAAATGTCCATACTACCCAAAGCAATCTATATATTTAATGCAATCTTTATCAAAATACCATGATATATTTTAGATATGAACAAATATTTAAAAAATTTGTATGGAACCATAAATAACCCCAAATGCCCTCAGCAATTTTGAGAAAGAACAACAATGTAGGAGGGGTCACAACACCTAATGTCAAACTATATTACAAGGCCACTGTAGTCAAAACAGTCTGGTGTTGGCAGAAGAACTGACATATAAATCAATGGAACAGAATAGAGAATGCAGAAATAAACCCATGTCAATATGGTCAGTTAATAGTTGACAAAGGGGTTAGGTACATAAAATGGAGTAAAAATGGACTCTTCAACAAATGGTGTTGGGAGAACTGGACAGCTACATGCAAAAAAATGAAACTCAAACACCAACTTATACTATACACAAAAATAAATTCAAGGTGGATAAAAGCTTTAAATATAAACCATGACACCATAAAAGCCCAAGAGGGAAAAAAAGGCAGGAAAATTTCAAATAGCTCATGGAACAATATTTTCATTAATACATACCCTATAGCAAGGGATATAAAGGAAAGAATAAACAAATGGGACTACATTGCACTGAAAAGCTTCTGCATGGCTAAAGAAATCTTCAACAAAATGGAAAGGGAATCAACTGTATGGAAAAACATATTTGGCAATGGTACCTTGGACAAAGTTTTGAGCTACAAAATATATAAAGAACTCACATGATTCTACTCCACGAAGACAAATAATCCAATTAAAAAATGGGCAAAGGACCTGAATGGACCTTTCTCCAAGGACACATACAGAGTGCCCAAAGACATAGAAAAAAAATATTCAACATCACTAGCCATTAGAGAGATACAAAATAAAACCACAATGATGTATCACTCCACACTGGTCAGAATGGCTGTCATTAAAAAATGAACAAATAACAAACATCTGCCAGAATGTGGAGAAAAGGGAACCCTAGTGAATTGTTGGTGGGAATGCAGACTGGTTCAGCCACTGTGGAAAACAGCAGGGAATTTCCTCAAAAAACTGAAGATGGAACTGCCTTTTGATCCAGTGATCCCATGCTGGGACTGTACCCTAAGAATCCTGAATCACCAATTCAAAAGAACATATGTACTCCAATGTTCATAGCAGCACAATTTACAACAGCAAAGGGCTAGAAACAGCTTAAGTGTTCATCAGTAAATGATTCGATAAAAAAACCGTGGTACACTTGCACAGTGGTGTACTATGCAGCAGAAAGAAAGAAGGAGCTCCTACCCTTCACAACAGCATAGATGGACCTGGAGAGCATTTTGCTAATGTGAGATAAGCCAGGTGCTAAAGACAAATACCACATGATCTCACCTATAAGTGGAACCTAATCAACCAAACAAACCAAGGCATTATTATACACCAATAATGAACTACCAGAAAGGAAAAATAAGAAAAGTATCCCATTCTCATTTGCTTCAAATATAATAAATCAGGAATAAATTTAAACAAGGATGTAAAAGACCTAGATTTAGAAAATTATGAAACACTGGTCTGAATGGCTATGATCAATAAATCAACATACAACAAATGTTGGTGAGGATGTAGAGATAGTTCAACCATCTCATGCACTGTTGGTTGGAATGCAGATTGGTGCAGGCACTGTGGAAAGCAGTATGAAGTAACCTCAAAATATTAAAATGAAACTGCTGATGACCCAGTGATTCCACTTCTGGGAATTTCTCCAAAAATAAACCTGAAACACTAGCTCTCAAGAATATGTGCACCTCTATGCTCCCTGAAGGGTTATTTACCATAGGGAAGACTTGCAAACTACCCAAGTTGAGTGGATAAAACAAGCATGCTATATTTCCACAATGGAGTACAACTTGGCTATGAAAAAGATGGAAAATTTAATCTTTAAGACAGCATGGATGGACCTGGAGAATATTATGCTAAGCGAAATAAGCCAGTCAGAAAAGATAAGTATGATTTTACACATGTGTGGAATCTAATTAACAAAATGAACTAACAAGCAAAATAAAGACAGAGCCATAGATAGAGAGCGTACTGAAAGCTTTTAGGTGTGGGGGTTGAAGTACTGGATGGAGGGATCAAGAAATTGAGAAAAGGAAAAAATAAATTTATAATGTAAATAAAATAGGTTTCATAAGTCATTTCATACAATTGAGGGTATCATTAAAACTGAAAATAATAATTAAAAAGTAAAGAAAATAATGAGCATGACTTTCAGCTTTTAAAATTAGATAGCTGTTTTATGAACTGTTATAAAAACTGAAATTATACTTGCTCTTAGGCCCCAAAAACTGTGTCTATTTCAATAACTTCAGCATGATATTTAATTTTAAGAAAAACAGATATTTTTCAATGTACAATGCCAAGCCAAAAAAGCTTAATTTTTACTGTTGTATATATGTTTACACAGATAAAATGTATATTAATATGATAATTATATTAAAGTTCCTGCTCAGTCATCTCTTTTAGAAAGATACTGGTCTTCACTAGAAGGGGGTGATGTTCCATAATTTTTGAAGGGAAATGGTGGATAAGCAGTGGAATTATATTATTGGGTAAATTAAATAGTCCATTTAGTTTTTTTTTCTGTAAAATAAAATACAAATTTTTCATTTCATCAATAACTTTATTGATTTGGATATTTTAAGTGATTTGGATATTTTAAGTGTGTCAGCTGTCTCCTGCTGTTGGCGTTTAGTGGGTAGAGGCCAGGAGTGCTGCTAAACATCTTCAAATGCATAAGACAGCACCACAGCAAAGAATTCTTTGCCCAAAATGTCAATAGTACCAAGAAATTTCACAAACCACCTTTGACCCATTTGATCAGTTACAGCACCTTCTCCATACACTACACAAATCTTTTTTGTGTGTTTCAGTTACATTTTTACTTTTCTTGAAATAATAAAACATAATATGCTGAAAATATTGCATATTTTCTTCTACCATCAATATTAAAATGACTGCACAGAAATTCACCAAGTTTGATAAGATTTTTTAAATGCACATTGATATGACAGCTGTCACAATACAATCTAACAAAATTGTTTTGAATGAAATTAAAGACAACTAAGCAATATTAGATCCACTGTATGCAAATAACTAAACAAACTTTTTGTCCAAGCCAATATTAACTAATATGTTGCTTATATTAATTGATACAATGGTAAAGTTATGTTAATGCATCCGTGAGGATCAGAGAAATGTAGACAAACATTTTGAAGTAGGGATAGAAACTTTTGGACTTGGGACTCAGTGGATCTCAACAAAGGTGTGATGGTGCAGAGATGTAACTATGTGTGTTCTGGAGCACAATTTTAAGACTGCTTATTCTCTAGTTAATAGCTCTATTAATCAGACAAAAATATTCAGTAACCTACTAATACTTATACTAACAAATCCTAGTACCACAGTGAAAACAAGGACATCAGATTGGGTGGTCACTACAGATATTCCTCTGTGACAGAGGATCTCTGACTGAGGATATGTTTTAAAAAGCTCGGATGTTTAAAATTCTCACACTGGTGTCCTGAAGACTAAATTGAGTCAGCTGAAGTGTTTATTGGATAATGACAACACACAGGATACTTAAAAATTTGAATATCTTTTAGAAGGAGGCTGTAATCTATCTATAGTCTCCACTTCTTTTTTCTTATTGTTCAATTACAGTTGTCCCTGTTTTTCCATTATTCTCCCCTGCCCTACTCACCACACCTCTCCCACATTCAATATGAATCCCCCCTGTTTTTTAAAATTATTTCATTGCTGTTCAATTACAGTTGTCCGCATTTTCCCCCCTACCACTCCTCCCCAACCCAGCCAAACCCACCTCCCTCCCTTGCTTCCCCACTCCCTCTTGGTTTTGTCCATGTGTCCTTAACCAAAGGGTTTTCAGGAACTACTCCATCCCCTCTGGTTACCATTAAATTGTTCTTAATTTCAATTACTCTGGTTATATTTTATTTGCTTTTTACTTTTGTTGATTATGTTCCAGTTAAAGGTGAGACCATATGGTATTCATCCCTCACTGCCTGGCTTATTTCACTTAGTGTAATACTCTCCAGTTCCATCCAAGCTGTTGCAAAGGGAGGCAGCTCCTTCTTTCTTTCTGCTCCATAGTATGTAAATACTATGTAAATGTACCATAGTTTTTTGATCCAGTCATGTGCTGCTGGGCACTTAGGTTGCTTCCAGCACTTGGCTATTGTAAATTCTGCTGCTATGAACACTGGGCTTCTTTCAGATTGGTGTTTCAGGGCCCTTAGGATATAATCCCAGCAGTGTTGTCTTTGTCCATGGGTCCTTTATACATGTTCCTTGACTTGACCCCTTCCCCTTCTTTCCCTCATTATCCCCTTCCCCCCTCTTCCCTCTGGTCACTGTCAGTTTGTTCTTTATTTTCATGTCTCTGGTTCTATTTTTCCCACTTGTTTGTTTTGTTGATTAGGTTCCACTTATAGATGAGATCATATGGTATTTGTTTTCACAGCCTGGATTATTTCACTTAACATAATACTCTTCAGTTCCATCCATGCCATTACTTAATTTTTTGCCACTAGCTTATTTTACTTGTTTGTGTGCTTTGCTTGGCTTCCAAAAGCATATGATTTTAAAACTTCTTAATTATGCTTGTAAATCTTATTACCTAAACAGGTTTTTAAAGATATGTTACATAAGATACACACACAAGCATAAACATATATTGTAGATTAATCTGTGCACAAAGTACATTCTCTACATATTGAAAGAGAAGGAAAAAAAGCAAAACAGCTTAGTAGAATTTGTTGCCCTTTTCTAATAAAGGACCTGATCATTTGAATTCCTTAATATCCAATCTTAAAATGCTAATAATGCTTTAAAGGCAGTAGTATAATTCCCTTGATTCAACTAAACTCTAATTTTACTAAAAAATAATCTAATAAGAATGAGAGATAATAACAAGTATAATGTATCGTATAAATGACATCTAAGACAAAGCAAAATTATAATTATCTTCATTTTATGATGAAATAATTGTTGCCAGGAAAAAAATGAGGATGTGACTGCTTAAAAGTATCAACTGAAATGTATAACTATTACTGTTGAAGAATTTCATAACACATATTCCATTTATCTTTCCAAACAACAGACTGTGATTCACATATATTACAGGATTATTAGAGAATTATTCTTTGTTTTGATTTGTTTAAAGCCAGTGGAATTCATCTTTTCTATCTATATCTATATCTGTATCTGTAATCTATGCCTATATCTATATCATTTTTTATCTATCTATCTGTAAGCTATTAGTTAAAACAGAACTGAAAAACAAAAATAAAAACAAAAAGAAAGCAAATTCATATTTTCATGTTAGGTGAACTAACAATATATTAAAAAATAAAAACAATGGCAAAATATGCCTTTTTGGTACATTAATTGTGACCTATCATTTACTCTCTTTAGTGTGCAGAAGTGAAAAATAACATTTGTACCCACAGATTTTCTAATGAGATTAAACATGATGCTTTTGAAATAAACCTGAGATCTATTATGAAGCCTTATAATTGCTTAGTAGCTTCTACCACACAGTCATTTAGTCACATATCTGTGACTATAGATCAAATCTGTGCAGATTTCTAAAAGGACATAAACGCCTCAAGGGATAAAAACACATGCCCAGAAAACCTTCCATGAGCAGTTCAACTACTTCCTGTGGTATTCTGCACACATTTTCAAGTATAAATTTCACTTATTTAAACATGTGAAAGAAATTATATTTTTAAATGATTGTATTGTCAATGGGTCTGCACTCTGACAGGATTCATACTGATGATTGCAAAAACCCTAAAACTCATAAAAATAGGAATTTTGGGGGAAATTGATTAATAGCACATTACTAAGTTTACACATACACACACACACCCTTAATAATAAAATATACCTCTTTTTCTTTTATGGCACATCAAATAACTGCAGAATGTAAATACAGAATTGTGTTTTATTTTAAATCAGGTATGAGAAGTACTAAATATTTTCTATAGGTAAATTTTAAAATTACATTAAAATAAATCTAAATGATGGTTGCTATCAATCATACTATGCTATAACTTATTATAAAAATCAGATTGAAACAATTTAAAATCTATCAAAAGGGCTATTGTCAGACCCTAGTGGTATGAACATGTTCTTTTAGAGATCTAAAATGATTAATCTCCTCTAAAACTGAAGTCTTTTCAATGTAAAAAATTATGCAATGAAAACTGCAGAGCTTTAATTTTTGAAAAGCCAGATAATTATATATTTCATGGCTCTCAAACTTCCTGATTATCAATAATGGCACTCAGCTTTAATATTTATATTTTATGCTTTGTATTAGAATCAGAACCCTGAATAGATTTAAAAGACCCATTTTGAATCTAACAGAAACTTACTGTGTGTAATCCATAATCACCTTTTCCAATACTAAGATTTTGATATATGTTAATTAATTAATCTAAAAAAATAAATTTCTGCTCTATTAAATTACCCCACCATTTAAAAACAGAATTCACATAAATATGCTAGGTTGTCTTTTATGAAATACATAAAATGACCAAATGACATGTACACTGCTTTTAAAAGAAAAAATAGATTTGGTTTGTTAATTTGCAATTTTAAATACATATAATGCTCTTTTGTATCAGAGCCTGTGGAAAGAAAAAATTAAAAGTGAATCCTAGCTATGTTCTTATTAATTACATGATACAGCAAGATTAGATGGGAGTAATTCATGTATGCTAAGTATATGCTGAAATAAACTAAGTTTGAAAGCTTACTCCTCACATTATTAAGCACCCTTTTTGAAAGTAGTGAATGGCTTAATTTAATTTGTGCTGGTTAGGGCAAACAGACTTCCAAATACTGACAATACTAAATTTACTACTTTACCCAAATCATACTAATAAATGCTGAGGAAGAGATGTTTGAACGACACCAGTCAGAAGTTATATGCTTTATTTAATGTTTTGTCACAATTAATATTAGAACTAATTGATTTATTTTAATCAAAATCATTAATGCTCATATGATTTTTGCCCATGGTTTTAAAAATTAAACAGAACTGCAAAATCCAAAATGTCCTAAAATGAATGACATTATGCTTATAAAAGAACTAGATTACATGAAACCAAAATGAAAAATATTTCAAAAATATAGTTATGAAATTTTAATCCAATAAATTTCAAAGCAGGGAGGTTTACAGAACAGATTTTCTGTAAGAGTAATTACAAACTATATATCCACAATTTTAAATATAAACAACCATGTGTTTTCCATTAGAGTGGCAGCTGCTCAGGGTTAGTTTCCTAGCTATGGTGCTGAATTTGTACCTATCCACCTACAGAGTCTCACATGATTCTCTTTGACACCAGCTGCATACATTGCTAGCCAGTTGGTTAAGGTGAAGTGTTTGCCACTAACAAAGAGAAGTTTGCTGGCTTGTACTGGGATGAAACCCATGACTTGTTTTTACTTCATTAACAACATGGATAGCCAAATGAGGTAACTGGACAATGATTAAAATAAATGTATACTTTGACAAGCCAGAAATATTAGCAAAAACTTACAATATATCCAGAAGAGAAACAAAATTTTTGAAGCACACATATAAAAGTGTTGGGAACTGCCCTGCCTGGTTTCAGAACCTGTAACCCCCGCCATGGCTAAAGCTGAGTGAGCAACCTTTGGACCATAAGCCACTAAGGAGACAAAGCTTATCTCCCTGGCAGGGGTGCTGCTTCTGCTCCTTTTCCTTCACCCTGCCTGGCCCTCAATTCCTGATTGGTTAGCCAGTAACGGGTAAGATTCCCCAAGGGGGAAACGACCTAAGACAGACACGATCATGTGGAGGCCCGGAGAAGGACTTGGGGGGCTATAGCAAAAGGGGGTGATGGACCCTCGCCCCTCGGCTTTGACATAGCCTGAGTCCTCATTCTGTCTGCAAGAAGTCTCCTAATCTCTTGGCTGCCTTTTTTTCCCTGCCTGACTTAAGCCTGAAACAATGCCTTAAGCCTGAAACAATGCTGGTGGTAGGTGTCGCCCTGTGCTGGAAAGGGTGGGTTCCCTAGGGCCATCAGACCTGAGAAAGAATATGTAAAAATCCTGTGAAACCTGCTTTGTTTAGAATGCTCTCAATTAAATGATAAGGGTCTAAGTGGACAGTGAGTTTGTTCCTCAGTTTTATGGCTCTTTAGCTATCTGACCCTGACTCAAAATAGGCCCTCAGAGTTCTTTGTATGTTTGATTCTTACTGCCTGATAATGATTAATGAGCTTTGCCTGTATTCTTATGCAAAACGAACCCAATAAAAGCCTGTCAATGCAAGCGTGGAGTGTTCTCCTCTTAAGAATGGCTAGGCCACTCCTAGGTGTTCTCTCCTTGAGAGAGTAGCCGTGCCATCCCTTTTCCTCCACAGGACTCAGTAGTCCATGTGAATTTGTCTTGTGTCTTGTCCATAACGCCGTGGACACTGCGGGCCGGTGTCTGCGTCATAAAAGTACACATATGACTATATCAGCAATAGCAAAGGGATATGAAAGAGGGCAACTTCTAACCTAGAGGATGTCTTATGATAACATTATAACATTTTAAATGTATCATATCACTTTTAAAAAGATCAGTAAGCCTGGCCAGTGTAGCTCAGTGAATTGAGTGCCAGCTTGTGAACCAAAGGGTAACCAGTTTGATTCCCAGGCAGAGCACATTCTTGGGTTGCAGACCAGATGCCCAGTAAGGGGAGCATGAGAAGCAACCACACGCTGATGTTTCTCTCCCTCTCTTTCTCCTTCTCTTCCCTTCCCTTCTCTCTAAAACTAAATAAAATCTTTAAAAAAAAAGATCAGTAAGAATAAAAATAAAAAGTATTATAATTTATGGGAAAAATTGGACTGCCATAATTTACTCAATAGTTAGGCTTTCTCCTCACTAATACTAAAGAGAATTAACTGGCTTGCCATTACCTCTTGGATCTACATCCTTTGTTTATCTTCTCTCATTTTTAATCATATTCTTTTGAAAGGTGAGCTCAGAATCAGAAACAATAATGTATATTTACATTGTTTAAACATCATAATATTAATGCATTTACATTTCAAGACAATTATGCCCCTGACACATTTTTCCCCTCAATGTGAACTCAATATGTCTAATATTTTGTAAATCATCCACAAACTTATATCTAATAGTTTCTCTTCAATCCACTATTTTTTCACAATCTGAACTTACATAACAACTTGTGGATGCTTATAAACAATATAACAGGACTTATATTTAGTTGCAGTTATTTGTTAACATGTCTTCTCTTCTACACTTCAAACAGGGACATGACTTATTCACCTTTGCCACTTTAGCAGCAAGCCAAGTGCTTTACACATAAAAGGTGCTTAATAAGTGAACACCAAAACACTTTATAGAAGAAAAAATGGACGAATCTCCATTAAATTTAACTTTTTTATGGTCTATTATCTCATTGAGACCTATTTGAATAAGGGTAATATTATCGACACCTCCCAATTTCTATCATTCTTAAATTTGATCATCAGGTCTCCTATACTTTCCTCAAAGTTATTGATCATAGGCAGAACAGTTAAGCAAGAGACATGAATAAAAGACATCCAAATTGAAAACGAATAAGTAAAAGAGTCACAATTTGCATATAAGTTACTTGATGTTATATGTGGAAAACTCTAAAGATTACATCAAAAACTGTTACATCTAATAAACAGGCTGGTCTGATGATAATGGATTACCAGAACTCATCTAATGTTAGTGACACTAAAGTTGTAATACAACCCTCCACTACTCAATTTGACTGGCTTTAAGGGAGGGGGCCCAAATAAACACAATCAGAAATGAAAGAGCAGAGATTACAACTGATACCACAGAAATACAAAGGATTGTAAGAAATTACTATGAAGAACTGTACGCCAAGAAATTTGAAAACCTAGGTGAAATGGCCAAATTTCTAGAAAACGATAATCTTCCAAACTGAATAAAGAAGGAGCAGAAAGCTTGAACAGACCAATAACAGCTGACAAAATTGAAGCAGTAATTAAAAAAAAAAAACAAAAAACTCCCAAAACACAAAATCCCTGGGTTGGACAATTCCACAGGAGAAGTCTACAAAGCATTTAAGGAAAAGCTAACTCCTATCCTCCAGAGACTATTCCAAAAAATCCAAGAAGACGGAAGACTCCCAAACTCTTTTTAGGAAGCCAGGATCATCCTAATCCCAAAATCAGATAAAGATACAACAAAGAAAGAAGACTACAGGCCAATATTGCCAATGAACACAGATGCTAAAATCCTCAACAGTATATTGGCAAACCTCATCCAGCAATACATCAAAAAGATCTTACACTATGATCAAGTGGGATTCATCCCAGGTGTGCAAGGATGGTACAATATTCACAAATCAATAAGCATAATACACCACATAAACAACAGCAAAGACAAAAAATCACATGATCATATCAACAGATGATAGTAAAGCATTTGATAAGGTACAGTGCTAATTTATGATAAAAAACCCTCAGCAAAGTGGGAATAGAGGGAGCATTCCTCAATATAATAAAGGACATAGGTGAGATTCCTACAGCCATCATACTCAGTGGACAAAACTAAAAACTTTCCCACTATGATCAGGAAAAAAACAAGGATGTCCATTTTTACCACTTCTATTCAACATAGTATTGGAAATCCTAGCCATAGCAATGAGAAAAGAAAAGGAAATAAACAGCATCCAAATTGGAAAGGAGGAAACGAAACTGTCCTTGTTTGCAGATGACATGATAGTGTACATAGAAAATCCTAGAGATTCCACCAAAAAACTGCTTGACCTAGTAAATGAATTTTGCAGAACAGTGGGATACAAAGTCAATATCAAGAAATCAAAGGCATTTTTGTACACCAACAATGAAATATCAAAAACAGAAATCAGGGGAAAATCCCATTTGCTATAGCAACAAGAGAAATAAAATACCTAGGAATAAACCTAACCAAGGAGGTAAAATATCTGTACTGAGAAAACTACACAACACTGAAGAAAGAAATTAAGGAAGACACAAACAAATGGAAGCATATGCCGTGTTCATGGATCAGAATTAACATAATCAAAATGCCCATACTACCCAAAGCAATTTATAGGTTCAATGCCATAACTATTAAAGTACCAATGGCATATTTCACAGATACAGAACAAACACTTAAAAAATTTATATGGAACCATAAATGACCCCGAATAGCTACAGCAATTGTAAGAAAGAAGAATAAATCACAATATGTGGTATCAAAGTGTATTACAAGGCCACTGTAATCAAAACAGCCTGGTACTGGTATAAAAACAGGCACATGGACCAATGCAACAGAATAGAGAGCCCAGAAATAAACCCAAGTCTCTATGGTCAATTAATATTTGACAAAGGGGGCAGCAGCATAAAATGGAGTAAAAATAGCTTCTTCAACAAGTGGTGTTGGGGCGTTTCTTTCAGGGGCAGTGCACCAACCACAGGGAATGAGTTTTCACAGACAAGCTAAATTCACTTTCAAGAGCAAGGTCCCTGGCTTCATGTTCAAGATGGCAGAGTTGGAATATCCTGAGTTCACCTCTTCTCATTGACACCAAAACTGCAACTACATATTGAATGACTATCTCTGAGAGCACGTGAAGACTAGCAGAAAGATTTTCTACAAGTACAAAGTAAAAGCCACTTTGAAATGTGTTGAAGGGGTAGAGACTAAGCCTAGTCAACACCTACCCTACTTCCTATTCCTCATGCAGTGACTCATGAGTGGGAGGGTTATCACAACCTCAGAGAGGTTGTCCCTGAAGAAAGAAGGGTCTGAACCCTAAACTGGTTGACCTGAACTCGGAAGTGGAGCCCTCATAACATCTGTTTTTGAAAACCAGTGAGGCTTACATATGGGAGAGCCAAAAGGCTGTAGGACACTGAGATTGTGCTCTTTCCAAATTCTGGCACAGAGGGAGCAGTTTGAAAAGCACCTAAGTAATATGTGAAGGTGATACATTGACTAATTTTAGAGTGTGTGCTGGAGGTACAGGGATCTATTGGAACTTGCTTGTGCCACAGGTGCTGGTGGGTACCATTTTCCCCCTTCCTTGAGCCTGGCTGGTTTGACACTGTCCATTAACCTTGCTAACACTGTTCTCCCCATGCTTGCATTTCCCTGAGGACCTACACACAGTAGCAACCTTCCAAAGCACTTCCTGCCCTGCCACACCCAGTGGGTGGCATCACTCAGCACAAGCACACAGCAGTGTGTCTGCAACAGTGGGGATGGGCTTTGCAGCCAGTCATATCAAAGTCTTGCCCTGCATTCCAGTGAACCTGCAACAATTGTGGCCAGGCCTCACAGCCAGCAGGCCAGATACCAGCCTTGCCTGCTAGTGTGTCCACAGAAGCTGTGGCACAGCCACAACAGGAATCTATACTAGTCCCTCCTCTAGACCACCTGGCTCTGGTGACAAGAGGGACATCGAAATAAGGGACCCACAGGAAAATAAGGCCACTTTTTGAAGACCAAGAGATTTAGCTTACCTAATTAATACAATACATAGAAACAAACAGGCAAAATGAAGATAGAAAAAAATATGTCCTGAACAAACAAACAAACAAAAACAGGATAAAACTGCAGAAAAAGAGCTACATGAAACTGAGGTCAGCGGTCTACTAGATGAAGAGTTCAAAGTAACAGTTATAAAGATGCTCATTCAACTGTGCAGACAAATGAAAACACTCAGTCAGAACCTCAGCAACTTGAACAAAGACCTAAACATTCTAAGAAAGGATATGACAGAACTGAAGAACATAACAGTTGAAATGAAAAAAAAAATCACTGCAGGGAATCAACAGCAAATCTAATGACACAGAAGAATGGATCAGCAATCAGGAAAACAGGATAGTGGAAGTCACCCAACTGGAAGATCAAAAAGAAAAAAAAGAATTAAAAAGAATGAAGATAGCATAAGGGACCTATGGGACAACATCAAGTGTACTAATATTAGAATCATAGGGGTCCTAGAAGGAGAAGAGAGAAAGGGACAGAAAACCTATTTGAAGAAATAATGGCTGAAAACTTTCCTAACTGGGCAAAGGAAACAAACATCTAAGTCCAGGAAGCACAGAGAGTCCCAAACAAGATGAATCCAAACAGACCCACACCAAGGCATATAATAATTGAGTTGTTGAAAGTTAAAGATAAAGAGAGAATCTTAAAAGCAGCAAGAGAAAAACAACTTGTTACATGCAAGGGTATTCCCATAAGACTGTCAGCTGACTTTTCAACAGAAACTTTGCAGGCCAGAAGGGAGTGGCATGATATATTCAATATGTTGAAAGAAAAAAGTACAACCAAGAATACTCTACTCAGCAAGCTTATCATTCAGAATTGAAGAAGAAATCAAGATTTTCTCAGACAAGCAAAACTTAAAGGAGTTCATCACCACTAAACCAGCATTACAAGAAATGTTAAAGGGAATTATTTAAGTGGAAAAGGCCAAAACTAGAAATAAGATAAAAAAAATATGTACTGGTAAAGGCAAACATATAGTAAAGATAGTAGACCAACCACTTATAAATGTAGTATGAAAATAATTAAAATGGCAATAAGCACATACCTAACAATAATTACTTCAACTGAAGTTGACTAAGTGCTCCATTGCAAAAACAGGATTACTGAATGGTTAAAAAAAAAAGACCCCTACATACACTGTCTACATGAGACTCCAGACTGAAAGACACACAGAAACTGGAAATAAATACGTGGAAAAGATATTTCATGTAAATGGAAATGAAAAAGAAAACAGAAGCTGGGATAGCAATATACATATCAGACAAAAGACTTTAAAACAAAGGCTATATAATAAGAAACAAAGAAGGACCCAGAAATTTTTCTCTTCAGATAAGACCCCAGAAGTGGAAAAATTCAAAAAGATATGTGCACCTTTATTTACTGCAGCATTATTTGCAATAGTCAAGTTATTGAAGCAACCCAGGCATTCATCACTAGATAAATGGATAAAGAAGTGGATGTGTGTATGGACATGCACACAACACACTGGTATGTTACACAGTCATAAAAGAAATGGATCTTGCTATTTACAACATGGATAGACCTATAGGGTGTTATGTTAGGTGAAATTAAGTCAGAGAAAAACAAATACTGTATCATTTCACTTAGGGGTGGAATCTAAAAACTGAAATGAACAAGCAGGACAAACTGACACATAGATACAGAAAACCTGAAAATTGCCAGAAGTTAGATGGTGGGGGTATGGGCAAAAAGGTCAAGGGGATTAGGAGGGTACAAACATGTAAATAAGTCATGGGGATGTAAAGGAAAACATAAGGAATAGTAATAGCAATATCACAATAACTTCTTATGGTGACAGATGGATAGTGGACTTTTTGTGGTGATCACTTTGTAAGCTATATTAATGTTAAATATCACTATGTTCTACGCCTGAAACTAATACAGTATTGTATGTGAACTGTACTATAATTCAGAGAAGCTTTACATTTCAGAATAAAAAATTACATTTCATAAAAAAAATGGTTTTGGGAGAGCTAGACAGCTACATGCAAAAAAATGAAACTTGATCACCAAATTACACCATACACAAAAATTAATTCAAGGTGGAGAAAAGACTTAAATATAAGTCATGACACCATAAAAGTCCTACAGGAGAACATAAGCAGGTAAATCTCAGATATCCCATGCAGTAATATTTTCATTGATATATACCCCAGAGCAAGGGACATAAAGGGAAGAATAAGCAAATGGGATCTCATCCAAATAAAAAGCTTCAGCACAGCTAAGTAAAACAGCAGTAAAATGAGAAAAGAACCAACTATATGGGAAAACATATTTGTCAATGAAACCTCAGACAAGGGTTTGACCTCCAAAATATATAAAGAACTCACACGACTCCACTCTAGGAAGACAAACAATCCAACTGAAAAATGGGCAAATGGCTTGAACAGACCCTTCTCCAAGGAGGACAAACAGAGGGCCCAGAGACACATGTAGAGATGCTCAGCATCACTAACAATCAGAGAGATGCAAATTAAAACCACAATGAGCTGCCACTTCACACCAGTGAGAATGGCCATCATGAAAAAAACAACAAAAAACAAGTGTGGAGAGGTTGTGGAGAAAATGGAACCCTACTGCACTCTTGGTAGGAATGCAGACTGGTTTCAGCCACTATGGAAAAGAGTATGAAATTTCCTCTGCAAACTAAAAATAGAACTGCCTTTTGATCAAGCAATGCCACTGGTAGTATTTTATACTAAGAGCCCTGAAACACCAATCAGAGAGAACCTACACATTGCAATTTTCATAGCAACACAATTTACAATAGCTAAGTGCTGGAAGCAGTCTAAGTGCCCATCCATAAATGAATTGACCAATATACCGTGTACATTTACACAGTGGAATACTATGCAGCAGAAAGAAAGAAGGAGTCCCCACCCTTTGGGACAGCAGGGATGGAACTGGAGAGCATTATGCTAAGTGAAAGAAATCAGGTGGTAAAAGACAAATACCATATGATCTCACCTTTAAGTGGAACCTAATCAACAAAACAAACAAACAAGCAAAATATAACCAGAGACATTGAAATTAAAAACAAATGGACAGTAACCAGAGGGGTGATGGGAGGGCATAATGGGGGGAAAGGGGTGAAGGGTTTTCAGGAACAACTATAGGGTACACCTGAACAAAAGCAAGGGGGAGTGGAATCAAGGGAGGGATGCAGAGATGGCTGGGGTTGGGGGAAAAGGTTGGGGGAAAGGTAGAAAACTGTACTTGAAGAACAATAAAATTGTATAAATCAATACAAAAAAAAGAACTAATAAGCAAATTCAGTCTAGTTGCATAATACAAAATTGATACTCAAAAATCTGCTATGTTCCTTTATATTAACAATAAACTATAAGAAACAGAAATTTTTAAAAATCCCATTTATAGTTGCATCAAGAGTAAAAAACCTAGGAATAAATTTAACCCAAAAGTTAAAAAATCTTTATATTGAAAATAACAATACCTTAATGAAAGAAAAAGAAGAGGATGTAAATAAATGAAAAGACATTTTGCACTCATGGACTGGAAAAACTGATATTGTTAAAATATCCATACTACCCAAAGCAATATACATATTCAATGAAATCCCTATCAAAATCACTATGATATTTTTCACTGAAATATAACAAGCAACCCTAAAATTTTGTGGAAGCAGAAGAGGCCCCAAATACCCAAAGCAATCTTCAAAAGAAAGAACAAAGCTAGAGGCATGATAATCTATAATTTTGAACTAAAGTACAAAGCTACAGTAGTCAACAACAATATGGTACTGGCATAAAAACAAATATATACATAGATCACTGGAACAGACTAGGGAATCCAGAAACAAACCCACAATGTGTGGTTAATTAATTTATTACAAAGGAGCCAAGGGTATATAGTGGGACAAGGACAGTCTCTTCAATAGTGTTAAGAAAACTGGACTGCTACATGCAAAAGAATAAAATTGGACTACTGTGTTACACGATGCTAAAAAATTATCTCAAAATAATTTAAAGATTTAAATGTTGAGACCCAAAACCATAAAACTCCTAGAAAAAAACAACATGGAAGATAACCTCTCCAACATAGGTCTAGGTGATTATTTTAATCTGACACTAAAAGCAAAAGAAAAACAAATTGGCACTTCATCAAACTAAAAAAATATTTTGCATAACAAAGGGAACCATCAACAGAATGAAAAGACAATGTACTAAATGGAAGATAATATTGCAAATCTTATATCTGACAAGGGTAAATATCCAAACTATACTATATAAAGAACTCATACAATTCGATGGCAAACAAAAAAGATAGAAACAAAAATTCAATTAAAAACGAGCAGAGAAACTGAGTAGACATTTTTTCCAAAGAAGAAATACAACAGGTACATGACAGTTAGAAGGGCCGTTATCAAAAAGATAAGAAATAACAAGCATTGGCAAGGATATGGAGAAAAGGAAGCCCTTGTGCATTGTTGGTAGAAATGTAAATTGGTGCAGCCACTATGGAAAACAGAGTTAAATCTCACTCTAAGGTCCTGACATATGAAATTCCAAAATGTAACCAAAATGATTTTCCATGTGAAAAATTAATTGCCAAATCAGAGAAGCTGGGAGTCCAGGACAGCAGGACCATAGAGCATAAAAGGGCATGTTTTAAAGGTAATGATACACCTTTCTTATGAGTGTTAAGCAATGCTAATCACCCTTTCCACAACTAGCCCTGGCCATCCTCTTCAACAGGGAATGACATTTGCTTCATTCAGACATGCAAAGTCTAAATTGATATACAAGATCAAAGTTAGTGATTTTAAAACCAACATAAATGACTTGTCACTAATAAGAATAAACTGACATGTTTCGGTACACTGAAATACAGATCCAAAATGCAGTCTTCATTATATTCCAAAAGAATCTTATCTGAAGCATACAAAAATAGGAAAGATCTTTACAGAAATGACTGTACATGATTTATGACATAATTATACTACTTAAAAATGAATTCTTTTTTTTCTGTACCTCCAAGACAAAGGTAAACACTATACACATGGTTAGTGAATATTATGGTATCTTTATAGAACAGTCTCCAAGCTGAAAAGTCCAAAGTCGCTCTAGCTTCCCCACAGGACAGGTAATCAAAGGGAGAGTCAAATTTGATCTCATTCCAGACCTGAATTACCTATGAAGGCCAAACCAAGCTGATAGTTGCTGACTCCACAGAGTTGACCCAGACAGGTCAGGCTAGATGCTCAGTTCTTCAGTTGGTTGGCATGTTCTTAAAGGAGTGGGCATTATTATTATTTCCCTAAATCCTAGAAGGGGAGGGGATCTACTTCTAATGACAAAATAGTATTCTTTTCACCAGTGCAATACTCTAAAACACAGAGAGCAAAAGTTAGAATATTGGTTCCAGATAATGTCATCCATTATAAAATAATTATAAATGCATGACTTATTTCTCCCAAAGAGAAAAATTTAGGATTGCAAACAATTATAGGAAAAGCAATAGCAATGCTCACTTATTTACACATATGAAAATAATTTTATTGTAATTAAATGCATATATCAAAGAGCTGTAATTATACACCTTTCACTACAATATATCCTATAAAAATATCTCATTTTTAAAAGAACTATTAGAAAAGTAATTTGTATACTTTCCATGTATATATCATTTAATAACTTTGAGTGGATTATAATCAACTGTGCAGGACTTCACAGATACTATTAACTTCTTTAACAAAATTATATGGTATAGAGGATGGGGTGAAAGAAACATGTCATCTAGAAACTTGGATATGAACGAAATAAGGGAGAAGCAGGATGTCATTTATGGATCCAGAGAGGCCTTTATTTTTAAGGTGGAAGTGAATTAAACCTATTAATTCCTTTTGACAGTCGGAGTAATGGAGAGAAAAGAAGCACAGGCTTGATACAGGGAGCCTCTTCACCAGCACTGGCATTTTGCCAAGCTGGTGTAGAGAAAGGGTGAATTAGAACAGAAGTCGAAGTTATTCTGGAAAGAAGGGCAATGGATGCACCTTGAGAACAGCATCCTAAGTGAAATAAGTCCAAAGAAAATGTTAACATAATGCTCTCCAGTTCCATATGATCTCACCTACAAGTGGAACCTAATCAAGAAAACAAACAAACAAGTAAAATATAACCAGAGACACTGAAATAAAAAACAAACTGACAGTAACCAGAGGGGAGATGGGAGGGGATAATGGAGGGAAAAAGGTGAAGGGTTTTCAGGAACATCTATAAAGGACACATGGACAAAACCAAAGGAAGGAAGATCAAGGGTGGGAAGGGGGATGGCTGGGGTGGGGGGGATTGGTGGGGGGTGGGAAATAGAGACAACTGTACTTGAACAACAATTAAAAAAAGAAGAAAAAATAAAAAAGAAAGGTTATGAATATATGATTTCACTCATAGGTGTGATGTAAAACTGAAAGCAACAAATGAACAAACAAGAAAAACAAAACTCACAGCTGTAGACAACAATATGGTAGTTATCAGTAAGAAGGAATTGGGGAGGCATAAAGGGGATCAAATATATGGAAATGGAAGATGATTTGACTTGGGGTGTTGGACACATAAAACAGATGTGTTACAGTACACATGAAATCTATATAATCTCATTAATCAATGTCACCCCAATAAATTTAATAAAAAATGAAAAGGAGAAGGGCTGAGAGAAATTCATGGAAGTAAAAAAAATACTAGCTACAGTAATTATTAGAAAGTAGAATACTAGATTTTAGATTTGGGGATCTAAAGATCAGAAAGGTGATAATGGAGAAGAGGGTAGAAGGTGGCAAAATGACCTAAGCCTTAAAGAAGGAGTGAGTTTTATAATAGGAATTTTCCTTTTGAAAGGAAGTTTCAGAAGTATCTGGTCATTTGTGGGATCTATTGGGAGTAAAGTGTTCCTAAAGAAAGTGTCAAAGCAACGAACTATAGATATGATCCCTGAAAGTATAGTCTTAAACTTTCAGATGACATTTAAAACAAACTAGAACATTCAATGAATTGAATGTTGTTTTATTCCACAATAACACCATGCTCATGTAAATTTCAGTATGCTTTCATAATGAAAAAAAGGGGATGGCATTATTGTCAGCACATTTATGATTATATTATGAACTGTGTGAATATCACCTTCCATTGAATGATGGTTTAATATAAATTGGTAGTTACAAATTAGTCATGCAGATATAAGTACAGTATAGAAAATATAATCAATAGTACAGTAACAACTATGTATGTTGCCAGTTGGATACTGCAAATATCATGGAAAAGACCATGTAAAGTATATGATTATCTAACCAATGTGCTATATACCCCAAACTAATACAAAACAAGATTGAATGTAAACTGTAATTGAAACTTTTTTAAATAACTAAAAATAAAATTGAAAAATGGGGGAAAAAGTGAGATAGCTTAGGAACCTAGGATAACATTAAACCTGCCTCCAAACTGTGTGATGGATAGAGCTTCTGGAAAAAACAAACAAACAAACAAACAAACAACAAAACTACCTACAGATTAACAAATGGGAACAGAAAAGGGGGTATCTCAGGAAAGGTTTAGAGCACTGGAGGAGAAGATCATCTCTAATGAATAAAGAAATAATGCTTCAGATAGCAGTCTTGAAAAGAAAAAATTGTCTTTGACAAAGAAAATACACAATTTCTATCATGCCAGGAAAGAATAAGGTCTGTTTTTCCCCTTTCTTTCTTTTTGGTGGGGGGCAGGGAGGAACTAAAGGACTGTCTTATGGACAGCTGGTGAGAAGCCTTTCAAGTAAGTCCAGGTCCATGTGACACAGATTATTACTTCTCCAAAGCCTAATGTCATTGCAGATAGAGTAACAAAATCTCTTCTTTCCCAATATCTAATAGGTTAAAAGATTGAGGAATATAGTTTCTTAGCTATTGATATTATTCCTTGTAACTTCAGGTTTAAAATTTGTTGAGAAGAATGTATCCATTTAGAACTATTAGAACAAAGGGAAATTGTTATGTGTTGAATTGTGTACCTCTAAAATTGTCTTGTGTAGAAGTACCTCAAAATGTGACTGTATTACAAAGGTGGTTAGAACAAGGTCATAAGGGTGGACCCTAATCCAGTATGACTGTGCCCTTATAAGAAGAGGAAATTTGGATACACACATGTGCATAGGGGAACAAAGTGCGAAGACAGGAAAGACGGCCATCTCAATGCAGGAGGAGAGGCCTAGAACCAATCTTTCCCTTCTGGCTCTCAGATGGAACCACTCAGACAACACCTTAATCTTGGACTTCAAGCCTCCAGAACTTTGAAAACATAAATTCTGTTGTTTAGGCCACCTATTCCATGGTAGTTTGTTATGGCAGTTTTAACAAATTAATCATTGTTCTATAGTATTAATGCTGTCTTCTGGATTAATCACAATGTAGAATTCTAAAACAAGGTTGAAGCAGGAAATGTATTAAAATCCTGGGACCCAAAGTGCAGCAAAATATGTTCCTTTTAATCTTATATATCAATGTACTTGAAGTTTCACCCAATTTTACACAATAACATCTAATATCTAAGCAGTGCATGCTTAACAAGGTCTTCTTACTTTGGACATTAAAATAACAAGGCTCCAATGAAACACCTTGAACAACTTAAAAAAACATAGTTTTTTATTGCCATATTATTATTTGATACAACTAATTACAACATTCGTTTCAAGCACTTCTATAACAGTGAATAACATTACTTTGAAACAGTCATACAGAAATCTTCCACCTGTGCCATTAACATTTACTACCTATACTACAATAATATAAAATATGATTTCTGTCTTAATGAGCCAAATTTTACACTTTATTTTGTAATATTTGAAGAAACCAATTATTACTTGATATGATACTAAATGGTAGCATATATTTGAAAAATCTTAAAGTAAAATATATATTTAAAGGAAAATATATTTGATAACACTGAAGAAAATAAAATAAAAGTAATTCAGTTTGGATTGTTATAGTTTCATTTGGATTATCAAACACGGATATTTTCTTTTTTTTTATTTTAGTTTATTCAGTACAGTTTCTATCCTTTAAACCCATTCCAGCCCACTTACCCATCCCTCCCCTCCTCGCTCCCATTTCCAACCACCCTAGTTTTGTCCATGTGTCCTCTATATTTGTTCCTGTAAAACTTTCCCTTCTCCCCTGAAATTCCCCTGAAATTCCCTCCCCTCTGGTCACTGACAACCTGTCCTCTATTCAGTGTCTTTTGTTATATTTTACTTGCTTCTTTGTTTTGTTGCTTAGGTTCCGGTTAAAGGCGAGATCATATGGTATTTCTCTTTCACTGCCTGGATTATTTCACTTAGCATAATGCTTTCCAGCTCCATCCATGCTGTTGCAAAGGGCATGAGCTCCTTCTTTCTTTCAGCTGTGTAGTATTCCATTGTGTAAATGTACTATTGTTTTTTGATCCATTCATTTACTGATGGGCACCTAGGTTGCTTCCAGCACTTAGCTGTTGTAAATTGTGCTGCTATGAACATTGGGGTGCATAGGTTCTTTTGGATTGGTGTTTCAGGGTTCCTAGGATATAGTCCCAGCAGTGGAATTGCTGGATCAAAGGGCAGG
>CM052549.1:54298755-54311663 GCA_028533065.1 Trachops cirrhosus | reverse complement strand
CAGGAACAAATATAGAGGACACATGGACAAAACTAGGGGGGTTGGAAAGGGGAGGGAGGAGGGGAGGAATGGGTGGGCAGGCTGGAATGAGAATAAAGGATAGAAACTGTACTGAATATACTAAAATAAAAAATTTAAAAAATTGATTTTTAAATAACAAACATATTTACACCTATACTGTTTATTTTATATTTATCAGTCAGTAATTGGGCATCAAATAAAAGAAATACCAAAGTGGGTAGATTCTAGGGTGGGAAGTGGAGATGGCTAGGATGGGGGGTGGGGTGAAAATGTACGCAACTGTACTTGAACAACAACAAAAATGTTAAAAAAAAAAACAAGAATGAGATACCTATTCACACCAGTTAGAATGGCCATCATAAACAAATCAACAAACAACTAGTGCTGGTGAGCTTGTGGAGAAAAGAGAACTCTAGTACATGGTTGGTGGGAATGCAGACCTGTGAGGTCACTGTAGAAAACAGTATGGAATTTCCTCAGAAAACTAAAAATGGAACTGCCTTTTAACCCAGTAATTCCATTGCTGGGAGTATACTCTAAGAATCCTGAAAGGATAATTCAAACGAACCTGAGCACCTCAATGTTCATTGCAGCACAATTTATAAGAGCCAAGTGTTGGAAGCAACCTAAGTGCCCATAAGTATATAAGTTGATCAAAAAACTATGGTACATTTGCATAATGCAATACTATGCAGCAGAAAGAAAGGAGCTTCTACCCTTCTAGACTGCATGGATGGATCTTGAGAGCATTATGCTAAGTGAAATAACCCATGCAATGAAAGACAAATACCGTATGATCTCACCTGTAAGTGGAACCTAATCAACAAAACTAACTAGCAAGCAAAATATAACTAGAGACATTGAAATTAAGAACAAACTGACAGTAATCAGAGGGGGGGTGGGATGGGGTAACAGGGGCAAAGGGGATAGGATCATCAAGGAACATGTATAAAAGACACATGGAGAAAGAAAGCCAAAGGTGGTAGGATCAAGGGTGGTAGGTGGGGATGGGTATCGCTGTTGGGAGTGGTGGTGGTAAAATGGAGACAACTGTACTTGAACAATAATAAAATATAAATAAATAATTAAGTTTGTTTTTATTATACCTGTGAATTTATTTTAAAATATACTCTAGGTCAAAGGACTTTTAAAGTATTACAAAATTTATTATATATAAAATACGTGGTTTTCTGTATTATAGTTATTTAAAATTTCCTAATAAAAAGTCTATATAAGCTTAAATTAACTTAAAACATCCAAAAATTATTATCAACCTATGAATGATCATTTATTTATGATTTTTAATGAAGTTTAGCATTTGTGACAATAACTATAAAAACCAAATATTTGAAAAGATACATTGAAACTCTAATTTATATACAACACAAGTACATTGTTCATCTTTATTTGAAACAAGACTACTAATGACAATATTGTATTTTCAACATTTGTCTCAAGTCTACAGTAGTCCCACTTCCATATGTTATAGAACAGATATAAGCCTTATTTTAAGCAACTGAAACTTTCATACCCTCAACAGGCACAATATTGGATGGTCTATGGTTTTTGCAGCTGGTGTACTTGTACTCCTTTTGTGTACTGTCATATGAAAAATATTTCACTCCCCAAGCCTTAGACATATTCAGTCATTATAAAATGCAGGCAATACAGTGAGATGAGATGAAGTATAGACTTCAACAGTTATACTAGGAACACTAAAGGAACTTGGAACATTATTACCAATCAAGTTTTACTGCCAGAAAAGAATGAAAGAAAAAAAATATGAAATGTCTTTGCAGACTTAGCATTTGCTTTGAAAATAGCAGTTAACTAGTACCTAAAAAGAAATTTTAGTTTAAGCATTTGAAGACTAAATAATCATAAATTGGATATAGAATAACAAGAAAACTTCTTCAGACACAATGGCACATTGCAAGATTATTAACCATAATATACAGATACCAAAATAAAAAAAAATAACTTGCCTACATATGCAATCCGCTTACTTAACAAAATTGGCTATCATTATTACTTTACACAATTTTAAAATAATGCCTTATTGGAAAACATCCAATTTCACTATTGATTATTTTTATTGAAATGTTTTAAGAAAACTATACAATGTAACAACAGCATTGCAAAATATTTTTTCAAGTGGAAACTGGTGCCAGAACTGTAATTTCAATATCCCTATTTTGAAAGAAGAAATAAACAAAGCATTGTTTTATATTTCTTGGCACAAATGTCTTTATTCTAAAGTAAAGCAACTTTAAATATTTCTATTTCCAATCCACTTCCCTGTTTCTACAGTTTTTAAAACTGCATTCCTTTTACCAAGGAAATAGATGTTTACAAAATAGAAAGGCAAACAGTGGTAAAAAAAAAAAAGATGCACAATAAAAACAGAATCTGTTTGTACATATGAGTTTGAATTATGTATATCCACTAGATTATGTATAACTTGTATATTTCCCTATCATTTTGTAATTCCTGCTTACACAAGGCAATATAAAAAAATCAAACAAATAATTATTTTACTTTTATTTTAAGCCCAATATAAACAGTTTGTATTTAGTTCATAATGACTCCATTAGAATTTGAAAGGGCTATATTAGATAACAATTTAATTATTTTAGATATTGATTTACAGAATACTCTTCGTATCTCTTCAGAAAATAGTTCTACAGTATTACTGAGAAAGCTTTACATTTCTCTACACTTGTTACCCATAAAATCTTTATGTGTCTCAGGCATGCCACCCATCACTAAACCCCAGCTTACACTGGAACACTATGTAACAGAAACAATGAACAGCACTATAATACAGTGTAAAAATTCCCAAATGAGGATTAAAATTATATCATATTATACTTTTCAACCCTTATGTTTGCATCCAGTGGGGAGTAAGAAATTTTCTTCTTGCTGTGGGGTGTTGTGCCAATGCACAACAATCTTTGGAATACAACATTGTACACAACAAAAGGCATGCTATAGCTATGAAGTGTTCTAAGTGAGTGCAGAATTCCACTACTACCCAACTTCACCTTTCACAAGAGTGCCACAGAACTGAAGCAAAAACACAGGTGTAGCATGCTGATTACAGATTGTAAGTATCTTGGGGAATTACCATTTCATATAGTTCTTTTATACTGATATTATACCCTGCATTCCAGATGTTCAATTTCATAAACAAATATTGATTGAGAATCATCTACCAAGTAATGTTCTAGGCACTTAAATTATATTGGCTTGTATTCTAGAGGGAGAGATATTCAGTAGAAAATAAATATGCAAAAATTCCTGCCCTCATGAGGCTTACATTCCAGCCAGGGGTGATAGACAACAAACATAATACATAAGCAAACTATGTAGAATGTTTGGTGATAGATACAATGGACAGAGAAGACTATGTTAGAGAAATCTTGGGAAGAAGAAGTTAATTAATTACATTTAAAAAAAATAAAATGACTAGCAGTCTCTTTAAGATAACAAAGGAACAAATATTTCAAGTAAAAGAGGTAGCCATTCACATACCCCGAGGAAACCTTTTCAAGAGAACAGCCAGCAGAGAGATACTAAAGTGAGAGAAGTACATGGACAAATTATATGTACAATTTAGTCAAGAACAATTTTTTAAGCATGAATTATCTCATTGATACTCTTTAAATGTGGCACAACATAAATAACTATTGGTTTACTCTTCTATTGAAAAGACAATATCAGGGAGTAGATCATTTAATACTTTGATGTTATTTCTGTCCAATTTTCTTATTTTCTCTTTCTGTCCCTACTCATTTTATCTCCCATCCTTTTCATTACCTTTTCATCCAACATAAACAAACAGTAATACAGACAGAAGTAAAAACACATTGAAGTTGGATAAGTATCATGCTAAACAAAATACACCAGATGGAAAAGGACAACAGCCATAAGATTTCACTCATCTGTAGTGTATAAAACAGAAAAGCAACAAATAAGCAAACCAAACAAACTAAAAGATACAGACAATATTATGAAGGTTGCCAGAGGGGAAAAAAGGGTGGGGAGAGGATAAAGAGGATAAAAGCAGTCAAATATAGGGTGATGGAGGGAGGCTAGACTTTGGGTGGTGAGCACACATTTGAAATATACAGATGATGTACATATATAACTATATACTTGAAACTTACATAATGTTATTAGCCAACATTACCCCAATAAGTTTAATTTGAAAAGATGGATTCCCTGGTCCAGTGACTCAGTTGGTTACAGCATGGTCCTGTGCATGAAAAGGATGTAGATTTGATTCCCCGTCAGGGCACATACTTAGGTTGCATGTTCCATCCTCAGTAGAGTGCATATGGAAGGCAACCAATTGATGGTTCTCTCTCTCCCTTCCTCTCTCTCTAAAATCAAGAAACATATCTTCAGGGAAGGATTAAAATAATTAATAGAAATGACTGAATTTTATTAACAGTTTTGCTACTAACTAGATAGGTTAACTAATCAAGTTTCTTGGCTTGTTGAGAAAACATTTTATTAATAATATGGATTTGTGGCAAGAAAAGAGGTGGAGATAGAATGATTCCTCCAAAATTGCTGACAATAAAAGATGTTATAATTATGAGGAAGTGTTTGGTATGCCAAAACAACTACACAAGTAGAGTACTATGGAAAATATTGAGTTATAATAATATTGTAAAAATACTTACTATTCCTAAAATTATGGCATAGGGATGAAAATAAAAAGTACAGAAAAGTTAGTGATTGATAACTTATTTTTAAGATTACCTATATCACTGATATGTAGTTGTCAGTATTTTAAGCATTTTTATATTTCTGAACATTTTCTTATTGAAAGAGTGTAAGAAATATAGTAGACTCTAAATAAATCAGTTAGATGTTTGAAGTTAAATTAATAAAATATTGTTACTGCATAGTTCATTATTATGTAGCTATTAATTAGTTTTCTAGAAACATTTTTTTTAATTTCCTAAAAGTTTATTTTTAATGCCAGGATAGAGATGAACTGAGAATACGGTTACAGACAGGGGACTGTTCAGAGGACAAACTTTTTAAAAAGTATATTTTATTACTTATGCTATTATAGTTGTCCCAATTTTTCCCCTTCATTGATCTGCCCAGTACCTGCCCAGTCTTCAGCATCCCCTACTTCCCTTAGTTCATGTTCATTGGTTGTACATATAAGTTCTTTGGCTTCTCCATTTCCTATTCTTTTTTTTTTTTTTTAGCATATGAAATGTCTTTTTTTGAAATATTTTCCTTGATTATGCTATTACAGTTTTCCCATTTTTTCCTTCTTTATCCCCATTCCACCCCCCAGCCCTCCAGTGTTCCCCTACCTTAGTCCACATCCATGGATTGTACATATAAGTTCTTTGAGTCCTCTCTTTCCCATATCATTTTTATCTCTGCCTGTCTACCTTATGCCTACTAACCATGTTTCTTCTTCCCTGTACCTTTTATCCCCCTATGCCTCCCTTGCCCCACCCCACTGAAATCCCTCTATGTGATGACCATTTCTTTGATTCTGTTCCTATTCTGGTTGTTTGCTTAGCTTTTGTTTCTGTTGTTTTTCTTTTCTTTTAGGTTTATTTGTTGATAGTTGTGAGTTTGTTGTCATTTTACTTTTCATATTTTTAATCTTCTTTTTCTGAGATAAATCCCTTTAACATTTCATATAATAAGGGCTTGGTGATGATGAGCTCCTTTAACTTGACCTTATCTGGGAAGCACTTCATCTGCCCTTCCATTGAAAGCTATCCTTCTAGTAAAGGATAGCTTTGCTGAATAGAGTAATCTTGGAATTCGGTCCCTGCCTCTCATGACTTTGAATACTTCACTCCAGCCCCTTCTTAACTGTAAGGTTTCTTTTGAGGAATCAGCTGATAGTCTTAGGGGAACTCCTTTGTAGGTAACTCTCTCCTTCCCTCTTGGTGCTTTTAAGATTCTCTCCTTATTGCTAATCTTGGGTAACTTAATGATGATGTGCCTTGGTGTGTTTCTCTTTGGTTCCAAATTCCTTGGGACTGTCTGGGCTTCCTGGACTTCCTGGAAGTCTATTTTCTTTGCCAGATTGGGGAAGTTCTCTTTCATTATTTGTTCAAATAAGCTTTAAACCTCTTGCTGTTGTTCTTCTCCTTCTGGGATCCCTATAATTCAGATATTGGAATGTTTCAGGTTGTCCCAAAGGTTTGTAAGTGTCTCTTCACTTTTTCAAATTCTTATTTCTTCATTTTGATCTGGAAGGATGTTTTTTTTTTTTCCTTTGGGTCCAAATTGTTGCTTTCAGTCCTGGTTTCCTTCCCATTACTGTTGTTTCCCTGAATGTTCTGCTTTATTTCTCTTTTGGTATCCTTCATTTGTTTTTTCATTTTTTGACCAAGCTCAATCAGATCTGTGAGCATTTAATTACCAAGGTTTTAAATTCTCTGTCATATAGGTTGGCAAGCTCCTCCTTGCTTAGCTCTCTTTCTGAGGCTCTACTCTGTTCTTTCATTTGACCCATATTTCCTTGTCTTGGCGCAGCTGATAGGATGTAAGGGGGTGGAGCCTTAGGTATTCCCCACCCGTGGCAGGGCAACCCTCTTTGCTGTGAAGTGGCGCTGCTGGTCTGGTTGTCCTGGTTGATTTTTTCTTTAATCCCTTGGTTGTTGGCGTTCCATACAGTTTGATTTTCTGGTGCTTTTGGTTGTTTATTGATTCCAGATTGTTTGTTGTCCTCCTTTTGGTTGTGCAAGGAAGTGAAGAGTCTATACCTATGCCTCCATCTTGGCCAGAATCCCCCCAAATCCTACACTATTCTTAAGCTCCTCCCATCAGTTATGCTTCTTATACCCTGCACCTTTTTCCCCCATTATCCTCCTCCCCCTCTCCACTGATAGCCCTCCATGAGATCTCCATTGCTATCATTCTGCTCCTGTTTTAGTTGTTTGCTTAGTTTTTATTTTTGTTTTTTATGTTCAGTTGTTCATAGTTGTGAGTTCATTCTCATTTTACTGTTCATAGTTTTTGGTCTTCATCTTTTTCTTAGATAAGTCCCTGTAACATTTGATATAAGGGCTTGGTGATGATGAATTCCTTTAACTTGGCCTTATCTGGGAAGCACTTTATCTGCTCTTCCATTCTAAAGGATAGCTTTGCTGGATAGAGTAATCTTGGAAGTAGGCCCTTGCCATTCATGACTTTGAATACTTCTTTCCAGCCCCTCCTTGCTGACAAGTTTTCTTTTGAGTAATCAGCTGAGAGTCTTATGAGTATTCATTTGTAGATAACTCTCTCTCTTTTCCTCTTGCTCCTTTTAAGATTATCTCCTTGTCTTTAATCTGGGGTAACTTAATTATCATGTGTCTTTGTGTGTTCATCCCCAGGTACAATTATTTGGGACTCTCTGGGCTTCCTGGACTTCCTGGAAGTCTATTTTCTTTGCCAGATTGGGGAAGTTTTCCTTCATTATTTTTTCAAATAAGTTTTCCATTATTTGCTCTTCTTCTTCTGTTTTGGGAACCCTTATCATTTGAATGTTGGAGACTTTAAAGTTGTCCCGGAGGTTCCTAAGGCTCTCCTTATTTTTGTGCATTCTTGTTCCTTCATTCTGTTCTGGTTGGATGTTTATTTCTTGGCTTTGTTCCAAGACATTGATTTGATTCCTAGTTTCTGTCCCTTCACTATTGATTTCCTGTATATTTTCCTTTATTTCACTTTGAGTATTTAATTTCTTCCTTCATTTTGTGACCAACCTTAATCTTTCTATGAGCATTCAGATTACCAGTGTTTTGAACTGCATCAGATAGATTGTCTATCTCCTCATTGCTTAGTTCTTTTTCTGGAGTTTTAATCTGTTCTTTCATTTAGGCCATATTTCTGTGTCTTGGCACACCTTTTATTTGTAAGGGGTGGAGCCTTCAGTATTCCCTGGGGTGGGATGGCACACCTCTTTGCTGAGTTGTGGTGCTGTCTGGGCAGAAGGGGTCAGAGAGGGAACAATGCCCTTGCTGAGCTCTTGCCCCATTTTATGTCATTTCCCTTGCTTCCCACAAGGGGATTTTGCTTTTTCAGATGCTGATTTGCAGGTAGGTTGGTTTGTGTGTGTTCTAGGACAACATAGGCCTCCCCAGTGGACTTTCCAGGAGCTTACTGGGTACTTCAACAGCATAAAAAAGACCCAGGAAATGATGAAGGTCACATTATGTGAAATAAAGAAAAATCTACAGGGAACCAACTGTGATGGGAAGGAAACCAGGACTCAAATCAATGGTTTGGAGCAGACAGCAGAAAGAAACATGAGAGTGGGAGTTTCTTCTGCCGCTGCAAACCCTACAGATTTTTACAGCCAGAGGTTTTGAATCCTTATTTTCCTGCGCTAAAACCCTGGGTTTTGTGGTCTGCAGAGGAAAAACTTTTGACAAGAATAACTACAGTGGGCAGGAAATAACTTTGAGATAAAATAATTACATGTTCAAGACTCACATATCAATCAAGCTGTATGAATGAGAAAATCGTTAAGGTCAGCTACAACAGCTATTCAACACCTAAAAAATGAGTATCACTTGAACTTATAATTAACTCTTAGACATTTATCTAACCTTTAGTTTTTTAAAAAGTATATTTTATTGACTGTGCTATTACAGTTGTCCCATTTTCCCTTTATTCCCCTCCACCCTGCACACCTCCTCCCACCCGCATTCCCCCACTTTAGTTCATGTTCATGAGTGGTACATGTAAGTTCTTTGGCTTGTCCATTTCCTATACTATTCTTATCCTCCCCTTGTGTATTTTCTACCTACCATTTATGCTACTTATTCTCTGTATCTTTTACCCCTCTCTCCCCATCTCACTCCCCCACTAATAACCATCCATGTGATCTCCATTTCTGTAATTCTGTTCCTGTTCTACTTGTTTACTTAGTTGTTTTTGTTTTTCTTTTTTTTAAGTTCGGTTGTTAATAGCTGTGAGTTTGTTGTCATTTTAGTGTTCATATTTTTGATCATCTTTTTCTTAGATAATTCCCTTTAACATTTCATATAACAAGGGCTTGGTGATGATGAGCTTGTTTAACTTAACCTTATCTGGGAAGCACTTTATCTGCCCTTCCATTCTAAATGATAGCTTTGCTGGATAGAGTAATCTTGGATGTAGGTCCCTGCTTTTCATGAATTTGAATACTTCTTCCCAGCCCCTTCTTGCCTGTAAGGTTTCCTTTGAAGAATCAGCTGGTAGTCTTAGGGGAACTCCTTTGTTGGTAACTCTGTCCTTTTCTCTTGCTGCTTTTAAGATTCTCTCCTTATTGTTAATCTTGGGTAACTTAATGATGATTTTCCTTGGTGTGTTCCTCCTTGGGTCCAACTTCTTTGGGACTGTCTGAGCTAACTGGACCTCCTGAAAGTCTATTTTCTTTGTCAGATTGGGGAAGTTCTCCTTCATTATTTGCTCAAATAAGGTTTCAGTATCTTGGTCTTCCTTGTCTCCTTCTGGCACCCCTATGATTCAGATGCTGGAACATTTCATGACGTCCTGGAGGTTCCTAAGCCTCTCTTCATTTTTTTGAATTCTTGTTTCTTCATTATGGTCTCGTTGAATGTTTCTTTCTGCCTTCTGCTCCAAACCATTGATCTGAGTCCTGGTCTCCTTCCCATCACAGTTGGTTCCCTGTAGATTTTTCTTTATTTCACATAATGTGACCTTCATCACTTCCTGGGTCTTTTTTATGCTGTTGAAGTATCCAGTAAGCTCCTGGAGCATCCAGATAACCAGTGTTTTGAACTGCATATCTGGCAGGTTGGCTATCTCTGTGTTGCTTAGTTTTATTTTTTTCTGGAGCTTTGAACAGTTCTCTCCTTTGGACCATTTTTTTCTCAGTGTGCCTGTTATGTAGTAAGGGGTGGAGCCTTAAGTGTTCACCAGGGCCGGGCAACCCACATCAATGCATGGTGACACTGTATATGGGGGAGGGGTCCAAGAGGGAACAGTGCTGCTTGCTCTGCTCTCTGATCGTATTCAGTCACTTTCCTTGCTACCCACAAGCAAATTGGTCCTTTCTGGTACTAGTTCCTGGGTAGGTGGGCACGTGCATGTATGTTCTAGGATCCTGTGGGTCTCTCCAATGAACTCTCCTGTGAGGTTGGGAGTTTCTTCCACTGCTGCCTGTACCTTCACAGGTGTTTTCAGTCAGAGACTTTGTTGTTTTATTTCCCCACACTGGGACCCTGGATTGTGCTGTCTCACTCCCCAGGTGTTCCTCCCCATTTCTCTGCATGTGAATATGGGACCATCCACTCTGTAAGCCACCACCTCACCTGGTCCACCAGCCACTACCTTGCCACGAGTCCTATCTGCCAGGCTGCCCTACTCTGCCCCTCCTACCAGTCTGGATGAACATTTCTTCTTTAACTGCTTGGTTGTTTGACTTCCACACAGTTTGATTTTTCTGTCAGTTCTGGTAGTTTTTGTTTTTAAATTTGTTGTTGTCCTTGTTTTGGCTGTGCAAGGAGGCACAGTGTGTCTACCTATACCTCCACCTTGACCGGAAGTCCTAGCTTTTAGGTTTTTTGTTTAAAGTGGTATTGACAAATACCATATGATCTCGCCATTAACAGGAACCTAAACAACAAAACAAATAAACAAGTAAAGTAAAACAAAAGACACTGAAATGGAGGACGGGATGTCAGTGACCAGAGGGGAGAGGGGAGGGAATTCCAGGGGAGAAGGGAAGGGTTTACAGGAACAAATATAGAGGACACATGGACAAAACTAGGGGGGTTGGAAAGGGGAGGGAGGAGGGGAGGAATGGGTGGGTGGGCTGGAAAGGGAATAAGGGATAGAAACTGTACTGAATAAACTAAAATAAAAAAAATTAAAAAACAAAGTTTTTAAATAGTTTCTAATAAGTAAATATATTTATGTATGTGATAAAATATATAAATTAAAATATAATAGGATTTGCTTGGAAATAAAAGAAAATTTCATGTTGAGGTACTTATGAATTATTTAAAGTCTATCATCAGGAATACTGTAATATTATAGTTTCAAAGGTTTAAATGACTCTATATTGTTTTAATACTTATTTTCATTTAAAATTATTGAGTCTATTGATTTGAATTTCAGAGAATAAAAGGAATATTCAAAATGGACATTTTTTTCTTCAGGTTCCTAAGTTCAACTTGGCTCTTTAAGTTATAGAAGTAATAACAATAACATCTTACAAAGCTGTGATCAATGAGCAGTTCCGCTGTGCAATTATGTAAAGCCTTTGGCAGGGAATCTTACATCCTCAAAGGACTTAGTTATCCCTTTTTTTTTCTTTAATCAAGGTACAAAATCATGCATAAAGGAGGTTAAGTCCCAGGACAGGAATAAAACCTTAAATTCCTGATAATGAGCTTCCAGATTAGTCCTAAAAATTTAGTATATTTTGGCAGTGAGTTCGTGGAACAACCAAACTACCACCAGGTGGGTAAGTTTATGAGCAGACAGTAAATTGTAGTATTGGACCAGCAGCTGATTAAGTCACAGGGTAAACAATAAAGTCAAAGAATGGGAAAAATCCCTGGAAAAAATGGCCTGGTGAAGGAATGAAGCAGAACATTTCTCTTTAGGTGTTCAAGTTAGGAAGGAAAAATGAGACCTAGAAAATAAAATCCAAAGAAGCCCTCCTCTGAAAAATAGAAATAAAATTTAACTCAACAGTAGGTATATGGATGGATATAATAATTTATTTATTTATTTGTTTTTAATTTTAATTGTTGTTCCAGTACACTTTTCTTCCTTTCACTCCCATCCCAGCCCAACACCCCAGTCCTCCCCTCCATCCTCCCATTTCCACCCCCCTTAGTTTTTGTTGATGGGTCATTTATACTTGTTCCTATAAACCCTCCCCTTTTTGCCTGAAATTCCCTCCCCTCTCCCCTCTGGTCACTGTCAGCCAGTCTGTTCTGTATTTCAGTGTCTTTGGTTATATTTTGCTTGTTTCTTTGTTTTGTTGATTAGGTTACTGTTAAAGGTGAGATCATATGGTATTTGTCTTTCACTGCCTGGCTTATTCCGCTTAACATAATGCTTTCCAGCTCCATCCATGCTTTCACAAAGGGTAGGAGCTCCTTTTTTCTTTCTGCTGCATAGAATTCCATTGTGTAAATATACCATAGTTTTTTGATCCATTCATTTACTGAGGGGCACCTAGGTTGCTTCCAGCACTTCGCTATTGTAAATTGTGCTGCTATGAACATTGGGGTGCATAGGTGCTTTTGGATTGGTGTTTCAGGGTTCTTAAGATGTAATCCTAGCAGTGGAATTGCTGGGCCAAAAGACAGATCCATTTTTGTTTTATTAGAAAATTCCATATTGTTTTCCATAGTGGTTGTACTAGTTTGCAGTCCCACCAACAGTGCACTAGGGTCCCTTTTCCCCACAACCTCTCCAACACTTGCTGTTTGCTGCTTTCTTTATGATGGCCATTCTGACTGGTGTAAAGTGGTATCTCACTGTGGTTTTAATTTGCATCTCTCTGATGGCTAGCGATATTAAGCATCTTTTCATGTGTCTCTGGATCTTCTGTATGTCCTCCTTGGAGAAGTGTCTGTTCAAGTCTTTTGCCCATTTTTTAATTGGGTTTCTTGTCTTCTTAGAGTGGAGTCATGTAAGTTCTTTATATATTTTGGAGATTAAACCCTTGTCTGAAATGATTGGCAAATATGTTTTCCCATACAGTTGGTTCTCTTTTTATTTTAATGCTGTTTTCTTTAGCCATGCAGAAGCTTTTTATTTTGATGAGATCCCATTTGTTTATTCTTTCCTTTATGTCCCTTGCTCTGGGGACATACCACTAATAATGTTTCTGCGTGCAAAATCTGAGATTTTCCTGCCTGTGTTCTCCTCTAGGACTTTAATGG
>CM052549.1:54267587-54292129 GCA_028533065.1 Trachops cirrhosus | reverse complement strand
CTAGAACAGGAACAGAACCACAGAAATGGAGATCATATGGAGGGTTAGCAACAGGGAAGTGGGAGGAGGAGAGAGGGGGTAATTATGGAGAATAAGTAGCATAGATGGTAAGTAAAAAATAGACGGGGAGGGCAAGAAAAGTATGGGAAATGTAGAAGCTAAAGAACTTATGACACATGGACATGAACTAAATGGGGAATGTGGGTGGGAGAGGGTGTGCAGGGTGGAGAGTAATGAAGGGGGGGTAATGGGACAACTGTAATAGCATAATCAATAAAATATATTAAGAGTTAAAAAGAATATTTGACATTTTAGAAGAACTAATTTTTTTCTGGGAAAAAATGAACAAAGCCTTCCTACTCTGAGTACAAAGAGACAAATTTTTTTCACAGCCAATACAATGACCAGTTCACATATTTCTTTACACACTAGTCAAGGATATGATTTTTATGCATCAGGCTTCAACTTTGTGCTTTATCCTTGTCTTTCATCTTTACGCTTAATCTTAGCTATTATGTCTGACACATTCTTTAATTCCTCTCTAGTTACATATACATTCCAAAACTCCTCTTTATTTTTTATCACTATGATATGTTTTCCTATTTTAAACATTATTTTTGTCAGTTTTGCCTAACATATATGAGGGAAGACTCAAAAGCCCCAGAATTATCTTCCTGAGGGCAGGCCCCTTGTAGTACAGGCTTCCCCTCTGCCAGATCAGTGTTGTAGGAACCCTTCTGTATCAGTGTGCCAGCTGGCATTGCTGTGAGAGGCAGCATCCATCTTCAGTTCATGACCCTTTCAATACATTTGACCATTTCATGACTGGTGATTTATGAGTGTACCTGCCCACACTACTCCGAATGTTCAGCAGGGGTTTTTTTTGTTTGTTTGTTTTCTTTTATTTTTTCATGACACAGCCTAACCTCCATTCCCCACCCTCCCATTCTTGCCCCAAGTGACTTTTATTTCTGTTTCCCCAGATGACAAAAGGTCCTCAAAGGGAATGTTTTGCTGATGTGGAAGTGGTGAAACAAAAAATAGCAGAATCACTAAAAGGCATCAAAGCCAATGAGTTCAAAAACTGTTTTAGCATTTGAAAATAATTTTGACAGGTGTATTGCATCAGATGGATAAAACTTTGAAGGTGACTGAAGTTTAAATATGTAAGAATAAATACATACTTTTAAAAAATAAATTCTGGTGTTTTGGAGTCTCCCCTCACATGTTCAGTAAGGGAATGAAAAACACTGCAACAGAGTATCAGCATAGGTTTAAGATACATAAATATATTGTATTAAATATAAAAGTAAATTATAATTAAAAATGTAGGTTTTACTGCTTGCAAGTTATTTTTTGTTCTTGAGAGATTTTCCTATTCATCACAAAGTGTTTTAAAAGTTGTATTTTGCTCATATGTGTATTCGAAATATTTAAATAATATTTAAATAAATATATGAGAAGATGGTGGCAAGTTAAGTGAGAGCTGAGCCCAGTTCTCCCTGTGCCCAGCTGGAACACCTAGCTGATCTTCTGAGGAACAGAGTGAATAGCCAATGAATTACCAGCTTATATGAAGTTTGGAGGCCAACAATTGCAGAGGACATTGAAAAGCACACAGTGAGGAAACTGCACCAGGATGGTAAGGTCCCTGGGATCTGCACAAGGACCAAGGGTGCTGGGGCCCCCAGCTCGGTGCCTGCTGCAGGATATGGGGAAGATAGATCACCAGTTCCCTCCCCTGCCAGAGCAGGGAGGGCAACCTAGCACCAGGAGGGACCTGATTGCTAGAAGTCACTGAGGGGAATACAGACAAAGTGGGACACACACAGAGGTGGCCCACATCCTCTGGGACTGTGGATGCTGGCACCAGAGAAATTAAGGTGCCAGGCAACACCTGGAGAAGGGAGGAGATGGGCCATGTCAACCCTGACTCGGATAGTCTCCAGACTGGTTGGAAAGTTGGGCTGTGAGAAAAACAGTGAGCTTGTTAAGAATGGCAGGCAACTGCTTTGTAAGGAGTTCTCCAGCAGTGGCTGGCTTGCCTGGAGGGTAATTTGAGCTGCATGTGCCCAAAGACTAAATGGCTAGGTGGAACCGTGCACCTGAGCTTGTCTCACACCCAGAGACTGATTGGAGCCATTTACCTGAGACTGAGTGGGTGAGTGAAACAGTGCACCTGAGATTGACTCACACCATGTGCCCAGAGACCGAGTGGCTGATTTGAGCCTGTCAGCTCATGGAGGATCTGGGCCAGAGGGCGGGAAACTGTGAATACTGCCACCCAGACCTGGTCCCCATCCTGTCAAAACTCTAGGAAGGGAGGAAAGCAAAGCCCAGCTCCCCTCTTCCTGTGGTATTTAGGAAGACCAGCAGAACTCACTGAACAGGTTTAAAGCGAGCCAGAGGCTTATTTTTTCTTTCTTTTTTTTCCTCTCTTGTTTTTTCCTTTGTTTTTCTTCCCCCAAATTTGACAATAAGGCATGCAGTTGGGAAGGGTCCAAAGACAGATCCAAAGGGAGAGCACAAGGCTAACCCCAAATATTGAGAAACTGAGACAAATGTCAATTTGCTATGCCATATAGCTGGCATTTTATTGATTATGTATATTATTATTATATTTTCATTATTTTTACCACTTTTATTTTATTCAAATTTTTAATTTCTCTTCCTTATGTTTAGTTTTCCTCATTTTTTCTCTGTTTAATTGCATTGTTTGACTGGTTTTCCTTATTCTCTCTTTATTGTTTTTTAATTTTCCTTTTTTCACTTCACCCATGTTCCAATAACACACAACTCTTGATCAGGTACTTTCTATTCTTGTTATCCAAATCATATATTTCTTGTTGTGTTATTGTTGTTCCAGTACTATTGCAAAGAACTGTTCCATACAATTGTACATACTACACAGCAACCATCCCTGATCTTATCTCACTTCACTTTAATCCTGAGCATTATTATTGTTGTGGTTAACTGTATTCTCTCTTACACTCTGCCTACTTTCTATCCTTTAATCTCACTATATCTCATCATCTAACCTTGCACAAGTACTCTGTTTTCTAGATTCAGCTCACAATCCTCCTCCCCTCTAAAATGATTCTTAACTCTCTTTCACATTTTATAAAAAGTGGCTAGTTGGGTGGAGTATACAGTTAATGCTATACTTATCCAAAGAATCTCCTATCTCTTCTCTACTTTCTGGCACTTCAAGTCCCATAAAATACTCTCCCACTGTCTTAATCCACTTTGCCTACCTCCCGCCATTGATCACATACAAGAATAGGCAGGAGCTGAGAACATCAGCATACCTGCTGGAGGAGAAAAACCAACAACAAAGGAACCAAAAAAAGATAAAAACCCAAATACAACAGAAGAACCTACAGAAACAGAGGAACCTACAGAAACAGAAGAAAGGGCAAACCTAGAGTATCAAGACAAGGAAATCAAAGAGACAACATCACTGAACCCCATAAAATTCCTACCATAGAAGTTCACCCTACAAAGATGGCCAGCAAAGCCAAACATTAGAAAGTGCAAAAACAAATAAAAAGAGACACCTAAATGGGAGACAAAAAAAGAAGATGCAATAAAAAAAAATGGAAGATTCCTCAATAAAAGCTAAATGAAATGGAGGCAAGCAAACTATCAGATATAGAATTCAAAATAATCACTATAAAGATGCTCAGGGAACTCATAGACAGCTACAAAATACTGAGTGAGAACTATATCAGCATGAAAAAGATATAGAAACTATAAACAAAAAAACAGGAAGAAATGCACAATAAAATATCAGAAATAAAAAGCACACTACAAGGAATTATAAGCAGGCTGGATTAAGCAGAGAATCAAATCAGGGAGCTGGAGGACAAGGTAGAAAAAAAACACCCAGAAGGAGTAAGAAAAGGAAAAGAGACTCAGAAAGAATGAACAGGTAGTAAAGGAGCTGTAAGACAACATGAAAAGTAATGATATTGGTATAATAGGAATATCAGAAAGAGAAGAGTGGGAGATAGAAAACCAGTTTGAAAAATTAATGATGGAAAACTTCCCTAACTGAATGAGAGACAAAGTCACACAAATCTGGAAAACACAGAAAGTCTCAGTCAAGAGGAACCCAAAGAGGACCACTTCAAGACACATCATAATTAAAATGACAAAATTCCAAGACAAAGAGAGAATGTTAAAGGCAGAAAAGGAGAAACAGGAAGTAGCATACAAGGGAGACCTGATAAGACTAGCAGCTGACTTCTCAATGAAAACCCTCCAAGCCAGAAAAGAATGGCAAGAAATATTCCCAAGTAATGAAAACCAAAGGCCTGTGACCAAGACTTCTTTGAACAGCAAGGCTCTAATTAAATTGGTAGGCCAAATAAGGAGTTTACCAGACAAAAGAAGTCTAAAAGAATATAACTCCACCAAACCAGCTCTGCCAGAGATGCTAAAGGGACTGCTTTAAGAAAAGGAAGAAAAACAGTGAGCAAGAGAGGAACACAGATACAAAAAATGGCAACAAATAAGTATCTATCAATAATAGTCTCAAGCATAAATTGATTAAATGCTCCAAACAAAAGACATAGAATAGCTGAATGGTTAACAAAGCATGACCCACACATATGCTGCCTACAAGAGACCCACCTCAGAACAAAAGACATACACAGACTGAAAGTTAAGGGCTGGAAACAAATATTCCAAGCCAATAGACAGTGAAAAAAAAGCCAGGTTAGCCATACTTATATCAGACAAAATAGACTTCAAAAAGGGGCCATAAAAAGAGACTCAGAAGGTCACTTCATAATACTCAAGAGAAGAATCCATCCAGAAGAACATTGTAAATATATATGCACCCAATATAGGAACACCCAAATACATAAAGAAAGTCTTGGAGGACTTCAAGAATTATAATGACAGCAACATAATTATAATAGGGAATTTTAACACCTCAGTGTCAAAAAAGGATAGACTTTCTAAAGAAAATATCAACAAACATATTGTGACATTGAACAATGTTCTAGATCATATGAACTTAATTGATATATATATATAGAGAGAGAGTTTTTCATCCCAAAGAAGCAAAACACACATTCTTTTCAAATGACATGGAACATTATCAAAGATAGGCCACATGATAAGACACAAAACAAGCCTCAGCAAATTCAAGAAAATTGATATCATATCAAACATTTCCTCTGACCACAATGGATTGAAATGAGAAACCAATTTCAAATAAAAAAATTGAAAACACTAAACTCATGGAGGTTGAATAGCATGCTATTAAACAATGAATGGGTCAAGAATAAGGTCAAGGAAGAAATTAAAAAAGTTTCTGGAAACCAATGATAATGAACTAACAACAACACAAAACTTATGGGACACAGAGAAGGCAGTCCTGAGATAGATCTTCCTAGCAATATAGGCCTACCTAAAAAAGATAGAAACATTTCAAATGAACAAACTAATCCCACATCTACAAGAACTCGAAGAACAACAACAAAGATAGCCCAGAGCAATTAGAAGGATGGAAGCAAGATCAGAGCAGAATTAAATGACACAGAGACTAAAAGTACTATCCTAAGTATCAATAAATCCAGGAGCTGGTTCTTTGAAAAGATAAACAAAGTTGATAAGACTGAAGCAGGGTCCTCAAGAAAAAAAGAGACAGGACCCAAATAAACACAATCAGAAGTGAAAGAGGAGAAATTATAACTGATAGCACAGAAATAAAGAGGATTGTAAGAAATTACTATGAAGAACCTTATGCCAAGGATTTGAAAACCTAGGTGAAATGGACAAATTTCTAGAGAAATATAACCTTCCAAAATCGAATGAAGAAGCAGAAAGCCTGAACAGACCAATGACAGCTGAAAAAATTGAAGTAGTAATCAAAAAACTCCCAATACACAAAAGCCCTGGACCAGACAGTTTCACAGCAGAATTCTACAGAGCATTTAAGGAAGAGTTAACCCCTATCCTTCACAGACTATTGCAAAAAATCCAAGAAGAGGAAAGACTCCCAAACTCTTTTTATACAGCCTGCATCATCCTAATTCCAAAAGCAGATAGACAAAACAAAGAAAGGAAACTTCCAGCAAATATCGCTGATAATCATAGATGCTAAAATCCTCAAGAAAATATTGGCAAACCTCATCCAGCAATACATTTAAAAGATCACATGCCATGATCAAGTGGGATTCATCCCAGGGATGCAAGGATGGTAAAATATTAGCAAATCAAAAAATGCAATACATCACATAAACAAAAGTTAAGACAAAAATCACATGATCATATCAATAGATGGGGGGGAAAGCATTTGATAAGCTATAGCACCCATTTATGATGAAAACATTCAGCAAACTGGGACTAGACGGAGCACTCCTCAACCTAATAAAAGAGATCATATACAAGAGATCTACAGTCAACATCATACTCAATGGACCAAAACTAAAAACTTTCTCACTAAAATCAGGAACAACACAAGTTTATCCAGATTCAGCACTTCTATTCAACATAGTATTTGAAGTCCTAGCCACAGCAATCAGACAAGAAGAAGAAAGGAAAGACATCAAAATTTGAAAGGAGGAAGCAAAGCTCTCATTATTTGCAGATGACATGATATTGTACATAGAATATTCTATAGGTCCACCAAAAAAACTACTTGACCTAATATATGAATTTGGCAAAACAGTGGCATACAAAGTCAATATTCAGAAATCAAAGGCATTTTTGTATACAAACAATGAAATAGCAGGAACAGAAATCAGGGGAAAAAATCCCATTTGATATAGCAACAAGAAAAATAAAATACTTAGGAATAAATCTAACCAAGGAGGTAAAAGACCTGTACTCAGAAAACTACACAAAACTGAAGAAAAAAATTAAGGAAGACACAAAAAAAATGGGAGCATATATCGTGTTCATGGGTCAGAATTAACATTATCAAAACTCCATAGTACCCAAAGGAAGTTATAGGTTCAATGCAATAACTATTAAAGTACCAATGGCATATTTCACAGATATAGAACAAACCCATCAAAAATTTATATGGAACTATAAATGAACTATTTGAATAGCTGTTGAAATTTTGAGAAAGAAAAATATAGTAGGCAGGATGATAATACCTAATATCAAATTGTATTACAAGGCCACTATAATCAAAATAACCTGGTACTGCCATTAGAACAGACACATGGACCAATGGAACAGAATAGAGAGCTCAGAATTAAACCAAAGTCTCTATGGTCAATTAATATTTGACAAAGAGAGCAACAACATAAAATGGAGCAAAAATAGCCTCTTCAACAAATGGTGTTGGGAGAGCTGGACAGCTACATGCAAAAAAAATGAAACATGACCACCAACTCACACCATACACAAAAATAAATTCAACATGGATAAATGACTTAAATATACATCATGACACCATAAAAGTACTTCAGGTGAACATAGACAGGAAAATCTCAGATATTCCACACAGCAATATTTTCATTGATATGTCCCTTAGAGCAAGAAACATAAAGGAATGAATAAACAAATGGCTTCTCATCAAAATAAAAAGCTTCCACACAGCTAAAGAAAACAGCATTAAAATGAAAAAAGAACCAACCGCATGGGAAAACATATTTGCCAATGATACCTCAGACAAGGGTTTGATTTCCAAAATGTATAAAGAACTCACACAACTCTAAGAAGACAAGCAACCCAATTAAAAAATGGGCAAAGAATGTGAACAGACCTTTCTCCAAGGAGGACATACACAGGGTCCAGAGATATATGAAAAGATGCTCAATATCACTAGCCATCACCAAGACACAAATTAAAACCGCAATGATATACCACTTCACACTGGTGAGAATGGCCATCATAAAGACAGCAACAAACAACAAGTGTTGGAGAGGCTGTGGAGAAAAGGGAATCCTAGAGCACTGTTGGTGGGATTGCAGAATGGTGCAACCACTATGGAAAATAGTGTGGAATTTTCTCAGAAAACTAAAAATGGATCTGCCTTTTGACCCAGCATTTCCACTGCTAGGATTATATCTTAAGAACCCTGAAACACCAATCCAAAAGAACCTATGCACCCCAATGTTCATAGCCGCACAGCTTACAATAGCCAAGTGCTGGAAGCAACCTAGGTGCCCATCAGTAAATGAATGCATCAAAAAACTATGGTACATTTACACAATGGAATTCTATGCAGCAGAAAGAAAGAAGGAGCTCCTCCTACCCTTTGTGACAGCATGGATGGAACTGGAGAGCAATATGCTAAGTGAAATAAGCCAGGTGGTGAGAGACAAATACCATATGATCTCACCTTTAACTGGTACCTAATCAACAAAATGAACAAGCAAGCAAAATATAACCAAATACATTGAAATTAAGAACAGGGTGACAGTGTCCAGAAGGGAGGCAGAGCAGATAATGGGGGGAAAGGTGAAGGATTTACAGGAACAATTATTAAGGACATATGGACAATATAAGGCGGGGTGGAAACAGGGGAAGGAGGTGGGGAGGGCTGGGGTGGTGGTGAGAAGCAGGGTCAAAAGACAGAAACTGTACTTGAACAACAATAAAAAATTAAACAACAGGTAGGTATTTAATAACTATATAATAAATAAATTTTATTATGAACTTTAGTGCTACCCAAGGCCTTCTTAGTAAGAAATGATGAAAAGCTAAATCTCATTCAACAATAAATTATTGGAGTAATTAGTATTTTTTTTCGATGTCTAGCATTTGTACATCATATATCTAAGATAGGTATAGAAGGAGGTTAGGATTAGGAAACAATGCATTTTTTACACTTATAATATTACCTTTCAAAAAGCAAACATAGTATATGTAGAAACCATCTATAAAATTAGAAGGTAAGTTTAAAACTTTAAAAATGTATTCTTCTTATTATTTTTCCATGTGTATCCACTCATGGACCTGTCACATTTTTTTAACAACAGAATTATTTGACTTTAATATGTCCAAAATTTCCTCCACTTGATCTTTGCTAAATAAACCTCTGGATAGCTAGTTACTTCAATTTGTCTTCAATAATAAGATAATGAACAACAAGGCCCATTTTTGTCCAGTGAGCCATTACAAGTCACAACCACAAAAACACTGATTTCAAGGAGCCAGTCCTTTTATAAATTTCTTCAGCCTCTTAATAGATAGTTATCTTTTTAAATTTTTTATTCACATAGTATTCCTGTTATAAAACACAATCAAAATTAAATTGAGAGGTTAAATATTGCCAGTGTTATATTGTGAGATTTTATGGCTTTTTTTAAAAGTAAAATATCTCAGAGGATCCAAGAAAGTACCAGAATTGGTGGAAGTTACACCCACCTCTTCCCAGAATCAAACTGGAGTTACAACTAAATTATAGAGCAATCATCCTGAATAACTAAAACTGAAGATAAGCTTTCTTTTAAATTTATTTTTTAATCATTATTCAAGTACAGTTTCTATCCTTTACTCCCAACAGAAGCCTTATAACCAAGGATTGACAGAAGAAGTCACTTTAAGACTGATGGGGAGGATCGAGACAAGAGAAGGGCTACCCTGTTCACATTGGTGATGGCTGAGATTCCGAAGGGATATCTTAGTTGCAAAGGTCCCCATAAAGAGCATGTGGTCACAACCCAACTCAGGGCTCACTGGTACAGAGTACCAGAGCAAGGAAGAGGGGACCACATGGCATCTGGCTGTGAAAATCAGCAGGGATTCTGACCTCCTGGGAAAGAAAAAGATCTCCTAGAAACTCAGGCACTTTCTTACAGGGCCAATGTACAAAATCTTTATTCACAGTCACTCACTCTGGTCTCCAACATAGGGAGGGTGGAATGGACTAGAGTTGTGTGAGGACAGACTGAAGTTTGTGGTTCCAGGGAGAGAGCTGAAGGGACAGCTGCCAAGATCCCTGTGCTGAGTTCCTCTCCTATACCACAGACTCCATCTTTCATGGATGGGGCACTTCCCTCCATATGGCATCGCCCAGGCAGAATTCAATAGCCCCAACCTGTGGATTCCCTGTCACCATGCACTGCAGAGTTCTTGTCCTGTGAGGATTCTGGGCCCAGGTTGTAGAGCTCCAAGCACACTCAGTGACTGAGTTGTATGGAGTGTGGGCCATCTCTCCCACCTTCCTGTGAGCCTCACAAGATCCTTCACCTCACAGGAGATACACTATCTCTACCCCCCAGATTTCCTGCAGCCCCACAATGGGTAGCTCTGGCTCTAGAAAAGGATCAGGCAGAATCTGGGAGGAACTGCGTTGTGTGGCTCTAGCATGGGGGCATTTTTCCCTCATAGGCCTATCCAATGCAGAACCCTCCTTTCATATAGCTAAATGATGTTCTGTTTGGGCCTGATGAACTCTGCTAGCCTCACCCTAATGGCTCCCTGATACCTTGACCCAACACAAATGTCCACAAGTACATAATGGGTGGCGGCTTACACACGGTACTGTGTACCCTGATAATTTTTCTGAGTGTGCTCAAACCCAATACAGGCACTTGTCCTTAACTTGTATCTCACTGAGAACCTACCTCTTCCAACTAACATACTGCCAGAAGCTCTTTCAGTGACTGAGCCTAACAGGCATCTGACAGGCAGAAGCAGGGAGAAGCAGATCTGGGAGTGCCTTGGGCCTTTTACTGACCTTCCCCTAGGCTCATTGCTGGTGGAAACTGGCCAAGGTGCATAGCTTGGTCCTTCTCACATACACCCAGGCCTAGCAGAGGCAGTCACAAACTGGATTGTTTTGTAGCTCCAAACAGGTTGCCCAGGGGGCAGTGACAGGTAGCATTTGACTACACCAGAGAAACTTCAATGAGGCCCCAGAACAAATATAGCCATTGGCAAGCTTCAAACAACATCAGAGCTGGAATCCAATTGGCTTCACATATGGCACTTCCATAGGGAGATTTCAGAAGGCACCAGACACTGTTGAGGTAAATACCACTTAGTATGGTCATCACACACAGCCGCAGGCCATACTGTGGCCAAGGGCCTATCCTCACAGTCAGCCAACCTTAGGTCAACCCCATGCATAAACTGGTCACTAGAAATCACTCAATTACAACAGGAGGGCTCACATAACCCATCCAAGGTACATTCCTGGAGGTCACAGCTCAGGTACTCAAGGAAACTGCACCACTGGGTCCCACAGAGCACCAACCACATAAGGCCACTATATCAAGGCTGGGAGACATAATACATTGACCTAATGCACAAAAACAAACACACAGAGAGAGTCAAAATGGAGACACACAAAAGAATAACTCAAACAAAAGAACAGAAAAACTCTCCAGAAAAAGAACTAAATGACATGAAGGCAAGCAATCTACCAGATATGGAGTTTTAAAAAGTGTTTATAAGGATGCTCAAAGAACTTAAGAAGAACTTTCACAAAGAGATAGCAAGCATTAGAAAAGGCACAGAAACCATAAACAGAACCAGTCAGAAGTGAACTATGAAAAAAAGAAACTTAAAAACATCACATTTATAATTGCACCAAAAAAAATAAACAAGAAATATCTCTGACCAGTATGGCTCAGTTGGTTGGGGATCTTCCCACAAAGTGAAAGGTCACTAGTTTGATTCCCTGTCAGGACACATGCGTAGGTTGTGGGTTCTGCCCCAGTTGGGGTGTATATAAGAGGCAACTGATCAATGTTTCCCTCTCACATAATGATTGTAACCCTCTTATCTCCCTCCCTTTCCCTCTAAAAATAAAATTTTAAAAATATTTTTAAGAAAACCTAGAAATAAATTTAACCAAGAAAGTAAAAAAGACCTTATGTGAAATACTATTGGACACTGAAGAAAAAAACTGAAGAAGACACAAATAAATGAAAGTATATACTGTGCTCATGGATAGGAAGAATTAACATTGTTTAAATGTCCATATTACTCAAAACAATCTAAAGATTCAAGGCAATTCCTATCAAAACACCAATGGCTTACTTCACAAAACTTGAACAAATAATCCAAAAATGTATATGAAAGTACAAAAGACTTTAAATAGCCACAGAAATCATTAGAGAAAAGAACAAAGTTGGAGGAATAATGTTACCTGGTGTCAAATCATACTTCAAGGTGATAGTAAAAAGCCTGGTAGTGGCACAAAAACAGGTATATGGATCAATGGAACAGAACAGTAAATACAGAAATAAATCCAAAAGCTTATGGTCAATAAACATTTGGCAAAGAAGGCAAAAATGTACAATGGGATACAAGTAGTCTATTTAATAAACAGTGTTGTAAAAATTGGGCAGATACATGCCAAAAATGAAAATATATTATGTTCTTGCACCATATAAAAGAGCAAAATCAAAATAAGTTAAAGACTTACATAAATGTAAAATGAAATCATAAAAACCCTGGAAGCAAACAAACAGTAAAATCTCAGACATATCTTTTACAGATGATAGACATTACATGATAGATAGATAGATAGATAGATAGATAGATAGATAGATAGATGATAGATAGATGATAGATAGATAGATGTAGATATAGATACATCTCTAACAAGGAAAACAAAAAATAGTAAGTAAGTGGGACTATATCAAATTAACATGTTTTTGCACAGCAGAGAGAGAGAGAAGATGGTGGCAATGTAGGTGGGAGTTGGGCCCACTTGTTTGTGCACCCAACTAAGACACTTAGCCAATCTTAAAAAAAAAAAAATGGGCAGCCAACAGAATCTTAGACAATATGAAGTTTGGTAGCCAAAATGTGCAGATGATGCTTCAAAACAGGCGATATGAGGTTTTTCAGGCCAATGGGAAAGGTCCCCAGGCCTGGTGCCAGAGACCGCAGCTGCCACAGGAACATGGTCTGAACCATTTCACAGGAGAATTTTACAGAACATTTAAAAAGGAGCTAACCCTGATTCTTCTCAAACTATTCGAAAAAAATCCAAGAAGTGGGAAAAATCCCAAACTCATTTTATGAGGTAAGCATCATCATGATCTCAAAACCACATAAATACACAACAAAGAAAGAAAACTATAGGCTGGTTTCACTGATGAAGATAGCTGCTAAAATCCTCTACAAAATATTTTCAAACCACATCCAGCAATACATTGAAAATATCATACAACAAGATCAAATGGGATTTATCCCAGGGATGCAAGGATGGTACAATATATGCAAATCAATAGAAGTAACACATCATATAAACAAAAGACAAAAACCACATGATCACATCCATAGATGAGGAAAAAGCACTTATAAGGTATAGCACCCATTTTTGATAAAAACAGCAAAGTGGGAGTAGAGAGAGCATACCTCAACATAAAAAAGTCATATACAAGAAATGTACAGCCTACATCATACTCAATGGGCAAAAACTAAAAGTTTTCCCACTAAGAACAGGAACAAGACAAAGGTATCCTCTTTCACCATTTCTATTCAATATTGGATTGGAAGTTCTGCCACAGTGATCAGACAAGAAAAAGAAATAAAAGGTACCCAAATTGGAAAGGAGGAAATAAAACCGTCATTGTTTGAAGATAATATGATAGTGTACATATAAAACCCTATAGACTCCACAAAAAAACTACTCAACCTAATAAGTGAATTTGGCAAAACAGTGGCATACAAAGTCAATATTCAGAAATTGAAGGCATTTTTATATACCAACAATGAAATTTCATAATCAGCAATCAGGAAAAAATTCCACTTGCTACAGCAACAAGAAAAACAAAGTACCAAGGAATATACCTAACCAAGGAGGTAAAAGACCTATACTCAGAAAACTATACAACTCTGAAGAAAGAAATTAAGGAAGACACAAATAAATGGAAGCATATACTGTGTTCATGGATTAGAAGAATTAACATCATCAAAATGTCCATAGTACACAAAGCAATTTTTAGATTCAATGCAATCCCTATTGAAAAACCAATGACATATTTCACAGATATAGAATGAACATTTCAAAAATTTATATGAAACTATAAATGTCCATGAATGGCCTCAGCAATTTTGAGAAAGAAGAACAAAGTAGGAGGGATCACAATAACTGAGATCAAATTATATTACAAGGCCACTGTAATCAAAGCAGTCTGGTACTGGCATAAGAACAGATACATAAATTAATGGAATGGAACAGAGATCCCATAAATAAACCCAAGTGTCTGTGGTCAATTAATATTCAAAAAAGTGGGCATAAGCAAAAAAATGAAGTAAAAATAGAGTCTTCAACAAATGGTGTTGGGAGATCTGGACAGGTACATGCAGAAAAATTAATCTCCACCACCACCTTACACCATACATCAAAATAAACTCAAGATGGTTGAAAGAATTAAATATTAGTCACAACACCATAAAAGTCCTAGAGGAGAATATAAACAGGAAAATTTCAGATACTCCATGCAGCATTATTTCACTGATATGTCTGCTAGAACAAGAAATATAAAGAAATGATTAAACAAATGGGACTACACAAATTGAGAAATTTCTGCATGGCTAAAGATAACACCAGCAAAATGAAAAGGAAGCCAACCATATGGGAAAATACATTGGCTTGATACCTCAAACAAGGATTTGATATTCAAAATACATAAAGAACTCACACAACTCCACTCCAAGAGAACAAACAATCTGGTTAAAAAGTGGGCAAAGAACCTGAACAGACACTTCTTCAAGGAAGACATTCAGAAGGCACCCAGGCATGTGAAAAGATGCTCAGCATCACTAGCCATCAGAAAGATGCAAATTAAAACCACAGTGAGACACTACTTCACACCAGTCAGAATAGCCATCATAACCAAATCAACAAACAAGTGCTGGTGAGTTGTGGAGAAAAAGGAACCCTAGTACACTGTTGGTGGGAATGCACCTGTTACAGCCACTATGGGAAACAGTATGGAATTTCCTCAAAAAACTAAAAGTGGATCTGCCTTTTGATCTGGCAATTCCACTGCTGGGATTATATCCTCAGAATCCTGAAATACCAATTCAAAAGTACCTGTGCACCCTACTGTTCATAGCAACACAATTTACAATAGCCAAGTGTTGGAAGCAACCTAAGTGCCCATCAGGAAATGGGTGGATCAAAAAATTTTGGTACATTTACACAATGGAATATTACACAGACCAGAAAGAAGGAAGGAACTCCTATCCTATGCAATAGCATGGATGGAATTGGAGGGCATTGTGCTAAGTGAAATAAGCTAGGAAGTGAAAGACAAATATATGAGCTCACTTATAAGTGGAACCTAATCAGCAAAACAACTAATCAAGCAAAATAGAACCAGAGATGTGGAAATAAAGAACAAACTGACAGTAATCAGAGGTAAAGTGAGGGGGGATAACAGAGGGAAAAAGCAGAGGGTCATCAAGGAACATGTATAAAGGATCCATGGACAAAGACAACAGGTAGGGGTAGGGGAAGACTGAATGTGAGAGATGAGGGTCAGGAGGAGAGTAATGGGGGGAACAGGACAACTGTAGCTGAACAACAATAAAAAATAAAAATAAATAAAATATTTTTTTTCACAGCAAAGGTAACCACTAATAAAAGGAAAATACACTGAATCAGAGAATACATTCACAAATGATATGTCTGATAAGGGTTAATATCCAAAATTTATTTTAAAATCTCTTAAAATGTATAAATAATTCATAAAACTAAAAACAAAAAGACATATAATAGAATTTATAAATATGTCAAGTATCTAAATAGATACTTCTCTAAAGAGGACATACAGGTGGCTAATAGAGATATGAAAAGATGTTCAAGGTCACTAATAATTAGAGAAATGCAAATTAAAATCACAATGAGATACGGCCTTACACCTCTCAGAATGGCTGTCATCAATAAATCAACTTATAAGTAGTATTGGTGAGGATTTGGAGAAAAGGCTACCTTGTGCATTTTGGTGGGAGTCAAGATTGGTGCAGATACTGTGGAAAAACAGTATGGCATTACCTAAAAATTAAAAACAAAACTGCCTTGTGACCCAGTGATTCCATTTCTGGGTATATATACTCCACTTTTGAGTATATATACTTGAATAAACCCAAGGCACTAATTCAAAGAATGCATGCACCTGTATGTTTGTTGCAGCATTATGTACAATAGAAATAGCCAAGCTATGCAAGTAACAACCCAATTGTCCAACAATCAATGAGTGTATGAAAAACCTGTATTATATACACAATGGAATATTACTTGGCATTATAAGGAATAAAATATTACCATTTGTAACAGCACAGATACACTTAGAGCAGGGGTGTCAAACTCATTTTCACCAGGGGCCACATCAGCCTCGCAGTTGCCTTCGAAGGGCTGAAATAGTTTTAGGACTGTATAAATGTAACTACTCCTTAACTGTTAAGAAGTTGAAATTACATTTGGCCCTTTGAAGGCAACCACAAGGCTGATGTGGTCCCCAGTGAAAATAAGTTTGACAGCCCTGACCTAGAGTGTACTATCCTAAGTGAAATATGTCAGTTAGAGAAAGATAAATACCATATGATTTCACTTATGTGTGAAATCTACAGAACAATATAAGTGAACAAACAATGCAAACACAGACACAGATACAGAGGACAGACTGAAGATTATGAAGGGGGCTGGGTGGGCTGGGTAAAAAAGGTGAAGAGATTGAGAAGTTCAGATTGGTATTATAAAATGGGCATGGGAATATAAAGTACACTATAGGAAATATAACCAATTATACTGTAATAACTATGTATGGTGTCAGTTGGGTCTTGGAAATATCAGGGAGAACACTTTGTAAAGTACATGATTATTTAACCACTATGCTATACATCTGAAATTAATACCAAATAATACTTAACATAAACTATAATTAAAAATTAAAAATAAGTATAAAAATATCACAGAAATAAAGTATGCCCAAAACTCCATATCATACATCTGTTAAAAATAATTATATATAAAGGTATACTTCTGTTCATCTAATTTTAACTTTTTGTCTTTCATAGGTAACCACCATAAAAATATTTTTTCCTTCTTAAATTTAAAGTGCTGGTGGTTACTTATATATCACAGCAATATATATTCACAAGAACACACATATACACACATACAAGATTTTGTTTTCTAACATATAATCTTGCTTTTTTTTACTAAACAATATCATGTGTTTCTGATGCAGAAGCTTCCACTGTATTTCAGACTTTCAAAATTAGCTATATGTTGGTCTACTGATGTAGCTGTAAAGAAGCTATATTTTACATATTTTTGTCAATAACTTCAAAGGATCTAATGTGAAAACTAACAAGTTAGGTAATGTTCTGAACTCTAATTTCCACAGAGTGATGCAAGACGGCAAGTGACAATTGTGATTATGTTATAGGAAAACATCAGTAAGCTTAAGGAATGTGGATATTTTATAATGGGAAGTAAATCTGCCCCATCTCTGTCACAGAGAGATGCATTATCTTTATTATAAAGGACAGTGAACAAACCTGCTCCTTGCTCCAGAAAAAAGCTATGTCTCTATGTTTCAAGACTATTCACTATACAAACACTCTTGAAGAAATATTTTGAAACAAAAGAGCAAATAGTTCCTCTGCTCACAAAGTGTATAAAAAGCATGAGAGAGCCATAGAAAATTGTCTCATATTGACTTGACTTGCTCTTGGAAAATTATGTTGGACCTTTTTCTCCCTCCCAGAGCTATTGTTGGTACGTCACTGCTGTTAACACTTTCAGATTACAGTGGCATTGTTAATAGTTTAATCAGCCAACTCTGGTCAAATAATTGTGGCCCTTAAAATATAAATGTCATGATATTTCAGTTCCTGAACTATCTACAACCAGACAATAGTCCACCTTTTATCACAAAGGTCACCCACAATAGACCACAAACCAAGTTATTTGACAAACAGTCCATGGCCTTCCACAAGCATTTGAATTTTCAAGGACTGGAAGAGCCTCCTCAAAAAGCAATTCAGAAAGATTATTTTTTCATTGTTGTTCAAGTACAGTTGTCTTCATTTTCATGCCACCACAAGCCCTGCCCCACCCATCCCCACCTCCCACCCTCGAAACTACCCCCTTTGGCTTTGTCCATGTGTCATTTATAGATGTCCCTTGATGAACCTTCCCCTATTAGCCACTATTATCACCCTCTCCCCTCCTCTATGGTTACTGTCAGTTTGTCAGACAAGGGTTTGATCTGGAAAATATATAAAGAACTCACACTACTCCATTGTAGGGAAGCAAACAACCTAATTAAAAAATGGGCAAAGGACTTAAACAATCATGTCTCCATGGAGGACATGTAGAAGGCCAAGAGACATATGAAAAGATTTCTGAGGAGAAGTTTAAGAACCACTGGGACAACTTAAACATACCAATATCTGAATCATACAGGTGCTAGAAGGAGAAAAGTAAGAGTAAGAAATTGAAAACTTATTTGAAAAAATAATTAAAACAAACTTGCCCAGTCTGGTAAAGGAAATAGTCATACAAGTCCAGGAAGCTCAGAGAGTCCCAAACAAGTGAGACTCAAAGGGGGTCACACCAAGGCACATCATATTTAAAATACCCAAGATTAAAGATAAGGAGAGAATCTTAAAATCAACAAGATAAAAGAAGAGAGTTATCTACAAAGGAGTGCCCATAAGACTATCAGCTGATTTCTCAAAAGAAATCTCACAGGCAAGAAAGGACTGGCAGGACATATTCAAAGTCATGAAAAGCAAGAACCTGCATCCAAGATTACTCTATCTAGTAAAGCTATCATTTAGAATGGAAGAGCAGATAAAGTGCTTACCAGACAAGGTCTATTTAAAGGAGTTCATCATCACGAAGCCCTTATTGTATGAAATGTAAAAGGGATTTATCTAAGGAAAAGAAGATCAAAACTATGAACAGTAAAATGACAACAAACTCACAACTATCAACAACTTAAAAAAACTAAGCAAATGACTAGAACAGGAACAGAATAATAGAAATTGACATTACATGGAGGTTAATCAGTGGGGAGGGGGGAAGTGGAGAATGGGGGGAAAGGTACAGGGAATAAGAAGCCTAATTGATAGGTACAAAATAGACAGGGGGGGTTAAGAATAGTGTAGGAAATGGTGATATGTGTACGGTCTATGGACATGAACTAAGTGGGGAATGCTTTAGGGAATGGGGGTACCAGGGTGAGGGGGATAAAGGGGAGAAAATGAGACAACTGTAATAGCATAATCAAACTCTATTCTGTCTTTACATGGTCCATTGCTCAGAGTTGTATTTGAAGTAAGGGACCTTGAGGGCTGAGATATCACATCTTTCTGGAACAACAAACAGGCTTGCTCATTGCTTTTTATAAATAAAAGTGGCATATTTTCATAGGTAAGTGTTCTCTTGAATGCTTAGCATCTATCTGGGTCATATTGGCCCATTGCACTTGGGAGCAAGGAACCTGATGCAAACATGCTTATTGATGCTCATTCTGCTTGCTGTGCTGTAACTAATACTTTCTTTTGCCTCTGACCTAAGATTTTAATGTCTTTTGCCAGAATCTGTGAAACAACAATAGGCTGATGTATTGGATTATAAGTAGAGTTAAATCAAATAGAATGTTGAACATCCAATACTACAATATGTAAACTTCATTCTCCAAACCACCACAGATTAGGGGTATAGCAAAAAGTGCTATAGCACTTTTATTTACTTATTTATTTATTTATTTTTATTGTTGTTGAGTTATAGTTGTCCCACCTCTTTTCCCATTGCTCATCCTCACCCCAACCCCTACCACTCTCACAGTCAATCCCTTCGCACATTATCCATGTCCATGAGTCCTCTATTTGTGTTCCTTTGCTTGCCCCTTCCCCTTCTTTCCCCTGTTATCTCCCTCTCCCTTCCCCTCTGGTTGTTGTCCATTTGTTCTTTATTTCCAAGTCTCTGGTTCTATTTTGCTCATTTGTTTGTTTTGTTGATTAGGTTCCACTTATAGGTGAGATCACATGGTATTTGTCTTGTACCACCTGGCTTATTTCACTTAGCATATTTCTCTCCAGTTCCATCCATGTTGTCACAAAAGGTAGGAGTTCCTTTTTTCTTTCTGGTGCATAGTTTTCCATCATGTAAATGTACCACACTTTTAAATTCCAATAGTTTTCTTTCTACCATCCTGTTACACCCAAGGGATAGTATGCATAAGTGGTACAAGTTCCTGAGTCTGGTTCTTCTATTTCTTAGCTCCATGACCTTGACCAAGTTATATAACTCATCTGTCAAATGGAAATAGAAACAGTTACCTCACAAGGTTGTTCATATATTAAATGAATTAATACATGTAAAGTGATTAGAAGAGCTGACACACAGTAACACCCAATGAATTTTAAGTGTTTGTATTACTGACTGCACTTCAATGTCCTTTGGTCAGGAGTGATCAAATGGGTGGGAAAGAAGGAGCAGTTGGTCATCCAATTCCAAGACTCTCACTGTAATAATTTATAATAAAGAAGAGCTGGTTATAATATAAAATGTTTTATAATAATATTTAAGGAGTTGTAGATTATTGAGAGTCATACTTTAAATAGAAGTCTCTCAAGATAGGTCTCAAAAGCACAATTTATTCAATAAATCTGTCTCTGTAGTTGTGTTATATAGATTTCAATGCATTTGAGTAAACAGAATCTGATTAACCTTATAATTTAATTTACCTAAAGGTGCTGTGATACTCAAAATAAATATGAAGCTGATAAAATGATTACATAAACCATTTTAAAAGAAAAAAATATTTTTTTCTTTTCAGTGAATGTTGGAAGCTCTCAAGCTCTTGATAAATCATTGATCTGTGAAACACAGTATACTCCAAGGAGGCCTGTGATATTATATATCAAATGATGAGATGAATTATGATTACACCATTTGCTAATTAAACTTTTTACAGAACTTTTGAATGTCAAAAATGTCAAATGAGGTCAATCATATTGCCTTTTCATTCTCATGTTAATTATATAAACAATAATGTTAAAAGATGTAGAAAATAATGGCATAAAAGACATAAAATATTTAAAGATAAAATATATGAGATATCTAGCTCACTATTCACTGTATATGTGATGTGTCTTTTTTGTGGCATGCAGAATTCTTTTTTATTCTTATGTGTTTTTCCTTGGAAAGGTTTCAGAAACATTTCAAAATACTTCTTTGGATGTGCAAAGGAGAAAATATGGAAATATTAACTATAATCTGTGAAGATTAAGTAAAATTAAGAGAACGTGGATTATAGAGAAAGAACAGAAATCACCAAAATCTCAATTAACAGTATTTCCACACATTCTATTTTAATAATATAAAAATGATCCCAAGCAGAAATATAAGTGAGGATATATTAAATCTTTATTACTAAAAATCTTGACCAATAGCATACTAGGTTGTGTATTGCAGTAAATTACACACTAATTAGAGAATTTCATCTGGTTGAAAATTTACTATTTTTCCATTTATTTCTTTTCTTATTTCAGGAATGATACATGTTCAATGAACGAAGTTTAAATCATACAGAAAAGTTTGTATAAGAAAATGAAAACCTTATAACTATGTCCTAGAAAAACCACTGATAATAATTTGGTGTGTATGCACATGTGTATATAATATTTTCTAGTAACTTTCTTATGAAAAATTAAACAATTTAAGCAAAATATATGTTATTGAAGTAGTGTTTTGTAACATGCATTATTGACTTAACTAAATATTCTTCTTTTGATTCCATTTGCTAGATACACTGTAATTTATTTAACCAGTTTCTTTTCCCATGGTTATTTAAGTTGATTACTCATCTTCAGTATGACAAAGCAAGATGTATAGCAGGATTATAAGAAATTGAAGCAGAGAAACAGCTATTCTCAGATGAGGAAAAAAAATGATAGTTTGTCTTTTTTCCATTCCCTTCAAAATCCCACCAAAAGTGTTTTTTCCCTGTGTGTGCATATTGTGTGTGTGTGTGTATGTTTGTAGGCATAGGGACTGAAAAAAGTGGAGTAATCCTTTCTGTGAGAAAACTCAGAAACTCCTAGCAATTATTTCCATCTCAACTTAAACATGTAAATAGCTACTATGTAATTCTCTGAGTTTTGTAAATTATTTTCAGAAGACAAAGGACACATAAACAATTTTTCTATTCTTTTAATAACCTTTCTGAACAGTTGTATGATAAACTCCTATCCCTGACTTCCTCCTGATGCTCCTCAGTCTTCTTCCCTAAGTGGATCCTGCATTATGCTAATAGAGATCACTGTAAAGTGAAAGTCTGGTTAGGATCTAAATACTCAAATAATGATTAAAATTAGTATATTACCATATTTATAGCTCCAGGTAACAATAATTTAAATTAAAAAGGATTAAGTAGAAAAAAAAGTTACTATCTTGCTTACTCAAGTAGTAGGAAGGGCTCCAGGTATTATAAATAATTAATCAAATATCAAATTTATTTATTTATATGTTTAATGAATTTATTTAACATTATTTAATATTTCTTAATTTAATAGAACATAAATAAACAATTTCTGGCAAGGGAATGGAATTATCATAATTGGTCTAAACTAGTTAGTATCCACTGGTGGGAGCTATAGGGTCAGTTTCCCATGATGTGTGTTATGTGGAATAATAAAAGTTATCTCTCAACAACATCAGTGTTCCGTTAGAAACTACTGGAGCAACAACCAGTAGTGTCTGCTTTAAGTGTAGTGATTATATGGCCTTACCCAAGACTGGCCCAATGTACATCTGCTTTCTATGGTAAATAATAATATAATCTTTTTACTATGAAGTGTCCTAGATGTATATAATATGGCGGGCTAGCTATAAGGTGTATATTTTTAAGGTTTTGGAATTCATTTCTAACATATCTTTGTTATAGTTACTATATAAGAAAATTGTTAAACTTGAAATGAAAATAAAAGTTTTGGAATGCATGGTAAACTTAATAAAATTTTAAAATAATTATGAAACAATCCCTTTCAATGGACCGAAACACGGATTACAAATTATTCTCATGAATTTGTTTTTCACTGTAGCCAAAAAGCAGTTTTATATGAGGCTGGAGTCTTTATATGCCTTACAGTGTATATGTAATATTCCCCAGGGTTCCAGAAAATATCTCCAGGGACTGGGGATAATACTGTGAGGTACTTATATTGGAATGATATGAATAAAGCTTTTGTGTACAGGTTTTGAGGAGAGTACAGGTTCAGTATGAGAGATAATTAATGCACACACCACCAGCTGTCAGGGTGAATTGGGTTTTTGGTCAACAGGGTAACTTTAAGTGATTAGACATTGGGGATGCTTCAGGACCAGTAGCAGATGGAGGGCACTTATAAAGTTCAGCTTGGCACTGTAAGTTTGGTTGATATTCATCTGCAGGCTCCACCCTTTGTCTTCCTCAAAGTGCTTCTTCTAGCCCTGGGTCCCAGGCACAAGCTGGGGCAGCAACTTGCCCTCCTAGTTCAGGAACATGTAGGTGAAGAAGGCACTCACTACCCTGTAACGTTCCTCCAGGTTGTCCACCAGGACATCAATCTCCATGGATTTATTGCTTCTGAAAGTCATGAGCCCCAAAATCGTGACAATATAACCTTTTCTGATCTCATGAAAGTTAATGGCATTCACAGAAGCCGCAACAATGATGGTTTTACATTGATGTGCCACCAGGATCCTGGCTACCTCCTCCATGAGTTCCATGGTGACACCTCCATCACAAAACCATGTAGCATATAATTTGAAGGCCCCAAGTGGATCAAACATGTACTGGGCTATAGTGGACCATATTCGGCTCTGGTTTTAGGAATAGCTGGGCAATGTCCGCATTGCTCCACTTAGTCTCCATGTACTCTAGTTTCTGGACTTCCTACAGCTTGAGGCCCTGCTGTTCCTGCACCTATCGGGAGTACACAATTGGATGCACATCCAGGACCTTGTTCATGCCTCTCATTGACAGGGACACATGCCACACAGTAATCTTATTGGTCAGCTTTCTGAAAACTGTGAGGATGTTTTCAGATACCATGTTGATCTGTACTTACAATGTGTGCTTGGAAGTGTAGGTATTTTCTGAGCTGACATGTGCCACCTCACCAAAGCAAAAGAGTGACAGAAAGTTGGTGGGTGGGACCTGGAACAGGGTCTCCATGCAATGCTCTGGGTTTTGGCTGTTATAGTGCCAGGTGCTAATGACACCCCCCACCGTGCCCTGCCATTTCTTTAATCATCTTTGGGATGGTTCTTCTGTGGATATTCCCAGCCATGTTGGTGCTGTCTGGCCACATGATTCAGCAGGTTTGGATGGTGGGGTGTCTCTGCTACCATGCCAAACATGGGTGGGGGGTGGGCTCCTGACACAGGTATCTGTCAGACCAAAGACCTCTTCCAAATTCTTAAACAGATTTAATGTATTTTTACTTAACTAACATTTTCATACCTCAGTCCATGTTTTTCCACTTGAAAAATGATTTATTTTTAAATATATTCTATAATTTAGAAGTTAACTCATTTAGACTACCTAGATTGTAAACATTTTAGTGCACAGAGTGATAAACTGCACAATTAAACTCTAAAT
>CM052549.1:54222428-54267487 GCA_028533065.1 Trachops cirrhosus | reverse complement strand
TCCTCTATATTTGTTCCTGTAAACCCTTCCCTTCTCCCCTGAAATTCCCTCCCCTCTCCCCTCTGGTCACTGACAACTCTATTTCAGTGTCTTTTGTTATATTTTACTTGTTTCTTTGTTTTGTTGTTTAGGTTCCTGTTAAAGGCGAGATCATATGGTATTTGTCTTTCACTGCCTGGCTTATTTCGCTTAGCATAATCCTGAAACACCAATCCAAAAGAACCCATGCACCCCAATGTTCATAGGAGCACAATTTACAATAGCTAAGTGCTAGAAACAACCTAGATGCCCATCAGTAAATGAATGGATAAAAAAACTATGGTACATTTACACAATGGAATTCTATGCAGCTGAAAGAAAGAAGGAACTCATACCCTTTGCAACAGCATGGATGGAGTTGGAAAGCATTATGCTAAACTCTAAATTCTTTATGCTTAAACACATAATATGGTTTGGGTCACAAATAGAATCTGAGAGAAGAGCATCTATTTAACAGTCCTGGGCTATGGACGGCTTTGGACCTAGACTGCCTAAGTTCAAATCAGAGCTCTGCCATATATGAGCTGTAGAGCAAACATTGGGCAAATTATTGAACCATTCTGGACCCCACTCAGTCTGGAAAATGAGGACACTAATGGTCTCTACCTCACAAATATCAGACTAATAGATTGTGAGTATTAAATTAGTTAATATTAGTGAATCACTTAGAAGGGTACTTGGTAATAAAAAAATGCCAGATATTATCATCATCATCATCACCACCACCACCATGGGAAACCCAGGGTACAGTGCTGAGAGACCAGACACTAAGGCCAAAAGAACACACACTATACCCAAACTTGTAATATAAATAGACAATAGGATTTTTAAAGTAGAATTAAATGTAAAGGCAAAGCAGGAATAAGGGATGACCAGAGAAAAGGTAGAGTATAAAGAAATCATGGGTGAGTTCAGAAACTGACTCACTAAATTCACCTCTTCTAACAAGTTCCTCTTATTTGTATTTTGTCATGTTGCCAAATATCTACAATATACTGTTATAAAGTATAACTGTATACTCTTAATAGGAACTTGGGCTTTTCAGAACCTCAGTGTAATGATCTCATTTCAAGAAAACATTTCTTAACACAATTTCCTGAAGACAAATTTAAAAACAAAACCAAAATTTCAAAGGAGATAAATGGTTGGAGTCCAGGGTAGTTCTGGATAGAGGAACAGACTTTAACATATTTGAGAGAAATATGTAGACTATAACAATGAAGAAAGACAAATATAAAATATAAGAGCACTAGAACACTAAGAATACAAAATTACAATCATGTGTCACTTAATGACAATGATATGTTATGAGAAATGCATCATTAAGTGATTCTGTCCTTGTGCAAACATCATAGACTGTACTTACACAAGCCTAGATATAGTACACACCTGGGTTATATTGTATAGTCTATTGCTCAGAGGCTACATTCCAGTACAGCATGTTACTGTACTGAATACTGTAAGCAACTGTAACAGAGTGACAAGTATCTATGCACTTAAACATATTTAAAAATAAAAAATGGCACACTTATATTGGGTACTTACCATGAATGGAGCCTGCAGGACTGGAAGTTGCTCTAGGTGAGTCAGTTGAGTGAGCAATGAGTGAATGTGAAGACCTAGGATGTTAATGTACACTACTATAGATTTTATAAACACTGTACACTTATGCTACACTAAATTCTTAAAAATATATATTTTCAATAATAAATTAACTTGAGCTTGCTGACTTTTTATTTATAAACTTTCTATTTTTAACTGAAATACTTCTTAAATAATAGCTTAAAACACAAACACAACTGTACAAAACTATTTTTATAGCCTTATTCTATATGCTTTTTTATTTTTTTAATTATTCAAATTTTTTTTGTTTAAAAAACTAAGACACAAATAAACGCATTTGACTAGTCCTACACAAAGTCAGGATCACCAATATCACTGTCCTTTACAGACACATTTTGTCCCACTGGAAGGTCTTCAGAGGCCATACCACACATGGAGCCATCTCCTATACTAACAATGCCTTCTCCTGGAAAACATCCTGAAGGATTTCATTGAGGCAGTGTCACTCTTTTCAGAAATATGTCCATGATGATTTGGTTGGTTTGTTTCATTTTTTCATCATATATTTGCTTGTAAGTACACAATGTACCAAGAACATTCCTCTCTATTAGTGAAATCCTTTTAATATCAGAGCCCCTTTTTTCAAACTTTTAAGGAGCTTGTTGAGGTCTGTGAAAGCATCTCTTACAACCATTACCATGAAATTTCTTAGAGATTCTTTTTTTTCTTCTCAAGGAATTTGCCTTTTGTCTTGCCTCTCAGTCAGTTATGCTTTCATGTTAAAGTTGCAACAGCTCTTCATTAATCAATTCCTCAGGAACCAACTCCATAAGTTTTTCAATGTCATCCTCATCAACACCCAGATTAAAGTTTGTCATCTCAACCACAGTCTTGTTAATTATTTCAACCTCTTCATACTTGGCAAATCTTTTGAAGACATAAAGGAACATACTGATGTCTTCTTCAGATACCATTCATGCACTACTTGGTGACATCATCCCAAGCCTAAGCAGTTCTTGATGCAGTCACCTATGTAGTCATCCATTAAGAATTACATTAGCATCTTCCTCAGTCGCAATAATTGTCTGGGAAAAAGTCTTCCTAAGGCAGTAAACATTAAAAGCTGCTATACATGCTTGATCCATTGCTTTGATCAAAGAAGTGTATTTGGAGGGAGAAATACAAACAAACTCTGCTTTGTCTGTGATCATTATGGTGCTAAGAAGGATATGCTTCTGAGTCTTGTCTTCAATCTAGGTCACAGAAGTTTCTCCATGTCAGATATTTTCTCAAATTTTGGTTAGTCTTGTTGCTTTCAATTAAGCAGATAGTTTAACAGTTTCTGTCACTTTGTTCTTGTCTTCAAGATCTTAGCTATAGTGGAGTTCAGCAATAACCATCAGTGATTTTTCACTTTTGTAGTTCTTAATAACTTTTAATTATATTTCCAGATCACTCAATGCAGTCTCTTACTGGCAACATTAGCAGTGGTTATTGTACACTTATGGGCAATGATGAAAAAACAACATGAGATTAAATGAAGCACAAGAAAAATCAAGAGACGTTGTAAACAGGAGATCTACAAGGCTGCTGCTAGCATAAAACAACATACTATTTTACAGAAAACTTTTTTAATAAGTAGAAAGAACACTCTAAAACAATGACAGAAGTATAATATAGTGAATACATAAAGCAGTAACATAGTCATTTACTATCATCAATTATGCATTTCACATAATTGTATGTGCTATAGTTTTATATGACTGACAGTGCAAATTTTTTATACCAACATTACCAGAAACACATGAATAATATGTTGTGCTATGACATAATTATGGCTGTGACTTTACTAGACAATAGGAATTTTTCAGTTCCATTATAATCTTATGAGACCATCATTGCATATGAGGTCAATCATTGTCCCAAACATCATTATGTGATGCATATGTATTATTTAATAAATATTGTGTAGCTAGCCTTAGTACATGAGAACACCTGAAATGTAAAGACTTCTCTTTCAGTTCACTCACAACAGAACATGAAGAATGTTTATTCTTTTTCAGCCTTGCAAGGTGTCAGAGCCACCTTGAATGCTGAGACTGACTGAACCCTAAGGAAGAAAACAAGGTCAAACTTGTGGTTAATAACCTCAGCAGTTCCTTAATGATAATATTACTTAAAAGAGCCAAAAAGTGTGTCAAATATTTCTTTAAGGTGGTGCATTGTTCATATAAAAATGTAATGTATGATTTGCATCTAACTGATGACAAAGTTAGTTGAAATAATGAGATAAATAGTTCATAGTTGTGAGAAATGATGGACTATATGGTACCTAGAGATGAAAATAAATTTAATGGATTTAAATTAAAATTTATTTAAATAAGCAAAAAGTAAGCATTACTCATTACCTGAAAAACAAACGAATGAAACATAGTAGCAAATTTTAGAAACAAACTATACATTTAAGAGAGGTATAAATGAAAATTATCTTGAATTTTGAGAAACTAAGATAAGTTGCAGGAGAAAACATTAACATGGCATATTCTTTATAAGGCTGAAGAGAAAAACTGCCTTTAATTAGCAAGTTCAGAAACTGTTCTACCAAAACCCTATAATTGACTTTTATTATATAATATTTATTTTTAATCTGATTTAATCTGACTTCCTTGGTCAATGAAATAAGAGATCTTCATTTCTCTGCATCAGAATTTCCACACATCTTTATGCAAGTGCTAATATCCTTGTATTTCAAAAATTAAATATCAATATGTTATTATGCTATCATGTGCTATTATCATAATTTCATAGATATCAATATGATAAGGTCACTTGAACTTATTTTTTCCTCCCACACAGTATTTCAAGTGACAATATATACAAAATACATATTTTATAATTCTTTATATAAATTTAACAATATTGTATTCAGAAAAGAAAAAATGTCACAGGACAGTTTGTAAAAAAAAAAAGCTTATTTCATGTGAACACACACTCTTTTTTACTTATTTAATTTTATTTTTAAATATATTTTATTGATTATGCTATTACAGTTGTCCCATTTTTTCCTCCCCTTTATCCCTGGCTCTGCCTAGCACCCCCACCCTCCAGCATTCTCCAGCGCCTTAGTTCATGTCCATGGGTTGTACATATAAGTTCTTTGACTTCTCTATTTCCTCTACCATTCTTAACCTCCCCCTATCTATTTTATGCCTACCAATCATCCTTCTTATTCCTTGTACATTTTCCACCCCATTCTCCTCCTCCCCCTCTCCACTGATAACCCTCCATATAATCCCTGTTTCTGTAATTTTGTTCCTGGTTTAGTCTTTTGCTTAGGTTTTGTTTTTTAAGTTTACTTGTTGATAGTTGTGAGTTTGTTGTCATTTTACTGTGCATAGTTTTTGATCTTCTATTTCTTAGATAAGTCCCTTTAACATTTCATATAATAAGGGCTTGGCAATGAACTACTTTAACTTTACCTTATCTGGGAAGTTCTTTATCTGCCCTTCCATTCTAAATGATAACTTTTCTAGACACAGTAATCTTGGATGTAGGTCCTTGCTTTCATCACTTCAAATACTTCTTTCTAGCTCCTTCTTGTCTGTAAGGTTTCTTTTGAGAAATCAGCTGATAGTCTTAGGGGAACTCCTTTGTAGGTAACTCTCTCCTTTCCTCTTGGCACTTTTAAGATTCTCTCCTTATTGTTAATCTTGGGTAACTTAATGATGATGTGCCTTGGTGTGTTCCTCCTTGGGTCCAACTTCTTTGGGACTCTCTGAGTTTCCTGGACTTCCCCGAAGTCTATTTCCTTCCCCAGATTGGGGAAATTTTCTTTTATTATTTGTTCAAATAAGTTTTCAATTTCTTGCTCTTCTTCCTCTGGCACCCTTATGATTTGGATGTTGGAGCATTTAAAGTTGTTCCACATGTTTCTAAGCCTCTCCTCATTTTCCCGAATTCTTGTTTCTTCACTGTTTTCCAGTTGGTTGTTTATTTATTCCATTTGTTCCAAATTGTTTATTTGAGCCCTGGTTTCCTTCTCTTTACTGTTGGTTTCCTGTATATTTTTCTATATCACTTTGGTTGGCCTTCATTTCTTCCTTCATTTTGCAACTGAGCTCAATCAGCTCTGTGAGCATCCTGATTACCAATGTTTTGAACTCTACATCAGGTAGGTTGTCTGTCTCCTCATCACTTAGCTCTTTTTCTGGAGTTTTGATACGTTCTTTCATTTGGGTCATATTTCTTTTTCCTAGTGTACTGGTCTGAATGAATGTTTCTTTAGCTCCTTGGTTGTTGTGGTTCCATGAAGCTTTATTTTATGGCAGTTCTGTTTGTTTATTGTTTTAAATCCATTGTTATCCTTCTTTTGGTATGGGAAGAAGCAAAGCTTTTCTGCCCATGCCTCCATCTTGGCCAGAACTCTGAAGACAAACTCTTAATTAAAGAATCAAACACTCATCGTGACTAGCATCTTTTAGTCAACTCAGGATTACTGTTATTTTTCAAACCTTACAATTCTACAGTGCACTTTGGCAAATTCATTCATGTGTGTTGTTGGTTAAATTCTCTGAGTCTACTGATCCATACACTTAAGTGTCAGAAAAAGACACAAAAAATCATCACAATATTGTAGTCTCAAAAATTTTTATTCATATTACTTTCCTAAATAGAACCCATTGTTTAAGACCAAATATATGGCAATTGAGAATTATGTTTAATATTTAATAATATGGACAAAAACAAGAATATTTATATCTTAATATGCATATACTGAACATACAAACTTTTCACATCTGTTTCACTGCTTTGTCTTTTTCATGGGCTTAAACCTGCCAAATTATTCTATTTGATTTCAGAGCATCCTCATATGGCAATCTATTTTATTTACTTTATCATCAATAAAATGGTTCAGTGAGCATTAGCAACTGTGAGACATGAGTTTCAATCAGTCTTCCCGCAATGGAGTCAATCTATATTAGACTTACTGTGCCTGTCAGTTGCAGCTAGAAAGTTGAGTAAGGTTGAACAACAGCAAAAATGTGAGCAAAGCCTAAAAAAGCCACAGTAGAGAGAAAGAAAGCCTCTCCAGGCTCACAGATGCATTGCTTGTACAATACTAGGTGATGAGTTCAACAAATAAAGAGCTCCTTAATAAGGCTGACAGCTATAAGGAAGCTTCAGATCCTAACTTTACTTTATATGACACCTACAATAATAGTTCTCTATTCTCCAGCAGACAACATATATAGACAAGGTATAAATTTGAATTACCAACATTTAAAAGTGAAGTTTCATATTCACCCCTCAGATATGACATATGAAAAAGAATAAAAACATTCAAGCTGCATAGCCTTTCTTCTATAACATTTTCATACAATTACTAATATAACAATAGTTTCAGTGAACCTTTTCTTACAAATTTGTACGACATTTTAAGTATAGCTGCTGGATGAGATTTTAACCTCAACACAAACAGTAAATCTGAGTAACAACCATTTTGGAAATGTAATCATTAAAAACTAATTCCAAGTAATGTAGGGCAATACTGTTAGATGTCATGAAAATGTTTCTCAAAGCAAAAACTTTGTAATGAGTGATATTGGTTCATATCTGATAGGGACTGTAAAATGCAGATTATTATAATAGTGTTCTTCCCAGCAATAAAACCATTAAAAATGTACTTATTGTTCAGTTTGACTGAAAAGCAGCCAGTTAAAATCCATACTTTGCTATTTTGTATAATGGTATCGAAATTTTTACTAGTGGATCACCCCAAGACAATTTAAATTATAAATTCATATTGTAATTTTTGACAGGAACAAATATTCACTTTTTAATTTAATATAAAACCATATTTTTGCCCAGGTTCTATCATCACAGTAAATACATAGGAGTGAAATGTGGAATGATGGCCTAACGTGACTTTATAACAAAAACATTGCTCTGCTGATACATACTTTTCAACTTCCTTTTCTGGATACCAAATGCATTATTTTTCTAGTGAACTAAACATTTCAAGCATAGCACCCCAAATATGTGTACATATATGTAGATGCTTGCATATAACTCTATTTTATACTACTCTGTAAAGATATTAAAAAAGAAAAACAGGAAACTATCATGCTAGAGTAATAGAATAGATTCCACAAGCTCAGATTCTGTAAAAATCAGAGTGTTTTTAACTATTCCAAGCAGCTCTCCTATAAAAGAACCAGTAGCTGACCAGCATCCAGACCTACTCACTCCCAAGTAAGCTTGACTCTCCAACTTTGATGTGACCAATGGACAAGAGATTAAAAGTGGCCTCTACATGTTATAAAATTAGTAATCCAGTTGGAATCTAAACATTTCACGTTTTCTTCTCACTTGGCTTATTATCTTACAAATATACGTGCCTATCCATTACATTTACTTACAGACCATATATTCAGTACACTATTAATCTCTGTATTCCCTGCAAAGAGCCAAGGACAGTGATGAAATTTGTGGAAATAACTTTAGGGGCAAAATATATAATGTTATTAATTTTCTGTTGTTACAAAGCAAATTATATATAAACTTAATAGCTTAGAACAAAAATATTTATTATCTCACACAGTCACAGAGGTGGTTTAGCTGGATAGAGTGTAAGCTTAAAGTTTCTCAGGAAGTTGCAGTTCTGGCCCTGTAGGTCAGATGACTTAGTTCCTCTTGACTTGGACCTCTCCATGGCAGCTATCCTCCTCCAGAGCAAGTCATAAGACAGAGAAGGAAAGATAGAAGGAGAGAAAGAGGGGGGAGGGAGAAAAATGCAAGAGAAAGAACATCCAAGACAGATGTCTTAATGACTTCTATAACCGAATCTGAAAAGCAACATACCATCACTTGTCCCATATTCTATAGACGACATAGACCAACTCTGGTAAATATGGGAAGAGGAAAAACAATGGTACAAAAACCAGAAGTCAGGGATCATTAAGGACCCTTAAAAGCTGCCTACCACAACCCACCCTCTGAACTTCACTAGTCACATTTTTCTCATGTGCAATCAGTTTCAAATGTGTAAGTGGTAATGAATTCTTAAAGGTAATTTAAGGGTTATTTCAGGAGCACTTCAGATTACCAAACCAATTCAAGAGTGGATAATCTACAAAGAACATCCTTGGAAGTATGACTCTAAAACTGAATATGACTCTCAAACTGACCACTGTTCTAAATGAACAAGTATTTTTATAGTTAGTAAATATTTCTCTTTTTTTGGCGGGAGTGGTCAGGGTTGTAGTCAATTAATGTTTTGTTCTGCTACACAGAGCAATAAAATTAACAGTGAAGAATATTTTCTGAAACAAAACTTGGCTGAAGGGAGGATACAGAGTCAGTAGGCCAGAATGAACCTTCTGGAATGGCTTCTGGTTTTCAGCACAATGTGGGGATAATGAACAAATTTCCCATGTGGTGCAATGTTTTACAGCGCAATGATCTAGATTTCAGACGTTGCTAAGGTTTTGGTTTTCTTTTTTCTAATGTGCATGGTGTGATTGGCAGAGTGAGTTTCAAAGCTTTAAGAGTGATTAATTGCATGGCAGACACACAAGGTAACTTCACTTCTAGAACTTGACTGATACATTCATGTACATTTCCACTGACGAGTTTTGGCAGAAGGGGTGTTTCTCCTCATGAAGTCACATGCATTAAAGTCTACACAGTCACTTCTAATTCACTTTCACTGTCTGGGGAATGCAAGTTTACAACAATACATTTAGAATTAAAATATGGCTGCAGATGATTCAGGAGTTGAGTGAAATTTCTTTGCTAACAGCCCAAGGGCTGCATGCGGTCAGCATGGCTATTAATGTGACCCAACACAAAATTGTACATTTACTTAAACATTATGAGATTTTTGTGATTACATATTGCAATGTGTTTAATGTGTGGTCCAAGACAACTCTTCTTCCAGTGTGGCCCAGAGACGCCAAAAGGTTGGACACCTTTGCTATAGGATGTTGCAGATGGGATGTGCAGGTACATGTAATTGTGAACAACTCACTAAATATAACTGAACTCTTCCTGATTTTTGGCCTCCACTCATGGCCATCATCTTTTTATTTTTTGCATGTTTTAATTGTTAGTCAAGTACAGTTGTCTCCATTTTCCCACTATCACTTTCCCCTGCCACACCTACCCCCAACTCCCACCCTCAGTCTCATATTTGTATATATATTCTTTCATACAAGAGTATCCTAAGGAATATGTTACATCCTATCTTATTATATTTACTTGCAGACCATATATTCAGTACTTTAGGGAATATATGATACTCTTATCTGAAAGGATATACATACAGAAATGAGATTATGCATTAAAAGTCCTGTGTTGGCTAAAGAAGAAAGAGACAGGAAAATGTAATGGAAGTTGTAAAGATGTAAATGTGCTTCAAAGATATGGAAAAGGCAATAGGATGTGCATTGACAAAGACGTAGGCAAGTGTGAGGCATATAGTTAAAGGTATACATATCAGAATAATGGGGGAAAGTTTGGATATTTAGGTATTTTCAGATTATGGAGGGTATTAAATACCATGTTAGGCCATGCTTAGTCTGGTGGTGAACCACAAGAATTTTAGATTCAATTGAAATAATGGATATATATCAGGCAGAGAGAAATGGTCTGTTGGGAGTTATACTATTAGCATAACTGAGAATAACATTTTACAGTTGTGACAAAACATTCCTTTTTATTAAATATTAACTAACTGTAAAATTCTAAAACAATATTTAACATGATTTTTTCATTTTTTAAATTATTTTATTGTTGTTCAATTACAGCTGTCTGCATTTAGCCCCCACCACTTCCCCTGACCCCAGCCATCCCCACCTCCCTCCCTTAAATCAAGAAATTTAAAATGCTATGGCAGACAGACTCTAGGGTAACCCCGATTATTATGCCCTATAAAATTTCTTCCCCTTTTTGTGGGCAGGATTGTGACTTGCTTCTAACCAATAGAATGTGGCAGAAGTTATGGGATGTCACTTCAATGATTATGTTAATACAGATATAAATATTTTATATGTACATATACATATGTATAAGGTCTGTCCAGAGAGTATTCAGCCATGTAATATGAAAAATAGAGACATTTGTTGAAGGAGATCAATATACAAGAAACATTATGCATAGGACAATGATGCCTCAGTCCCCTCCAAAGTAGGCACCTTGGGACTTCACACAGTTCTCCTAATTGCCATCAGCTGTCCCGTTGTATTTTCCTGAATCTTACTGATGGTCTGAAATCTCTTCCCAATCAAAGACCATTTTAGTTTTGAGAAAAGTCAGAAATCACAGGGCACCAAATCTGAGCTGTAGTGGGGCTGGGTCACCTGGGTGATCTCATGTCTCCCCCAAAAATTCTGTACCAGTTGTGATGCATGAGTGGGTGAGTTGTCATGATAAAGCTGCCAATCACCAGTTGCTCTTAGCTGTGGCCTTCTGTATCATCTAAATAGGTCTGTGGAAGAATGTTCAAACTTAATGCAAAATTTGACACAGATTTGTTGCTCTACTCAGTCATTCCGAGTGTCATGGCCACAAAGTACACATGTTCACTCAATGTGTCTACTGCATCCACTGACAAGTACAGTGAAGTCATCATTGTTCATAAATGCACATTCCAGTCCACTCTTCTTGGCTGCCAGGTTGCATCAGTATTGCACAAACTATTCTCACTATATTAACAATGATTGGACTTTTTCCAGGCAGATCTCGTACACATGTGGATCTCTCTTGTTAGCATGCAGTAGAGATTCTCTGGCTGGCTATAAAGAAAGAAGTTGCTATGATGTGAACTGCACATGAAGAAAGGCCAAAGGATAGGAAATGTGGATGGCCTCTAGGAGGTGAGGATTGCAGTCTTACAACTGCAATGTACTAAATTTTACCCAAACCCATGAATTTGGAAGAGGTCCTTGAATTCCAGAAGAAAATGCAGCCTGGTCAGTATTTTGGTTGCAACCTTCTAAGACCCTGAGTGAAGTCATGCCTTTTCTCCTGATCCGTGGAAACTGTGAGATAATAACTCTACCTTGTTATAAGCTTTTAAATATAAAATATGTTACACAGCAGTAGAAAACTAATACACATCCTAACCAAACCACACAGAGCTAGTACATTTACAGGATTAACTTATTTTTATCACTTTTTGCACCAAAATAGAATGCTATACAGGGTATTTGCCAGGTGGTCAGGATAGTACAGCCAACCTTTGAAATTAATGATAGAGAACAAAACAATACATTTTTAATGCTTACTATTATTCATTTATATGCATTCACATTTAGTCTTCAAATCAACTTTTTTTTTCATTTTCACCAATAACTTTATTTAGTTTTTAATTGTATTTTATTTATTATGCTATTACAGTTGTCCTAATTTATCCCCTTTGCCCCTTCCATCCAGCACACACCACTCCCTCACTCAATCCCTCCACCATTGTTCATGTCCATGAGTCATGCATATATGTTCTTTGGCTACTCCATTTCCTATTTTGGATTTTACATCCCCATTTCTATTCTGTAACTACCTATTTGTACTTCTTAATCCCCTCACCTCTTCACCCATTCCCCCATATACCCCTCCCATCTGGTAACCATCAAAACACTCTCTGTATCCATGATTCTCTCTCTGATCTTGTTGGCTTAGTCTGTTTTTAGATTCAATTGTTGATAGATATGTATTTATTGCCATTTTATTGTTCATAGTTTTGATCTCTTTCTTAAATAGGTGTCTTTAACATTTCATATAATAGTGATTTGGTGATGCAAATGTGGTAAGTGGGGATGGCTGGAGTAGGGGGGAGTGGTAGGGGGAATGGAAACAACTGTACTTGAATAACAATAAAACATGTGGAAAAAATAAAAAAAATATCCAAATCAATAAAGTTATTCCCAGACAAGAAAAAAATGTAAGGAGTTCATCATCATCACATCAACTCTTTTCTTTTAATTGCTGTTCAAGTACAGTTGTCTCCATTTCCTCCCAAAACTCCCCCCCACCTCAGCCATCCCCACCTCCCACTCCTGATCCCACCTGCATTGGTTTTGTCCATGTGCCCTTTATAATTGTTCCTGAAAACCCTTCCCCTTTCCTACCCATTATCCCCTACTACCTCCCTCTGGTTACTGTCAGTTGTTCTTTATTTTAATGTCTCTGGTATATTTTGCTAGTTTGCATGTTTTGTTGATTAGGTCCCACTTATAGGTGAGATCATATGGTATTTGTCTTTCAACACCTGGCTTATTTCACTTAGCATAATGCTCTCTAGTTCCATCCATGCTGTCACAAATCAACTCTTTATAATATGTATGACTGTTTGAATTGTCTAGATTAAGAAATTAAGGGTTAGAGAGTTGAAATGATTTGTCCAAAGCTTCGCATATGGTAGATTTATTTTGGAACCATAACTCAATTGTAGGTAATCTGATTTTCAAGCTTGAATTCTCAACAGCTACATGCCATAGGCTTTCTATTTCCAGTATTGTTTATTCTGTTTCTTTTCCCCAACAATGTCAGCATACTGTGTATCTGAATGGCTGACCCAACTCCCCTCAGTCAAACCAGCTTCCTGTATACACCATTCACTTTATAGCAATTTGAAAATCAGAGCAAATATTTTATCATGTATAATATCTATTTTAATACTTATTTATGAAAAAGTAATTTTCCATAAGTATGTGAATGAATTCTATTTCTACTCCATTGAAATAACTAAAATGGATATTTTATTTGGATGTAATACATTTATAGTGGAAACTGAAAATAAGTGCAAATATCTTGAAGTAAAACACACACATACATATATATATACTCACCTAACTACCCATTTTTTGCATACATAAATAGTCTGAATTGTAAGTTTATGAAACAATATTTTAGCTCACATTTTAGAAGTATAACATAGGACAGGTTATTTTTCTGCTCTTAGAAGGAAAATGGGGATAATACTAAACAAATTGTTTGAAAATAGGAAGATTCCACCAAGTATTCCCTTCAGGGATTTTAGGGAAAGGAAACAGAGGAGAGGAAAGGAAAGAAGACAACTAATATTTCTTGAAAACAGCTATGTACTTAGTGCTAAATTCTTGAAATAATCCAAAAACAATTTCATCTCTCCCTCACTGTACTGTTAAGAAGATGAGATGCAAAGATTTAAGGTCATTAATCAAGGTCAATTTAAAAAAGCTAACAGCTTGCTGCAGGAATGCAAACTCATATCTACCTAACTCCCAAATCTTTGATTCTCAACATGATTTTATTCCTCTCTTATCATAATACCTCCAGTTCTAGGGTTCATGATTCTATGAAAAAGAAAACACTCTTTCAGAATGTGCTTTTCTATTATGATAAACCATTGGTATTAAGCATATGCATTATTTATACCAATATACAGTTGGTCTTCATTTAAAAATATTTTTTAAAAACTGCTACTATACACATATGACTAGAAAAAGTCTAATTAATAAGTCCCAGAAGCAGTTTTGAGAACTCCAAACACAATTATGTTCCCTTCTGAAAAGAGTATTTATTTTCTAAAAATTATTTATTTTCTTAAAATTCTTTCTTTCACAGTTCCACAATGTTCACTGGCAGGTGGCTGTAGCTAATAAACATAAACTCTCCCTGCTATTATTAAAATAAATGCTCTCTTACTCTAAAAACAAAAAATTTAAATATTAAAAGGCCTTACTAATATGGACTATATCACTTAACAGTTATCTATAGTAAGCATAAATTACGTACATAACGTAAGAAATTGATTTGAGTTTTAGTGGATGTGGGTTCTAATAATACTTACTTGTTTATTATTAGCTATAAAATCATAACAAGCTATACTTTTTCCAAATCATTTAAGTTCTGTATCTTTTAACCTCTCCACATACTAAACAAAGGATAACAATGTCAGCCTCACTTAAATCAGAAGCAATATCAGAATAAAATTAATGAATTTGTATGAAAGAATAAAATGAAGTAAAAAGATGCCAAAGTGCTTGAAAAATCTTAAATAATAAATAAATATGGAATCATTTGGTTTGCACATCTGGCAAAGTAGTAAAGTTAGTATAAAATAAGAAAGAGCGCACGGGCAAAACAGTAGGTGAACTACCTGAGAAATATTTGACTGTATAATTCAAGCTTATTGACAAACATCTTTCAGGGAAAATATGGAACCTCTATTTGGAGGAAGTTTTAGAAAAGGGTAGAACAATGTGAGCAGAACAGTGAAAATCCTGAGGCCTGTCTTACATTGATGGTGGACACACTTGATAAAGAATTTTGGGGTGGGGTAAAGTGGGATGGGGTGGGGTAAAGTGGGATGGGGTGGCAAGTAAAGAAAATTCTGAAGATGTCAGGCACCATGGTTTCCTTCTTTTGAGGGGTAAAGTCTAGTGGAAGAAATGGTATAAACTCTTCAACAACATTTCTTTTTTCTCTTTTTGTAATTACACTATTATAGACTTAGCCACTTATGGCATACTGCCTGACTTATACCATAGTTTAATGATGGATGCTGTCTTCATGGTCCTTACTTTGCACCAAATGATGGATTTAAAGTTCTCTATATTGACATAGTTACCAACAAAAACTACCATTATATTTAAAGAAGTACAACATTAAAAAACAATCAAACAACTCAAAGACACAGACACAGTATGGTAGTTACCAGATGAAAGGGTGGGGTGAAGGGAGCAGCAAATGATAAAGGAGGTCAAATATATCATGAGAGAAGATCTGACTTTGGTTGCTGGACACACAATACAAGATACAAATCATGCATCATAGAGTTGTACACTTGAAACCTATATAATCGTATTAACCACTGTCACCGCAATACATTTAATTAAAAAAGAAAACAAATGCTTTCTAAAAGCTGGTTTGCTGGACCTCAAAAAGTTCATAAATATCAAAATTTCTATAAAAAATTTTACAATTTTACTCTTTTTTCTGACATTTTTAGATGTCCTCAAAATCTCAATATAATGTTAATCTTAATAAAATAGTACTAAATGCATCAGAATAAAAGGCCAGCATAATAGTAACAGAAAATACCCCAAGTGCTTTTCTTGCCTAACAATTTCAACATTTCAAAACCAAATTCACATTCTGTGTAAACTTATGTTAATTTTCAAAAAAGAGTGAGAGTAAGTTTAATAGGAAGATAGAGCACAACAAGGAGTGAAATGGGAAGCCAGAGAAGAGACAGTGGTAAATATTCCTATTGCCATACTTTACCTGTCTCTACAGTTCACTGATAACTTTTTTAGACCTTTGGGTTTATAAAAAGACACTAAGAAAACAGAAGTCAGCACTCTGAACAAAAGAGAATTATCAACAAAAGGCTGCTTACCTATTTTTTTCCAGATCTTCCACAAGCTTTTCAGTTCAACCTTGATATGGAGTCATAGATAAATCCAATCCCAACATCACATTAGAGTAGTCCTGCTAATAGAGACAAATAACTTGTTACTGCTTAGAAAATTAACTTTTAATTTTATCATAAATATTTCAATGACTTCATAGAACCTAAAACATATTCAATCTCAAATAAAATAATTGTTAATGCATTCACTGCTTTGTGAATCTTCAGGCATGTATGAAATGCTTTTCTACATTTTAATTTGGAGAACCTTAAATCCATTGTTTGGTGCAAATCAAGGACCACAGAGATAGCAATAGTTGCATATCTAAGAGGTAAAGATTTTATTTCCTACTCTTACACTTATTTTTAAGGTTTAAACTTCAGGTGACTGAAGTTTAAATACATGGTGACTGAAGATGACATTTGACTTTGGGTGATGGGTACACAATGCAATATATAGATCATGAATCATAGACATGTACACTTGAAACCTGTATGATCTTATTAACCAATCTCATCCTAATAAATTTAATACAAATTTAAAATGTATGTAATAAAATATCTCAAGTTATTTATGTCTCAAGTTTCTCATAAAACATGACTGATTTCAATTGCCTCTTTAACACCTACTTCATAAAATTTGTAGGCTTGTACTCAATTACCAAATTAGTAGTAAGCATTTTTCCCTTACCATGTAAGTATTATTACCTTAATACTTATTTGTATTTGTAATTTCCAGATCTATTTCTTGTTTAACCATTCTCTTTTCCAGCCTTTTTCTTCTTTAATCTGAAAGATTCAGTGCATATTTTTCTAAGCTAAAATAAGTGTTTTGAAGTTCCAATAAAACTATAGGAGTTAGTAGTGTATAGCTAGTAAATGGGTTTTGACTCACACACCAACATTGATTGATTGTTAGTGACCACATGGAAAGTAGTATGGAGACTAAATCTGAATCTGCATCTGAATCTGAATAAACACAGGAAGAAATACTGTGTTTAATTAAAAATGTCTGCCATAGGCATTAAAGAGATCAATGACATTATATGCCATCTTTGTTTAGCATTTGGGCATTTCACTAATTTTATTTAAATAGTTTCTAAACACTTTTGGCTAAAAATCCTCTCTTCCAATAAAATATTAGTGATGGGTCACCTGTTTAAACAAAGAAAGCATTCTGGTTGAATCTGAAACCCCAGTACCCAGTCTCATCACTATTACATCCCCAGATACCTTGGGGTAGCCCACAAAGCATAACTTTAAACCATTGTTTTATCATAAGTATTAAGGTAACTTAAACTCACAGAATTTAAGGTAATTCAAACTATTTTGCATTCTAGCATTCTTTATCTATAAACTCTATTGCCATATATCTCTTTTTTATAAAACACAATTTAGAAAGACTTTTTGGATGTTTTCAGAAATCACAGCAATATATTCATAAATACCTAATTACTAAATTTAACAAATACAATTTTACATATGAACAGGCTCTATTCTTGATTTTCCTTATGTTAAACTTTGTCCATAATTGTATCCTGCTTGTTATATGACACCAAAGAAACAGATATCTTATTAAAAGACAGCAGTCTATATTATTTCCTAATTCAATATGTCTTATTTTCTTTTTCCATATTTATGATATATTTTTTCCTAAATCAATTTACAAATTCCATATGTTTAAAATATAGTCTACAAATCTAATTTTAAAAGTGCATGCTATAAAAGGTCTATTACTATCAAAATAAAATTCAAAAACTACATGGCAGAAAAAAGTAATCAACTCTGCCAAATATGCAGATGCAGGTGCAGACACAGTACAGTTCAGAAATAAACCAACATTAAAGTAGAGATTTATATATAATAAGGATAACATCACAAAGTAAAAGAAAATGTTAGCATTTAGACTGTATGGAGGAAAAAAATAGTCTCAGTATATGACAACAAAAAAATCTAGCTCCTTATACAAATGTAATTCCAATGAGATTAAAGTGTTTTAAATGTGAAAGTTATTTTTAAGCTAATTAAAAAATAGGTGACGGTTTTTGAAAAAAACACAATTCTGAAATAACACTTTGAAAGTATGAATAATAAAGCATAAAGCTGGTGAACTAAGCTAAATTAAATGAGAATTTTTCAGTGAGAGAAACCATAGATAAATTTCACAGACAGACTAAGGAAACACCTAAACCAAACAAAGAATCAATATTAGAATATATACTCAGAGGAAATCAATGTAAAGGTGAATAAAAACCCTGAAAAGACAGTTTCTCAGTAGGAGAGGCCAGAATAGTTAATGTAGTTTAAAATGCTCCAAATCAGAGGTAGTCAGGAAGATGCAAATGATGGACCCAATGAGATATCATTTTATGTCATCAGAATAGCACCAATCTGAATGCCGGATTCTACCCAGTGTTGGCAAGAATGCAAAAAGATGAGTGAGCATTAATTTGTTCATTACTAATGGAAGCTTAAACAATACATTTATTCTTAAAAGCAATTTGGAAGACCTAATATTTCTACCTGTTCTTTATGGAGCCAAGACAACCTGTGCAGAATTTTAATGTGGTATATATTAGCTTACATTTTATTTCATGTTTTCATTTGCAAGCTTCCCATTTTTAGTACTCAAAATTAGGACAAAATTACTTAAAAATTGATAAATCAAGGAATAACAATAAGCACGTCATTTAAAATTATGAATGTAAATGCCACAGTTTGTTGCCTCTGTATACCTGGACTAGGTGTGGAAAGCTGCAAAGCTATTTTTCATTATAATAATCATTTGTTTCATCTGATTTTTTAAACTCTAAGTGTGAATTTCTTTTTTTAAATATATAATCTATATTATATATTTTTCCATTACCATTTAGTCCCCTTAAGCCTCCTCACCCTAGCATTCGCCACACAGTTGTCCAAGAATAAAAGTCAAATTTAAAATTACAATACAAAATTCACTTCTGGTCAAAATGGAGGCATAGGTAGACACACTGTGCCTAAGAAGTACAAGAACAAATTTAAAAACAAAAAAACAACCAGAACTGCCAGAAAACTGAACTGTATGGAAGTCTGATAACCAAAGAGTTAAAGAAGAAACATTCATCCAGGCTGGTAGGAGGGGCCAAGACATGCAGCCAGGTAGAGAGGACTCTCGTCAAGTAAGAGGCTGGAGGACCAGGGCAGGCAAGGTGGTGTCTTGCAGACTTGGCAGTGCCACATTTGGGTGCAGATAAATTGGGAGGAACAACTGGGGAGCAAGATAGCTCACATAACCCAGGGTTCCCATGCAGGGAAATAAAGCCTCAAAGCCTCTGACTGAAAACATCTGTGGGGGTTGAGGCAGCAGTGGGAGAAACTCCCAGCCTCACAGAAGAGTTTGTTGGAGAGACCCACAGGGTTCTAGAGTGTACACAAACTCACCCACCAGGGAATCAGCACCAGAAGAGCCCAATATGATTTTGAGTAGTGGTGGAAGTGACTGAAAACTGTCAGAGAGCAGAGCAAGCAGCACTGTTATTGCTCAGATCCCTCCCCAACATACAGCAGCACCACGATGCAACCAAGAGGGTTGCCCCACCCTGGTGAACACCTAAGGCTCTGCTCTTTACTACATAGCAGGCACACCAAGAGAAAAAAAAATGGTCCAAATGAAAGAACAGATCAAAGCTCCAGAAAAAATACAACTAAGTGACAAATAGATAGCCTATCAGATGCACAGTTCAAAACACCGGCAATCAGAATGCTCACAGAATTGGTTGAATATGGTCACAAATTAGAGAAAAAAAATAAATGCTATGAAAAGTGAAATAAAGGAAAATGTACAGGGAAACCGATAGTGACCAGAAGGAAAATGGGCTCAAATCAATGGTTTAGAGCAGAAGGCAGAAAGAAACATTCAACCAGAACATAATGAAGAAGCAAGAATTCAAAAAAATGAGGAGAGGTTTAGGAACCTCCAGGACATCTTTAAACATTCTGACATCTGAATCATAATGGTGTCAGAAGGAGAAGAGGAAGACCAAGAAATTGGAAACTTATTTGAAAATATAATGAAGGAGAACTTACCCAATCTGGCAAAGGAAATATACTTTCAGGAAGTCCAGGAAGCTCAGAGAATCCCAAAGAATTTGGACCCAAGGAGGAATTCACCAAGGTATATCATCATTAAGTTACCCAAGATTAAAGATAAAGAGAGAATCTTAAAAGCAGCAAGAGAAAAGGAGAGAGTTACCTACAGGAGTTCCCATTAGACCATCAGCTGATTTCTCAAAAGAAACCTTGGAGGTCAGAAGGGGCTGGAAAGAAATATTCATAGTCATGAAAGGCAAAGACCTATATCCAAGATTACTGTATCCAGAAAAGCTATCATTTAGAATGGAAGGGCAGATAAAGTGCTTCCCATATAAGGTCAAGTTAAAGTAGTTCATCATCATGAATCCCTTATTATATGAAATATTAAAGGGACTTATCTGATAAAAATAAGCAGATAAAAATATGAACAGTAAAATGACAACAAACTGACAGCTATTAACAACCAAACCAAAAAAAAAAAAATGAACTAAGCAAACAACTAGAACAGGAACTGAATCACAGAAATGGAGGTCACATGGAGGACTATCACTGGGGGAGTGGGTGGGGTAAGAGAGGGGGAAAGGTACAGAGAATAAGTAGCATAGATGATAGGTAGAAAATAGACAGGGAGAGGTTAAGAATAGTACAGGAAATGTAGAAGCCAAAAAACTTATATGTATGGCCCATGGACATGAACTAAAGGGGTGGAATGTGGGTGGGAGGGGGTGTGCAGGGCGGAGGGGAATAAGGGGGGGGGAATGGGACAATTGTAATAGCATAATCAATAAAATATATTTAAAAATAAAATTACAATACAAAATGCAAATACAACTTTAATTATAAATGTAATAAAAGAGACAGTACAAGACACTAATTATAAAAATAAGCAAAGATTTCACCACTGCAACATACAGATTTATTTAAATGAGTAATATCATTCCAGTAACTTAAAGTTCAAGAAAACAAGTCAGAGATTACTGATCACAGTGATCATAATGATCATTTAATTATACCAGAAGATCACTTAAGAACCAATTGATTAGTTAATTGAATAACAAAAACTATATAAAAACAACAACTTAAGCCAGTAAATGAAAATAAGATCAATTGGAAAAGGCAAACTAAAGGTATAGAAGCTAATTAGAATTTTATTACATATAGTGCAGACAAAATACATGTTGATTGGTTGCTGACTATGCCCAGCACTGTCTAGACTCTGAGATAAAGCCATAACCCTACTCTCATGTGTGTGCAGTATAATGAGGAATATGTAAGGGATGATATCACAGTGTTCTGAGCAATATAGTTATGTGTTTATACATATGGGTAGCACCCAATATACGCCAAGACAAAGACTTCCTGGTTAAAGGGATCCTATACAGTTCACATTCATAAGCACTCCTTTTATAATTTCTTCTAGCCTTTTAAATTTGGTTACAAATTTATTTAAGGTTTAATATGGTAGTAGAAGAAAGCATAATTGACATTCCCAAAGAGTTTGATCTGTCTTCTTGCAGGAACTGTATTAGAAAAAAGGAACAATTGTTATGTGGTTTAGTTTTGTTGTATGTATGTATGTATGTGCATATGTATGTATTTCTAGGAACTTCTTGATACTCAAGAAAGAGATTTAGTTTTTTAATATGTTATTTGAGTCTTTTTGTTAATATATTCCATACTATTGCCTTTAAAAAAATCCTCACCTAAGGGTACATTTATTGATTTTAGACAGAGAGATAAGGAGGGAGGGAGAGAGGGAGGGAGGAAGAGAGAGCAAGAAAGAGATTAATGTGAAAGAGAAACATCAATTGGTTGCCGCCTGGATGTGCCTTGATCAGATATCGAACCCACAACCTAGGTATGTGCCCTGACCAGGAATCCAAACCACAACATTTTGGTGTACGGGACAATGCTCCAACCAACTGAGCCACCAGGCCAGGCCTAGCCAACTGTCTTTTAATTAACAAAACTGAAGATATGTCCTAAAAGAAATACTATAATGCAATTGTTTTCTAAACCAAAAATAATTATGTCATATAAATCATATATAAAATGGGTGTCTATTCAATTCTACTGCAAAAGAGCATAATTAAAAATCATTGGTCAATATCAAGATTTGAAGGAATATACCAAAATTTGAAGTAAATAAAATACATTTATTATATGTCATAATGTATAACTGATGAGTAAATGTAAAACTCACACAAACATTTTAAAAATTACTTTCATATTATATAACATAGGTCTTCTTGGAGAATGGTGAAAAGTAAGAATTATCTTATTGTTTCTAAACAAGCTAGCTGATGAGAGCCAAATAAGAGAAAGTGAATAATCGTCCATTGGTTCCAAAGGCTGATAGTATAATTAACATATAAGTGAATGGAAAACAAACAACCCAACCCCACCAAAGCAACAAAACCTTAAGTTTAATTCCAGTTTTTGGGTAATGGAGACATAACCCAGCAGTATAAAAGAAACAATCACAGGCTTCTGGGAAGTAAGGATTTGTTTCCTCCTGGAGAACACAGGATCCATATGCTATATGAAGAGTTATTATATTCCAGTTTACAAGGGACTCAGTTTTTGCATTAGACATTTTTTAAATCAGTCATTTATTTACATGAGAGGAACATCACAATCATTATCAGTTGTACAGATGTTGCCAATATCGAGAAAGGTAACAGCTAAGATTCCATAAAAGTTGGTTCTGCAAAGGCTAAATGCTGTGAAACTGCCAACAGAAATACAGAATGCTCACTACAAATAGCATCCCAACTCTGATTAAAGCATATGAACTATATAACAGCAGTGATATTTGTCCGTTTTACTCACTTTTTAGTTCAATAAACCTAAACTACTACCTGGAACTTAGTAGGTACTCAATAAATATTTGTTGAATGGATGTATTAATCTATTGACTAATTAACATGGAACTCCAGAAGAGGTGAGGGAATTTAAACATAAAGTTCTAAGTAGAGCAGGCAGTGTATGAAAACCAGGACAGTGATACTGTTTTTAGGTAACGCTGGTTCAAAATAAAATTCAGTGGTTTTTCAAGAGGTAAAATATTAAAACAAAGGAATGTTTTGTTCTAATGCCTTGATTTAGTATGACACAATATTATTTTTATTTTGGAAATTCAAATAACATTAATTGTGAACATATATATTGAAATGTGTTTGACTCAGAATTTTGTCTTGAAAGATTAAAACTATGGATTTAACCTATATCTTAATAAAGTCACATTTGTAGTTTTGGTGTTAATAACTAAGGCCATACTGTGGTGACTACTGCATGTAATACAAAGCTATAAAGCATATATAAACATATACATATAAATACTATTTATAGTTAATCTACATGTGATTTATTCCATGAGTTTTCTTCTCAGATTACCTTTTTCATCTTTAAAGTGTACGAGGTAAATATTAAAAATACATCTTTGGAATTGCTAAGAAGTAGTACTTTAATTACCAATAAAAACATATTCAATATCTTTTAGCCATAATGGAGAAGTCATTAAGCATTATCTCTACAGAATAGGCTCTATGCAAGATTGATTCTTGTTTGGTTGACCCATCCACCAGTTAACACCATCTGGGTCTAAGGTGGAGCAGATGACATTTCAGACTCTGCCACATCCCTGTCAAACCATTAAAGAGATGCAGGCATAGGAATTGAACTGAGATAAACATTCACCTAGAAAACAACTGGTACTTGAACAACAATAAAATAATAAAAAAAAGAAATCAGTTGAAGCCACAAAAAGTTAAGTTTGCTGGTACTATGAGCAGAGTTCCAAATATACTTATTTGATATAGGATAATTTTTAGTCACTTTTTTACATTAATGAATTTGCCTCTAGCTTTGAATTAAATATATTTTATTGGTTCAGTCAGAGAATGTAAATACCATAATTAAATCAACAAGCAGACAAATAATATTGGTAAGATAGAAAGTGCACAGGTAGTCATTAAAAGTAGAGGGAAATGATAAATGGTTACTTATAAGATTCTGCACTTGGACTTCTCTCAGAGCAAAAGTAAGCACAACCTGGTGGAGCTCTGTAAAAATGCATTAAAATATTTATACAAATATGTAAAAATACTTTAAAATCAAATCCCATTTATTTATATTTTATGTGATAACACAACATGAGCCCTAACCTCAATAAGTGTTTAAGTGCACAATACAGTGTTGTTAACTATAAGCATAAAATTGCATGGCACATCTCTAGAACTTAATCTTGTTACATAAAATAAATTTTATGCCTATTGAACAACAATAGTTAAAATTTCCAATTCCATCAAATATTTTTTAATCTATAATCACTGCAGTTAGAGTAAATATCTACTAAATACAAAATTTGCTGTTTGCTGGACACACAGAGATATAAGATACCCTCCCTGATGACTACTGAAAGACAGATTATATATGCAGTAAATATTCTTTTTCAATTAATGATATTACATGAAGCTAACACTAAGTTATAAATTAAAATGTGATACCGTGTAAACCAAAGAAAGCCTGAGGTGATACCAACTGTACTAGCAATTTGCCATGAAAAAATAATAATTTATGAGGTTGGTGGAGAAAATGACACGCCTGTCAGAATCACAACTAAATGCCCTTCTATTCTCATGAAGTAACAAAAATATTCTTATATCCTAAATGCTGAAGACCTTTGCATATATTTAAATTTTTCTCTAATTCTTAAAAACAAACTACTGGAAGTAAATAATTATGGTAACATTTGAAATTCAAAAAAAGGCTCAAGTAGACATATATTGCAAAAAAATTTCAAGCTTATTAGAACTATGAAAATAATTACTAATTATTTGTATTATATTTTTAAAGTCATATAAATTGTAAACATGTAAATACATGCTGCAATGAGTATCAAAGCAAATAATAAATTCCAAAATAATATAGTGTTTACTTTTTGCAATAGGTTGTGAAAGAGAAAAATCACACAGTACTCTTGACACCATTACTGTGAGCAAAATATTAAAAATTGGAGAGAGAAAAGAAGCACTTCAGGCAATAAAATTATAGTATACATTCTGACCCAAAATTCAAAACTTTTATAAAATAGATAAAAGACTGAAAACAAGCTCAACACACACTCAAGTTGACTTTAATTGCTTTTACTGAGGTATGTGCTTAGTGGGAATTCAAAAAAAACACCATAAGATAGACTAGGAAGATGTTGGTAAGGTAGTGGGGAGGTGAACCAACTTGCATCGAGAACCCAAATGGGAAACCTCGCTGATCTTCTGAGGAACAGAGTGAACAGCCAACAGAATTCCACCTGATATGAAGTTTGGAAGCCGAAGGTTGTGGAAGATGTTTAAAAACAGACAGTAAGAAGATTTTGGAGGCCAATGAGAGGGTCCCTTGGCCCCTCTCCAGAAACCACAACTAGCATGGCAGCTTTGAAGGAGAGCCATGTCAGTGATTGTGACATGGCAGTTCCCTCCCCTCTTAGAGCAGCGAGTTTACAGACCCACACCAGGAAGACCTGAATACTTAAAGGTTGCTGGGAGGATAAAGATGCAGTACGAGGCATACAGTTAGCATCATACCCCAGCGTGGACAGTGGTCGCTGGCTAGGACAGTACCAGAGAAATTGAGGAGCCTGGGAATACCTGGTGATGGGAAAAGAGATGGGCCACAACTGGCCATGACCCAGAGAGTCTCTGGACTGGTCAGAGAGTTGGTCTGTGTGGAAAGCTGGGTGATTGTTAGGAACAACCTGCCTCAAACAGGAAGAATTTGCTCAGAAAAGGCTCTCAGATGCTGTGCAAAGACTGCTTGTGCGCAGCAGTCAGGCCAGTGAAGGGAGGTCATGATTTGCTCCCACTCAGGGCACCTCGGGGATTGATCAAAGGTGGGCAGCAGGGGATATCCATTGAAGATGGAGGTGTAGGTAGAAATGTTTTGTTTCCTCACACAACCAAAAGAAAGATAACAACCAATCTAAAAACAATAAACAACCAGAAGTGTCAGAAAATCAAACTGCGTGAAACTCCAATAGCCAAGGAGTTAAAGAAACATTCATCCAGACTGGTAGGAGTGGCAGAGCTGGGCAGAGAGGACTGCTGCAAAGCAGCAGACCAAGCAGGTGAAGCAGGGCTGGCTGAGAGGACTCCCAGCAATGCAGCAGATCATGTAGGAAAGGTAGGGCTGGCGGAGCAGGAAACTAAAGACTGAAGGCTAACTGAAAACTATCATGGGGTTTGCCACAGTGGGAGAAACTCCCAGTGTCTCATGAGAGAGTTCCTTGGAAACTTTCCAAGGAAAGTGGGTCTAGCACAGGGCAAATGAGCTACATTGTTCCCTCTCCGACACCTCCCCCACAGACAGCACCACAATCCACCAAAGAGGGTTGGTTGTCTTGCCCTGGCAAACACCTAAGACTCCCCCTTACAACATAACAGGTCCACTGAGACAAAGAAATATGGCCCAATGAAAGAACATATCAGAACTCCAGAAAAAGAGCTAGGCAATGAGAAGACAGACAACCTATCTGATGCAGAGTTGAAAACACTGGTAATCAGGATGCTCACAGAACTGATTGAGCTCAGTCACAAAATGAAGGAAGAAATGAAGGCTACACAAACTGAAATATAGAAACATATACAGGAAATCAAAAGTGAATGGAAGGAAACTGGGACTGAAATCAATTATTTATAACAAAAGAAAGAAATAAACACCCAACTGGACCACAATGAAAAACAAGAAAGCATAAAAATGAGGGGAGGCTTAGGAAACTCTGGGACAACTTTAAGCAGTCTAAGATCAGAATCATAGGGGTGCCAGAAGGAGAAGAACAAGAGCAAGAAACTGAAAACTTATCTGAACAAATAATGAAAGAAATTCATTCCCCAATATGGCAAAGGAAACAGACTTTCAGGAAGTCTAGAAGCCCGAAAAATTTATTGAGTCCCAAAGAAATTCGACCCAAGAAGGAATACACCAAGGCACATCATCATTAAGTTACACAAGATAAAGAGAGTATCTTAAAAGCACCAAGAGGAAAAGAGAGAGTTACTTACAAAGGAGTACCCGTAAGACTATCAGCTGATTTCTCAAAAGAAACCCTACAGGCAAGACAGGGCTAGAAAGAAGTATTTGAAGTAATGAAAGGCAGGGACCTACATCCAAGATTACTCCATCCAGCAAAACTATCATTTAGAATGGGAGGGCAGATAAAGTGCTTCCCAGATAAGGTCAAGTTAAAGGAGTTCATCATTACCAAGCCCCTATTATATGAAATGTTAAATAACTGATCTAATAAATAGAAAATAAAAAACTATAAACAGTAAAATGATAACAAACTCACAACTATTAATAACTGAACCTAAGAAAAAACCGAACAAACAAAACTAAGCACAAAATTAGAACAGGAACAGAATCAGAGAAATGAAAATCATACAGTGGGTTTTCATTGGGGAGAGGCAGGGGAAGAATATGGGGGGGAAAGGTACAGGTAATAAGAAGCATGATAGGTAGGCATAAAACAGATGGGATGAGGTTAAGAATTGTATAAGAAACAGAGAAGTCAAAGAACTTATATGTACAACCCATGGACATGAACTAATGGGGGGTGATGCTGGAGGGTTCGGGGGTTGATGGCAGAGGGGTGATAAAGGGGAAAACCTTGGGAAAACTGTAGTAGCATAATCAATAAAATATACTTTAAAAGAGGGGAGGTAGCAGGGTCTCAGAGAGGTAGCAGCACCCAGAGAGACTTAATTAAATAGGGTAGCTCAACTGCCCCTAAAAGGACATTGTGTGCTAGGTCAACAAAGAGGGAGAAGGAGGGGTGAAATTTCCTCCCACTCAGTGTACCTCACAGACTAACTAAAGTGTTGCACAAAGAGGTGGATGATAGGTGCCAGCTTGGTGCATATGCATAGTGGACAGTGTGGGGTGCACAATCCTCTGAAGGCATGGAATGGAAACTGGACACCTGTGAAAATTAGCCCAGACTGATTACCCATCCTTGCAGAACCACATGAAATTAAAGAGACAGACCCCAGCCAACCTCTGCTTGCAGCATCCAGGAAAAACAGCAAAACTGCTTGACAGGTTTAAAGTAACCAGAAGGCACTTTTTTTCAAGTGTAAGATAATAAGACATGGAGCTGTGAGAAGAACAAAGACAGATCCAGAAAGAAGTCAGAGGGCTAACACCAACACCTGAGACAAATTTCAATTTGCTAGCCTTCAGACTTGCATTTTTTGTTATTTTTATATTTTTACTTATTGTATTTTTTATTTTTATTTTTCCCTTCTTTCCATTTAGGTTTGTTTTGTTTTGTTTTATTTGTTCATTTCATTTCATTGTTTGGTTTTATTTATTCTCCCTTTCATATTGCATTCTAATTTTTCTTCTTTCACTTCATTTCATTTGCATTCCAAAAACAGTACTCTTGGTCTTTTACTTTTTATTCATTTTATTCAGATTATATGCTTCTTATCATATTATTGTTATTCCAAGTCCCACACAGCACCCTTCTCTGGTCTTGAACCATTTCACTATCTTCCTGAGCTTTATGACTGCTGTGGTTAAGTTTATTCTCTCACACACTATACCAACTTTCCATACCTTACTCTCACTATATCTCACCATCTAACCTCACATATGTGCTCTGCTTTCTAAAGTCAGCTCACATTCTTTTTCTCTTCTATAAGAGTATTACCTTTTTAAACCTTTTATGGTAAGTGGCTACTTGGGTGAAATATCATGGTTATTCCTGTACTTTTCCAAAGGACCTCCTACCAGTTTTCTACTTGTTAGTATGTTAAATCCCATAGAATACTCTCATGCTGTCTTACTCCATTTCATCTTTGCCCTGGCAATTATCACATACAAGACAAAGTGGCAGCTATGAATACCAGTACACCTTCCAGAGGGCAGAACCTAACAACAAAGGAGCCATCAACAGATAAAAACCAAGTACAACAAAGAGCCCACACAAACTGAAGAAAGGGCAACCCTAGAGCATCCAAACAAGGAGATGAAAAAAACTGCACCACTGAGTCACACAGAACTCTTACCACAGAAGTTCAAATTAAAAAGATAGCTGGCAATGCAGAGCATCAGGAATTGCAGAGACAAACAAAAAAAAAAAAAGCCAACTAAAATAGGGAGAAAAGGAAAGAACATCTAATTGAAAGAATGGAAGACTCCCCAGTAAAAGAGTTAAATGAAATGGAGGCAAGCAAACTATTAAACATAGAATTCTAAAGAATGGTGATAAGGCTATTCAAGGAACTCACTGACAACTACAAGGAATAGAGTGGGACTACAACAGTATGAAAAATAGAATCTATAAACAAGAAACAGGAAGAAATGAAGAATACAATATCTGAAACTAAAAATACACTAGAAGGAATTACAAGCAGGCTGGATGAGGCAGAGGACTGAATTACTGAGCTGTGAGACAAGGTAGAAAGAAACACCTACGTAGAGCAGCTACAGGAAGAAATACTAAAAAAAATATGAAGATAGCTTAAGGGAATTGCAAGACAACAAGAAACACAACAATATTTGAATCACAAGAATCCCAGAAGGAGAAGAAAAGAAACAAAGGGTAGAAACCCAGTTTGAAAAAATGACAGAAAACATACCAAACCTGGAGAGGGTAAAACCCAAGCAAGTTCATGTAGCACAGAGGGTCCCAGAAGATGAACCCAAAGAGGCCTACACCAAGAACATCATAATTAAAATGTCAAGTTTTACAGACAAAGAGAGAATCTTAAAATCAGGAAGGGAGAAGCAAGAAGTAACATATAGGAAAACTAAATAAGGTAGGAGCTGATTTTTCAACAGAAACACTACAAGACAGAAGAAAATGGCAAGAAATATTCCAAATAATGAAAAACAAAGGACTGCAACCAAGAGTATTCCACCCAGCAAGACTCTTTATTGAAATGAAAGCAAAATAAAGAGTTTACCAGACAAAAGAAGGCTGAAAGAATATATCTTCACCAAACCAGCACTGCAAGATATGGTAAAGGGACTCCTTTAAGAAAAGGAATAAAAACAGTGAGAAAGAGAGGAACACAGGCATGAAGGAGGAAAATGGCAATAGGTAAGTACCTATCAAAATAACTTTAAATATAATTGTATTAAGTGCTCCAATCAAAAGACATAGAGAGCTGAATGGATAAGAAATCATGACCCACAGTTATGATGCCTACAAGAGATCCACTTCAGAACAAAAGACCTACACACACTGAAAGTGGAGGGCTGCAAAAAAATATTCCAAGCAAAAGAACAGGAAAAAAGAAAAACCCAGGGTAGCAATACTCATATCAGACAAAATAGACTTCAAAACTTGAGCTATGAAAAGAGACCCAGAAGGTTAGTTCATAATACTCAAGGAAAAAATCCACCAAGAAGACATAAACATTGTAAATATATATGCACCCAACACAGGAATACCCAAATGTATAAGGAGGGCTTCAAGAAAGATATTGACAGAAACACAGTTATAATGGGGGATTTTCACACCCAACTGTCAGAAATGCATAGATCTTCCAAACAAAATATCAACAAAGATATTGCAGCATTCAACAATGCCCTAGATCAAAAGGACTTAACTAATATATACAGAAACTGTCATTCCAAAGAAGCAAAATACACACTCTTTTCAAATGTACATAGAATATTTTTAGAGAGACCACATGATAGGACACAAAACAAGCCTCAACAAAATCAAGAAAATTGAAATCATAGAAAGAATCTTCTCTGACCCCAATGGCCTGAAACTAGAAACCAACCTAAAGGAAAACACTCAAATTCATGGAGATTGAATAGCATGCTATTATTAAACAATGAGTGGGTTAATAATGAGATCAAGGAAGAAATCAAAAAGTTTCTGGGAACAAATGATAATGAACACAAAACAGTCCAAAACTTATGAGACACCGTGAAAGCAGTCTTGACAGGGATGTTCATAGTGATGCAGGCCTAACTTAAAAAAGATAGAAATATTTCAAATAAAAAACCTAACCCTACATCTACAAGAACTGGAGGAACAACAACAAAGACAGCCAAGAGCAAGTAGAAAGAAGGAAATAACCAAGATCACAGCAGAATTAAATAGCACAGAGACTAAAAGCACAATTCTAAGGATCAATAAATCCTGGAGCTAGTTCTTTGAAAAGATAAACAAAATTGGCAAGTCTGTAAGCAGACTCATCAAGAATAAAAGAGGGAGGACCCAAATAAACACAATCAGAGATGAGAGAGGAGAAATTACAAGTGACATCACAGAAATACAAAGAATTATGACATTAGAATGAAGAGCTATATGCCAAGAAATTTGAAAATCTAGGTGAAATGAACAAATTTCTAGAAAAAGATAATCATCCAAAACTGAATGAAGAAGCAGAAAGCCTGAACAAACCAATAACAGCTGAAGAAATGGAAGCAGTCATCAAAAAATTCCCAGCACACAAAAGCCCTGGACCAGACAATTTCACAGGAGAATTTTACCAAACATTGAAGGAAGAGCTAACCCCTATCCTTCATAGACTATTCCAAAAAATCCAAGAAGAGGAAAGACTCCCAAACTACTTTTAAGAAACCGGCATCATAAACCCCAAAACAGATGCAGATACAAACAAAGAAAAAAAACTATGGGCAAATGTCGCTGATGAACACAGACACTAAAATCCTCAACAAAATATTGGCAGACTGCATCCAGCAATACATTGCAAAGAGCATACACCATGATCAAGTGGGATTCATCCCAGGGATGCAAGGATGGTACAATATTTGAAAATCAACAAATGTAATACATCACATAAAAAAGGAAAGAAAAAATCACATGCTCACATCAATAGATGAGGAAAAAGCATTTGATAAGATACAGCACCCATTTATGATGAAAACATTCAGCAAAGTGTGAGTAGGGTGAGCTTTCCTCATCACAGTAAAGGCCATATAGGAGAGATCTGCGGCCAACATCATACACAATGGGCAAAAATAAAAGCTTTCCCACTAAGATCAGGAACAAGACAAGGATGTCCTCTTTCACCACTCCTATGCAACATGGTATTGGAAGTCCTATCCACAGCAATCAGACAAGAAAAAGAAGTAAAAGGCATCCAAATTGGAAAAGAGGAAGCAAAACTGACAATGTTTGCACATGATGTGATAGTGTACAAAGAAAATCCTACAGACTCCACCAAAAACTACTCAACCTAATAAGTGAATTTGGCAAACGAGTGGGATAAAAAGTCAAAATTCAGAAATCAAAGGCATTTTTGTTTACCAGCAATGAAATACCAGAAACAGAAATCAGGAAAAAATCCCATTTAATATAGCAACAAGAAATATAAAGTACCTAGGAATAAACCTAACCAAGGAGGTAAAAGACCAGTACTCAGAAAACTGCACAATACTGAAGGAAGAAACTAAGGAAAACACAAAAAATGAAAGCAGAATTGGAAGAAATAACATTATCAAAATTCATACTACCATAGCAATTTGTACATTCAATGCACTTCTTATTAATATACCAATAACATATTTCACAGATATAGAAAAAAAATTTCAAAAACTTATATGGGACCATAATTGACCAGGAATACCTGAAGCAATTTTGAGAAGGAAGTACACAATAGGAGGGATCACAATGCCTGATATCCAACTGTATTACAGGGCCATTATAATCAATACAGCCTGGTACTGGAATAAGGACAGACACATAGACCAGTGTAACAGACTAGAGAAAGATCCCAGGTATAATACCAAGTCTCTATGGTCAATTAATATTTGACAAAGTGGGAGAAGCATAAAATAGGGTAAAAATAGTCTCTTCAACACATGGTGTTAGGAGAGTTGCACAGATACATGCAAAAAATGAAACTTGATCACCAACTTACAGCATAAACAAAAATAAATTCAAGGTGGATAAAAGACCTAAATATAAGTCATGAGGCTATAAAAGTCCTAGAGGAGGAGGTAGGCTGGAAAATCTCAGATAGTCCATGCAGCAATATTTTTACTGATATGTCCCCTAGAGCAAAGGACATAAAGAAAAGAATAAACAAATGGGATCTCATCAAAATAAAGGCTTCTGCATGGCTAAACAGCATTAAAATGAAAAGAGAACCAATGGTATTGGAAAATATATTTGCCAATAATACCTCAGACAAGGGTTTGATCTCTAAAGTAGATAAAGAACTCACATGAGTCCACTCCAGGAAGACAAAGAACCCAATTACAAAATGGGCAAAGGACTTCAACAGGCACTTCTTCAAAAAGGACATGAAGAGAGCTCAGAGATATATGAAAAGATGCTGAGTTTCTCTAGCCATCAGAGAGATGCAAATTAAAACCAAAATGAAATACCACTTCACACTAGTGAGAATGGCCATCATCAACAAAGCAACAAACAAGTGTTGGAGAGGATGTGGAGAAAAGGGAACCTTAATGTACTGCTGGTGGGTATGCAGTCTGGTGCAGCCACTGTGGAAAACAGTATGGGATTTCCTCAGAAACCTAAAAATGGAACTGCCTTTTTATTGGGAATTCCACTGCTGGGATTATACCCTAAGAACCCTGAAACACCTATCCTAAAGAACCCATGCACCCCAATGTTCATAGCAGCACAATTTACAATAGCCAAGTGCAGGAAGCAACCTAACTTCTCACTGGTAAATGAGTGGATCAAAGAACTGTGGGTACATTTGCATGATTGAATACTATGTAGCAGAAATATAGGAGCTCCAACACTTGGTGACATCATGGATTGAACTGGAGAGCATTATGCTAAGCAAAATAAACCAGGAGGTATAAAACAAATACCATATGATCTCACCTATAAGTGGAACCTAATCAACAAAACAAACAAGCAAGTAAAATATAACCAGAGACATTGAAATCAAGAACAAACTGACAGAAACCATGTGGGAGGAGTGAGGGCATAATGGGGGAAGGAATGAGATGTGTTATCAAGGAACATATATATATATAAAGAACACATGGACAAAGCCAAAGGTGGAGTAGGATGGAGTTTAGGAGGTACAGATGGCTGGAGTGGGGGGATGTGGTGGAGGGGGAAGTGGAGACTACTTTATTTCAACAACAATTAAAAAAATAAGTAAATAAGAAACTTCTTTCAAGCTATATAAAAGATTTAGGATGATGTGAGTTGCAGGATTTCCCAGTCATTTGAGGGATACATAGCCACAACTACATAAGTAATCTGATAATCTTGTATGACTTGGATTTTTTTGATATTTTCTTTACCACTTGTCCAATGTTCCATCTCCAAATCTCTTTTTCAGTAAGTTCATAGTCCTAAACTAGTACCATGTGTCTGGGATACTACTATAATACAATGTATTTAGCAATAAAGATTATCTTCTACAAATTTATTTATATTTTGTGAATGAACTTTTCCAGGGTAACAGTGGCATATTGTCATACAGGATATACTATTTGTTTATAAATGCTAAGTCAATATTAAAGCTATTTAAATTTGTGAAATTCCTGCTTTTTATATATCCACATTTTCTTGATTTGTCTAAAATACTGCCATTTTCTTGATTTGACTATTCAGCTGAAGTTCCATCAAACTGAGCTAGCCCCATCATCTAACCCAATATATTCACTTGACCTAAGTTTTAATTTTTTAAATAAAAACATAAGTTCTTGCACAGAATATTATTATAGTTGAGCAATGTTTAAGAAAATCACTTCTATTGGAATACAATAGGTCAGGTAATATATTCTCTTCTGAACTCAATTTAACTGCACAAAGGAAAATAAAGAAAAAATAGGTTCAAGGAAGCTGAGATCAGGTGAGGAGGTATACCCATTTTACAGTACTGAATCCCTCTTTAATTCTGTTTACTTTGCAGGTCTACAAATCTCACCAGTGTGGAGAAGCTATTCCATACATTTATTAGGGTATAACAATACAGTTATGTGACTTAAGAAACAAATTGCTTTGATAGATTCAATTCTCTTACACAATCACATTTAAAACAATAGACAAAATATGGTTGCTCAAATTTCAGGCTGACAGTTTGAATAAAAACATATCTCTTTTTTCATTAAGAGAAGCAGTCATCCCTTATTCAATGGCTATCTCTTATGTTTATTTATCTACTTTTGACAATAATTCTTAATCATCATTTGTGGTAGTTTATTTTATTCTATGTTATGGGTGAATGATCTTATAACAATAGGGTGAATCCATATAAGGACCTTAATACATTAAAATCACTAAAGTATAGTTCAGTTCTTATACAGAACCATCTATTGTGCCAATTTGTCTTTCTGTTTTTTTTTAAATAAAAATGGTGAATAATTTAGGAACATATAGTATAAAATAAAGCAAATTTTGGTCAAGTTAAACAAGTGGGAAAAGTTATGTTACTAAAATTCACAACATCATTAGTTTTATCACTGAAAAAATGTGATTATAGATATAGATATATAATTCTATCTCTATATACATGTATATATCTATATAACACTATCTTTTCATATATTCATATAAATACAACTTGAAAATTGATAGAGGAGGACACAAACTTAATAAGTCTGTACCTTTTATGTATATTTTTTATTTAGGTGAGAATCTGTAGGAAATTCACTTCCATGTATAATCAGGGATTTTTTCCTATTAGTTTTTAGCTACAAAACTATACATACAGTGTAACATGGAAAATTTAGTATGTGTAAATGCTGTGCTTAGAAGCTCCAAACATACCAAAGGAACTGAAAAGATGCTCTCTAGATACTCACAATAAATAGATAGATTCCTGAAACTTCAACAGGAAATTCAAGGTCCCATTTTCAAACTGTTTCTTGAATTTTATGAAAGTACTCTTCACTGAATATCATGTCAAATGTTTTAAAAAAACATTTTGTGGGTACTGATATGAAGACCCACAGAAGCATTATCAAAGACAAGAAAAATATCTGCAACTAAACTAGTTTAACCATTGAAAATGTTTCTCAATGATTCAACCTTGAATATATTCAACCCAAAAATATATTTAAAAGAATTCTAAAGTATTGATTATGTTATAATTATCTCAATTTTTCCCTCTTTATCTGCCTCCACCAAGTACCCCCCATTCCCTTCAGCAATCCACCCCCTTAGTTCATGTCCATGGGTCATGCATATATGTTCTCTAGCTACTCCATTTTTTATATTGTTCTTAACATCCTCCCATGTATTCTGTACCTAACAATTTGTATTTCTTAATCCCTTCATCAATTCCCTCCTTCCCCTTCCTCCTCCCAACTGGTAACTATTCAAATGATCTCCATATCTATGATTCTGTTTCCATTATGCTACTTTGCTCAGTTTGTTTTTTAGATTAAATTTTTGATAGTTGTGAATTTATTGCCATTTCAATGTTCACAGTTTTAATCTTACTCTTTTTCTTAAATAAGTTCCTTTAAAACTTCCTATAATAAGGGCTTGATGATGATAAACTTCTTTAGCTTTAACTTGTCTGGGAAGCACTTTATCTGCCCTTCCATTCTAAATTATAGCTTTGCCAGATAGAATATTATAGGTTGTAAGTCCTTGCTTATCATCACTTTGAATACTTCTTGCCAATCACTTCTAGTCTGCAAGGTTTCTTTTGAGAAATCAGCTGTATTATGGGAACTCCCCTGTAGGGAACTAACTGCTTTTCTCCTGTTGCTCTTAAGAATCTCTCTTTACCTTTAACCTTTGGCATTTTAATTATAGTGTTTCCTGGTGGTTTGTTTTGCGTCCATATTGTGTGGGACTCTCTGCACTTCCTGGACTTATGTGTCTGTTTCCTTCACCAAATTAGAGAAGTTTTCTTTTGTTATTTTTTCAAATATGTTTTCTTTTTTTTAAATTTTATTTATCTTTAGAGGTGAAGGGAAGGAGAGAGGGAGAGAGATATCAATGTGTGGTTGCTTCTCATGCATCCCCTGCTGGGAACTGGCCTGCAAGCCAGGCATGTGCCCTGACTGGGAATCGAACCTCAATCCTTTGGTTCGCAGGTCCGCGCTCAATCCACTGAGCTATACCAGCCAGGGCTCAAATATGTTTTCAATTCTTGTCTTTCTCTCCTCCTTCTGACACCACTATGATTAGAGTGTTGGTGCGTTTGAAGTTGTGCCAGAGGCTCCTTACCCTATCCCAGTTTTTTTAATTGATTTTTTTTCTTGCTGTTCTGATCCATTTTTTTCTTCCTTATATTCCACATTGTTGATTTTATTCTCAGATTTACCCACTCCACTGTTGATTCCCTGTAATTTTTCTTTATTTCATTGACTGTAACCCTTATTTCTGCCTGGGTCTTTTTTATGCTATTGAAATATGCAATGAGTTGCTTGAGCATCCTAATAACCAGTGTTTTAAACTCTGCCTCTGATAGGTTGATTACATCCTTTTTGTTTAGTTCTTTTCCTGGAGCTTTGTTCTGTTCTTTCATTTAGACTATATTTCTTGGTCTCCTCATTTTGGAAGCTTCCCTGTATTTGTTTCTGTGTATGAGGTAAAGCTGCTTTGACTTCCTGTCTTAGTAGCATGAACTAATGTAGAAAAGTGCATCCATAAGTTGGATGGGGAAGAGCATTATGTAATCATTTGGGCAGGACAACCCTTGTGAACCAGGTTGATGGAGTCCCAGATACAGTGTTCCTGCTCTGTGACTCTGTGTGGAAGAGGACTCATACAAGAGACAAATGCCACTGCCTGGCCTCTGTAATTTTGTCTGGGAGGGAGCTATCCCCTGGCACTCTCCCCAATGCCAGACATTTCATCTTCTCCGCATATGCCACTGGTGTCTTTGCAGCTGCTGCCCCAGTGCTAGAGCCCAGAGCAAGTAAGTTTGTGTAAGTTGTTAGTTCATTATTGACCCTTTAATAGGAGATATCTGAGAATCCCAGTTTCTTTTGCTGCCCCAACCACCACTAGTTTTTACAGCCAGAAGTTATAGGGACTTATCTTCCTGGCACTGGAACCCTGCGATGGTGGAACCAGTGTGAGGCAGGGATCCCTTACACCCAAAATATCCCTCCTGATTTTTACCTACTGTATATGTGTGGGGGACTGCCAGTTCCATGCCCCTGTGTATCTGCTTCATGCCTCCAACCCTTCTACCTGTCTGAATGAATGTGACCTCTTTAATTCTTGATTGTCTGACTCCCATAAAGCTCATTTTTTTCTGAAATTCTGAAGGACAGTTATTTTGTAGTTCAGTTGTAATTTTTGCTGTGGTTGTGTGAGGAGGTAAGCCATGTTTACATACCCCTCCATCTTGACTGAAAGTCTCAACCCCTCTAAATTCTTATGACCCATTATTGGTCCTCCTTACAAAGAACTTTCCTGATGAATTTATTTTTCACTGAGTCCTACCTTCTCAGTACTTAAAAATCTAGTTTGGGAGACCTCATGAAAGGGGCAAAAACTAGATAAGCTCCTTAGGCTTTTTTAAAAGGATTGTATCCACCATTTCAGACATTCATTTTAGCAACTGTATTATTTAATTTTACTTCCAAAACTTCCATGGAATTATTGGATTAATAAAAATTTATTGAGATATCTGGATACAATGTATTTTCAAAAATATAAACAAATAGCTCCCATTTGGCCTTTGTATTTACAAAATCTCACAGAATATATTTAAAAAGACATAATATATACATGGTGAAAGAACTGTTACAGTTATAATTTGTGTGGGTCCATCTTATACCATAAAATGAGGAAATTAATTTATTGTGAGTCAATTACAAAAATTTGAAGCATTCTAGATGAGCTAGCAATTTCTGTACTGTATAATGAAAACTTCTACTTAGCGGGATTCAATTAAATTTGGTTTACTTCTAGACAAATAAATAATAATTTGAAAATTTACTAAGATTTTCAACTATAGTATAAGTGGAGTTTCTGGTTGATTTTCAAATACAACCCAGAAAATTCAATTTTACAAATTTATTTTCTTCGCATTCAGACCTAGAAGAACAGATTCTTTTTCTTTTCCTCTTTTTTTCTTAAAACTTGAACACAAAATCAGTCATTATCCTCAGGACATGAATGTGGTTAAGCTATTGTAATAGAAAAACAAGAATGGCAAGAAAAGGTACCTTGCACTGAGTAAGGTTTCTAAAAATTCCTCTGAAAATTGATGAGTTAATGAAAGATCATTACTTTGAAAATTTATGGGTCTAATTATAAAGTGAAGTAATCTCTGATAGGAAATTTTAATTATATTCCTACTACTGGTGAGGGCAACAAAATGCTGAAATATATGTTCTTGTTGATAGTGAGGAACAATAGAAAAACCAAAAGGCTTGAAAATATAAATTTAAAAAAATTGCATTACACCTTGCAGATGCCGCAGCCACATTGGATTTTCCTGTGCCCAGCCATGGTCAATCCCACTGTGTTCTTCAACGTGGCTGCCATGGCAAGGCTTTGGGCCATTTCTCCTTTGAGCTGTTTGCAGACAAAGTTCTAAAGACAGCAGAAAACTTTCATGCCCTGAGCACTGGTGAGAAAGGATCTGGTTATATGGAATTTTCTCAGAAAACTAAAAATGGATCTGCCTTTTGACCTTGTGATTCCACTGCTAGGATTATATCCTAAGAACTCTGAAACACCAATCTAAAAGAACCTATCCACCCCAATGTTCATAGAAGCACAATTTACAATAGCCAAGTGCTGGAAGCAACCTAGGTGCCCACGAGTAAATGAATGGATAAAAAAAAAAAACACTATGGTATATTTACACAATAGAATTCTATGCAGTAGAAAGAAAGAAGGGGCTCCTACCCTTTGGGACAACATGGATGGAACTGGAAAGCATTATGCTAAGCAAAATAAGCCAGGTGGTGAAAGACAAATACCATATGATCTCACCTTTAACAGGAACCTAATTAACAAAACAAACAAACAAGCAAAATATAATCAAAGACACTGAAATTGAGAACAGGCTGACAGTGACCAGAGGGGTGAGGGAAGGGAATTTCAGGGGAAAAGTGAAAGGGTTTGAAGGAATAGGTATAAAGGACACATGGACAAAAACAAGGGGGAGTGGAAATGGGATGGGCTGGGATGGGGTAAAAGGCAGAAAACTGTATTTGAACAATTAAAATTAAAAAAATAAAAAATAAAGGATTGGTTATAAAGTTTCCTGCTTTCAAAAAATTATTCCATGATTTACTTGCCAAGATGTTCATTTCACATTCCAGAATCGCACAGGTGGCTTGTCCACCTGTGGGGAGAAATTTGATGATGAGAACTTCATCATGAAGCACACAGGTCCTGGCATCTTGTCCATAACAAATGCTGGACCCAACAAAAATGGTTCCCAGTTTTTCATATGTACTGCCAAGACTGACTGGCTGGATGACAAGCATGTGGCCATCGGTCAGGTGAAATATGGCATGGGTGTTCTTACAGCCCTGGAGTGCTATAGGTCCAGGAATGGCAAGACCACCAAGAAGATCAACATTACTGACTGTGAATGACTCTAATAAATTTGACTTGTATTTTGTCTTAACCACTAGACCATTCTTTCTGTAGCTCAGGAGAACACCCAGTCATCCCCCACTGCTTGGAGTGTTCTATAATCTTCATGCTTTTGATATAGTTCATTGAAATCTATGGTTTCCTTGCCCCTTCCAAGTCTATGTTGTTTGCAGAGTTAAGTTTATGGCTATGAAATAAAAACTAAACAACAAAAAATGCATTAACTCATAAGAGATTCGTATTAGCAGGATAATCACATAATGGTATGAAATGAGTTTTGAAACACACACAATAGGATCATGTAATTTGTATATCAAGTATAAACTAAACCTAGAATACTATATAATAGTAAGGAGATTCTTTTTTCAAATTTATTTTATTTCATTTTATTATTTTTTACTTTTTTAAATTGATGTTCGAATACAGTTGTCTCCATTTCCCCACAACCACTTTTCCCTGCCCTACCCACACCCACCTTCCACCCTCATCCCATTCTCCTTGCCTCCATACACAGATCCCTCAATCATGTTCATTTACATCTGTTTACCTTCTTTTTTAATTTTTTTATTTAATTGTTGTTCAAGTACAGTTTTCTACCTTTTGCCCCCAACCCAGCCCAGCCTTCCCCACATCCCTCCCATTTCCACCACCCCCCCTTGTTTTTGTCCATGTGTCCTTTATACTTGTTCCTGTAAACCCTTCCCTTCTTCCCCTGAAATTCCCTCCCCTCTCCCCTTTGGTCACTGTCAGCCTGTTCTCTATTTCAGTGTCTTTGGTTATATTTTTCCCATGTTGTTTCCCTCTCCCATCCCCTCTGGTTATTGTTAGTTGGTTGTCAATTTCAATGAATCTGGCTACATTTTGCTTGCCAGTTTGTTTTGTTAATTAGATTCCACTTATAGGTGAGGTCATATAGTATTTGTCTTTCATCACCTGGTTTACTTCACTTAATATAATAGTTTCCAGATCCATCCATGGCGTCATGAAGGGTAGGAGCTCCTTCTTTCTGATGCATAATATTCTATTGTGTAAATGAACCATAGTTTATTGACCCACTCATTTACCGATGGGCACATAAGCTGATTCTAGCACTTAGCTATTTTACATTGTGCTGCTATGAACATTGGGGTGCATAGATTCTTTTGAATTAGTGTTTCAGAATACTTAGGGTATAAACCAAGCAGTGGAATTGCTAGGTCAAAAAGCAATTCCATTTTTAGTTTCTTGAAAAAATTCCATGCTGTTGTTCACAGAGGCTGCACCAGTTTGTATTCCTACCAACAGTGCACTAGGGTTCCCTTTTGTCCACACCCTCTTCAACACTTGTTTGTTGCTTTGTTTATGATGGCCATTCTTGCTAGTGTGAAGTGGTATCTCTATGTGGTTTTCATTTGCATCTCTGATGGCTAGTGATGCTGAAAATCTCTTCATATGTCTCTGGATCTTCTGCATGTCCTCTTTGAAGAAGTGTCTGGTCAGTGTCACTGACAATGACAAAGTGTCCTTTACCCATGTATTAATTGAATTTTTTGCCTTCCTGGACTGGAATCATGTGAGTTCTTTATATATTATGGAGATCAAACCCTTGTCAGGTATCATTGACAAATATATTTTCCCATACAGTTGGTCCCCCTTTCATTTTGCTAATGTTTTCTTTAGTTGTGAAGAAGCTTTTTATTTTGATGAAGTCCCATTTGTTTATTCTTTTCTTTATGTCCCTTACTGTAGGGGACATGTCAGTGAAAATAATGCTGTGTGGAATACCTGAGATTTTCCTGGCTATGTTTTTCACTAAGACATTTATGGTTTCATGATTTATATTGAAACCTTTTATCCATGTTGAATTTATTTTTGAGTATGGTGTAAGTTGGTGGTCAAGTTTAATTTTTTGCATGTATCTGTCCAGATCTCCCAACACCATTTGTTGAAGAGGCTATTTTGATTCCATTTTATATTTCTACCTCCTTTGTCAAATATTAATTGACCATAGAGACTTCGGTTTATTTCTGGGCTCTCTATTCTGTTCCACTGATCTATATGTCTGTTCTTATGCTAGCACCAGACTTTTGATTACAGTCATCTTGTAGTATAGTTTGATGTCAGGTATGGAGATGCTATCTATTTTGCTCTTCTTTCCCAAAATTGCTGCAGCTATTGGGGGTATTTATGGTTCCATATACATTTTTGAAGTGTTTGTTCTATATCAGAGAAATATGTCATTGGTACTTTAATAAGGATTGTGTTGAATCTATAAATTGCTTTGGGTAGTATGGACATTTTGATGATGTTAATTCTTCTAATCCATCAACATGGTATATGTTTCCATTTATTAGTGTTGTCCTTAATTTCTTTCTTCAGCATTGTGTAGTTTTCTGACTACAGGTCTTTTATCTCCTTGGTTAGGTTTATTCCAAGGTATTTTATTTTTCTTGTTGCTTTATCAAATGGGAATTTTTCTTGATTTCAGTTTCTGATATATTATTATTGGTGTACAAAAATGCTTTTGATTTTTGAATGTTGACTTTGAACCCAACTGTTTTGCAAAAGTCACTTATTAGGTTGTGCAGTTTTTTGGTGGAGTTTGTAGAGTTTTCTATGTACACTCTCATGTTATCTGTAAACAATGAGTTTTACTTCATCCTTTCCAATTTGGATGCCTTTTCTTTCTTCTTTTTTGATTGCAGTGGATAGGACTTCCAGTACTATGTTGAATACAAGTGGTGAAAGCAGACATCCTTGTCTTGTTCCCGATCTTAGTTGGAAAGCTTTTACTTTTTGCCCATTGAGTATGGTTTTGGCTGTAGGTCTCTGGTATATGATCTTTACTATATTGAGGAATGCTCCCTCTATTCACACTTTGTTGAATATTTTTATCATAAATGGGTGCTGTACCTTATCAAATGCTTCTATCCCACTTATTTATGTAATTATATGCTTTTGTCTTTGCTTGTGTTTATGTGAATTATTACATTTATTGATTTGCAAATATTGTACTATCCTTATATTCCTGGGATGAATGCCACTTGATCATAGGGTATGGTCTTTGTAATGTATTACTGGATTGTGATTTGCCATATTTTGTTGAGGATTTTAGGTCCTATGTTCATTAGTGATATTGGCCCGTAGTTGTTTTTTTTTTTTTTCTCTTTGTTGTGTCTTTATCTGGTGTGGGGATTAGGAAGATGCTGGTTTCATAAAAAGATTACAGGAGTCTTCCTTATTCTTGGATTTTTGGAATAGTCTATGAAGGATAGGGGCTACCTCTTCCTTCAATGTTTGGTAAAATTCTCCTGTGAAATTGTCTGGTCCAGGGCTTTTGTGTTCTGGGAATTTTTTGATGACTGCTTCCATTTCTTCAGCTGTTATAGGTCTGCTCAGGTTTTCTGCTTCTTCATTCAGTTTTGGAAGATTATCTTTTTCTAGAAATTTGTCCATTTCACCTAGATTTTCAAATTTCTTGGCATATAGCTCTTCATACTAATGTCTTATAATTCTTTGTATTTCTGTGATGTCACTTGTAATTTCTCTTCTCTCATCTCTGATTGTGTTTATTTGGGTCCTCCCTCTTTTTTTCTTGATGAGTCTGCTTACAGACTTGCCAATTTTGTTTATCTTTTCAAAGAACTAGCTCCAGGATTTATTGATCCTTAGAATTGTGCTTTTAGTCTCTGTGCTATTTAATTCTGCTGTGATCTTGGTTATTTCCTTCTTTCTACTTGCTCTTGGCTGTCTTTGTTGTTGTTTCTCCAGTTCTTGTAGATGTAGTGTTAGAGTGTTTATTTGAAATGTTTCTATCTTTTTTAGGTAGGTCTGTATGGCTATGGATTTCTCTCTCAGGAATGCCTTTACTGTGTCTCATAAGTTTTGGACTGTTGTGAGTTCAGTTTCATTTGTTTCCAGAAACTTTTGATTTCCTCCTGATTGCATTCTTGACCCATTCATTGTTTGATAGCATGCTATTCAATCTCCATGAGGTTGAGTGTTTTTGTGTTTTTCCTTGGGGTTTGTTTCTGGTTTCATTCACTTATGGTAAGAGACATTGCTTCATATGATTTGTTTTTTTTTTATTTTTTTTTTATTTTAGATTATTCAGTACAGCTTCTATCTTTTATTTCCATTCCAGCCCACCCACCCATACCTCCCCACCTCCCTTCCATTTCCAAGCTCCGTAGTTTTGTCCATGTGTACTCTATATTTGTTCCTGTAAACCCTTCCCTTCTCCCCTGATATTCCCTCCCCTCTTCCCTCTGGTCACTGACATCCTGTCCTCCATTTCAGTGTCCTTTGTTATATTTTACTTGTTTCTTTGTTTTGTTGTTTAGGTTCCTGTTAAAGGCGAGATCATATGGTACTTGTCTTTCACTGCCTGGCTTATTTCGCTTAGCATAATGCTTTCCAGCTCCATCCATGCTGTTGCAAAGGGTATGAGCTCCTTCTTTCTTTCAGCTGCATAGAATTCCATTGTGTAAATGTATCATAGTTTTTTGGTCCATT
>CM052549.1:54200777-54221928 GCA_028533065.1 Trachops cirrhosus | reverse complement strand
GATGGCCATTCTGACTGGTGTGAAGTGGTATCTCATTGTGGTTTTAATTTGCATCTCTCTGATAGCTAGTGATATTGAGCATCTTTTCATGTGTTTCTGGATCCTCTGTGTGTCCTCCTTGGAGAAATGCCTATTCAAGTCCTTTGACCATTTTTTAATTGGGTTTCTTGTCTTCTTCGAGTGGAGTCATGTAAGTTCTTTATATATCTTGGAGATTAAACCCTTGTCTGAGGTATCATTGGCAAATATGTTTTCCCATACAGTTGGTTCTCTTTTGATTTTAATACTGTTTTCTTTAGCCATGCAGAAGCTTTTTATTTTGATGAGATCTCATTTGTTTATTCTTTCCTTTATGTCCCTTGCTCTAGGGGTCGTGTCAGTAAAAAAGTTTCTGCGTGCAATATCTGAGATTTTTCGGCCTCTGTTCTCCTCTAGGACTTTAATGGTTTCACAGTTTATATTTAAGTCTTTTATCCACCTTGAGTTTAATTTGCATTTTCTTGAATTTGTTGGGGCTGGTTTTGTGTACTATCATGTGGTCTATCTTTGAAAATGTTCCATGTGCATTTGAAAATAATGCATATTTTCCATCTTTGGGGTGACAGGTTCTGTATATGTCAGTTAAGTCCTTCTGATAGAGGACATTGTCCAGTTCCTCAATATCATTGTTGATATTTTGTTTGGAAGAATGATCCCTTGTTGACTGTTGTGTGTTAAAAATCTCTAGTATGAGTGTGTTGCTGTCTATATCTTTCTTGAAGTCCTCCAAAATTTTCCTATGTGGGTGCTCCTATGTTGGGTGCATATATGTTTATAATGTTTATGTGTTCTTGGTGCATTCTTCCCTTGAGTATTATTAAGTGTCCTTCTGGGTCTCTTTTCAGGGTCTTGTCATATATAAGTATTGCTACCCTGGCTTTTGTCAGATATAAGTATTGCTACTCTGGCTTTTTTCCCCTGTTTGCATGGGATATTTGTTTCCAGCCCTTCACTTTCAGTCTGTGTAGGTCTTTTGTTCTGAGGTGGTCTCCCATAGGCAGCATATGTGTGGGTCATGTATTCTTATTCATTCAGCTATTCTATGTCTTTTGATTGGAGCATTTAATTCATTTGCATTTAAGGTTATTAATGATAGGTACTTATTCATTGCCATTTTACTCTCTTTGTACCTTTCTCCTTTCTCTTTTACAGTTTTTCTTCCTCTTCTTAAATCAGTCCCTATAGAATGTCTTTCAGTGCTGATTTGGTGGAGGTGTACTCTTTTAGCCTTTGTTTGTCCAGGAAGCTCTTTATTTGGCCTTCCATTTTAATTGAGAACCTTGCTGGTTAGATTACTCTCTGTTGCGGGCCTTTGTTTTGCAATACTTGGAATATTTCTTGCCATTCCCTTCTGGCTTGTAGCATTTTCATTGAGAAGTCAGTTTCTAAATTTATTGGGGCTCCCTTGCATATTACTTCTTCTTTCTCCCTGGCTTCCTTTAAGATTGTCTCTTTGTCTTTAAATTTTGCCATTTTATTTATGATGTGTCTTGAGGTGGGCCTCTTTGGGTCCCTCTTGATTGGGACCCTCTCTGCTTCCTGGACTTGCCTGCCTTCTCTCATCAAATTAGGGGAGTTTTCCATCATTACTTTTTCAAACAGGTTTTCTATCTGTTTGTCCTCTTCTTCTCCTTCTGGTATCCCTATTATATGCATATTATTCAGTTTCATGTTTTCCTGCATTTACCTTACCCCTCTTCATTCTTTTTCAGTCTTTTTTCTTTTTCTTGCTCTTTTTAGGATATTGTTTTCCTACTTTGTCCTATAGTTCATTGATTCAATCCTCTGCTTCATCAAGCCTATCTTTGATTCCTTCTACTGTGTTCTTCAATTCAGAAACTGTATTCTTCATTTTTCTTGTCTTTTGTTGGTTGTTTCTATGTCCTTTTTTATGCTGATATAGTTTGAAGTAAGTTCCTTGTAATTTCCCTACAGTTTGTGGTAGTTTACACTGAGTACATTGTGCTTCCTTATAACCATTGTTTTGAACTCAATATCTGATTGTTGACTTGCATCTATTTCATTTAGCATTCTTTCTAAGGATTCCTCCTTTTCTTTAGATTGAGGGTTGTTTCTTTGTCTTCCCATCATTTGTGGGACTCTTCTTGTTTGCTTCTGTTTCTTAAACTAATCTGTTTTGACTTTCTGACTTGTGATGTGAACTTCCATGTTGGGAGGCCTGTGAGATACAGTGATGCAATCTCCTTGATCACCTGATCTTCATGTTCTTAGGATGTCCTCTATGCTGGTTTTCAGGATGTAATTGGGTTTTGATTATTGTTGGATCATTGTTTTGTGGGTCCTCCCCTGCTGCTGGTTGACTGAGGGTCACTTAGCCCAACACGTCTTATGTGCTGTTGTGCATGCACTGCCTGAACAAAACCACAGAGCCTAAGAACAAACCCATACCTGCAAATATAATCCCCCCCACAATCCCACCACCAATAGCAAATGAACCAGTATTAATAAGGGTGTAATGAGATTAAGATTATTATAAGAAAAGAAAGTGGATATGAGATGACCTACTCAAAGAGATATGATTTTGAGAGGGTAGAGATAGGATCACTAATAAGAGTTGGGTGTTGGAACAATGGAAAGAGAGAAGGTGAAGTTTACCTGATGAATAATGAAAGGGAATGAAGGATGTGGATTGGAGTATAAGAAGGCAATTGTGTAATATTAGGTTTAAACAGAAATTAAAATAGTATAAAATAAAATAAAGTGAGAGAGAAAAAAGAAAAGGAAGGAAAATATTAAATAATTGATAAAAATATAGGAGTCAAATTGGAAAGAAATATCCACCAGAGTACTATCAACAACAGAAAGTTAAACTTAATATAGTTGGTATGAAAATAAGTGGGAAAAAAGAAACAAAGAGAAGTCTAAGAGATGTTTAGAGGAGTGGAAGTGATTTTTTAATGATAGAGGGAGAGGGAATACTAAGAGTGGGGAACAAAAAACTAGACTAAGTGAGGAAAAATTAAAATTTGGGATGTAAAGAAAAAAGAAAAATGGAGACTAAAAAAACAGGCTAAGATGGCACAATTAAACTTTAAGTAAAAAAAAAAAAAAGTAGGAGAGGGATCCAGTAAAATTTGTTCTTTGAAATACAGAATCTGTGAAGTTCTAGAGATAATCTTGAAGAAACAATGCAACAGTAACTACCTTATCTACAACCAACTAGCAAAATTTGTTACAAGTATAGAGAGAACTTGGGTATTTTAATAGTTGGGCAAAGGATGTGAAATGACGCTTGACAAGAGAATTTGTTTTGAGTGTCTGGACAGGGGAGAAATAGTATGAATGTGGAATGGAAATAAGTTGTAGCTAGAGAGAAAACCAAATTTGAAATGAGAATATTGCAAGGGAAGGGGAAGGTAAGTTGGGCAAAGAGAAGGGAGGCACAAAATATGTGAATTGAAATACCCTATAGTATTATAAATCTAGTGACTTATTATATACAAATTTGCTGGACAAGAAATGATTGCTATAAAGCTATGCAGGAAAGAAAATATCTCAAATCATGAAGAAGACCACAGTGGCTTTTGTCTCAGTGTTCTCTTGTATTTACCACTGTTTTTTTTTTTTTTCCTTTCAGAATCTGCCTCTGGTGATGTCAAATGTGGACCCTGTCTGACCTTAGGCAGCCTGTACAATACTTCCAGTGATCTGCTGTCACTGGCTGTCTCCTTCAATTGTTAATATGGTCCCTCTACACTCAGCAGTCAGGTTTAAGCACCATAGGGTAGGGTAGAATCTCTCCTATGGTGGGGGCTATTGTTCCCAGTCAGGTTGTTGCTTCTTAGAGGGGAGTGGTTTGCCTGAGCAGGATGATTGCTGCATATGGGGGTTCTCTCAGCACTGCATCCCAGGGGCTACTTTCTCAGTTCTCTCCTCAAAGCCTCTGTACCCAGTCAGTCCCCAGGTGTCTCCACCTTGCTCTGCTCTTGCCTTTGCCTGAGTCCCAGGTAAGCAGCTGCAAATGAAAATTTGGGCCTTGGCCCTTTAAATAAGCCTTTGCATCTCCAACCTTCTGTCTCTGGCAGAGAACAGCCCTGCTGCTTTTTCCACTGGTTGTTATCTGTGTACTTTTTGGGCTCTGGTGTTCTAGGCTAGGAATCCTAGGTTAGGGTTTAGATCCCAATTTTCTCAGGGGGATCCAGCTAGCCACTTAATTATGCCACCAGCACTGCCACCCATGGATGCCCGGCCAGCTCTCTCGAGTCTCTACTGCACTCCTTACCAGACTAGTTGTGCTGAAGCTGGTTCTGCATGTCTGGAGTTATATGCTTTCCTCTGGCTATTGTTCAGTTGTTTGTTCAGGGTGGTTTCTCCATGACTGAGTTGTAATTCCAGATGGGTCCTGGGAGGAGGTCAGTGTGACTTCTATTCACTCCTCTGCCATTTTCCCTCCATGACCAGGAGATTCTTAACTGTCACTTTTACTTTCTCATTAAGCATCTTTAATTTTCAATAAAAATGTAATATACTTTCCTTTTCTAAGTTATTTTTCTTACAAATAATTGTTTTTCTTTTTTCTAATTTAAAATATCAACATTATGACTACCTTCTAAACAATTTACATTTATTTACAACTATATACTGTTATCCTATTATACCCTCATATGTACCCTAAACCATATCAAACTCTTTATCCGTGACTTCTCAGAAACTGGTACATAATCTAGATGTATTATTAGTTTATTTTCCTAGAATATCCAGTTGCAAATGACATGATTTCAAGAATTGAAACGAAGAACATATCTTTGTAGAATGCTCAGCTAGCCCCAGGAAAATAAAAGTTTTATGAGCAGTAGTTAAAATGCAGGTAAAGAGTTATATATCAATTATATCTCAACAAAAGTTGACAAGGACATTATGACCTAAAGTTATCCTTACACAATGATTAATCATTGCTCTGATTTCACCTAAAAAAGGAGGTGGTGGGAGAAGTATTTTCTTTTCAGTTGCTGATCATGGTTCCTTTAAAATACATATTCAACCCATAATTAGTGGTACTAACTTGTAAGCAATGGAAATCAAGAAACAAATACAAGGAAATAAACACCCACATAAACCCACATGTACGCTCCAACACGTAACATAGAGTTCCTGAGTAGTCCTACATGTTATTTTTAACTTCTTTCTTTGAAGTCGTAATAGTGCCACAGAGTCCCAGTACCAAAAATGAGTGACCTACAAACACAGAGTTTGTGTCTTCCATAGATAGTTTGGAAATCTGAAACTGGTTTTCTACTTTGAAGCCCATGAAGGGAATAGATTTTAGTCATCATCAGAGTGAGTAGTGGCAATAACAGAGTACACTGAAGAAACAGCTTTAAGAACATCAGAAGCAGTAGCTCTAGGATGAAAGTCCCAGTAAAAAGGATTTGGCTTATCTCACCTGCTATGCTAGTTTAAAATAATATATTCCAATATATGCTGTCTTTTTGTTGACAAAAAGGTAGCTTGCATGCAAACAAATAGTAGTTTTCAAAGTGTGAGTATTTTTGAACTGAGTTTGAATTTTTAATCTGATTTTTTATCTGCCTACATTCTGTTCAAATAAATGTACCCTAATATTAACCCACCTGTGAGTAAATTCCCTCGAACAAATACCATATAACAACCTTAACTTAATGTCTTACCAGGTAGCTTATAAGAACAGTCCTTTGATAATTTGATTATAATGAATTCCATAAATGAAAAGTACAATTCCAACTTATATGTTTATGGTCATTGGCAGATGAATGGATAAGTAAACAGTGATATAGACATACAAAGGATATTTAGCCTTAAAGAGGAATAATTTCTGAGAAAAGCTAAAAAACAAATGAACCTTTAAATCATTAATTCTAAGTAAAATAAACTAATCATAAAAGGACAAATTTTATATGATTCCACTTATATGAGATACCTAGATTATTCAAATTCATACAAACATAAAATGGAATGGTGATTGCCAGGGGCTGCGAGGGGAGGAAAGGAAAGATTATTTACTGTTTAATGGGTATAGGATTATAGTTTTGCAAAATGAAAAAAGTTCTGAAAATGGATGTACAAAGTTAAAAAAAAGTTAATGCTACTGAGCCAATTTTTAAAATTTTTAAAATTTATTATTGTTCAGTTACAGTTGTCCTGCTTTTTTCCCCATTGCTCACGCCAACCCTTAAAAAGTTAAATTTCATATTATGTATAAATTTGAACCACAATTTAAGTTATTAGCTAATATACATGTCCATATACGTATAAATCTCTAATATAAAGATATTTGATATTTATAATTTAATGCAAGTAACTGAAGGCAATGAAAGAAACTGGTGATTAAGAAAATATTGAAGGAACAAGGACTAAAATAGAGCTAGGTTTCAAAAAAGGTAGATGGAAAATTTTTTTAATCAAAAGAAAAGCCCCATACTTTTCTTGTGAGCCAGAGATAAAAGGAGAAATGTAGACTAAGAGTATAGGGAATTCATTGATAAAAGAAAAATGAGCAGAAGAATTCACAGAGAGAAAGTATTACAGAAATCAGCAAGGAGAAGATCCTGAGCATGAACAGAACTAAGGAAGAATGAAAAGAGAATAAAAGAAGAAAAATATGAAAATTACAGTTTCTGTTAATATGCATAATTAACAGGGAGGAGAGAACACCAGATGCTGAAACCCCATGATTCCGGAAGGTGCAAGATGGTAGTGGAGTAGGTGGAAGCTATACTAGACTTCACCCAGGACAAAATTGGAATTACAATTAAAATACAGAGCCATTGACATGAATAACCAACTAATGACTAACTGAACAGAAGTCTTATAACCAAGAATTTACAGAAGCCAAATCAAGAATGGTAGAAAAATCAACCTGATGATAAGCCTTTCAGCCCAGAACACAGGAGGTGGGAAGAGGTACCCGCACAACATTTGGTTCTGAAAATCAGTGGGAATTCTGTCTTCCAGGGAGAAATAGAAGTCAGTTAGAGACAAAGTTGCCCCCTTAAAAGTCTAGCACACAAAATCTTGTTCACAGCCACTCACCCTGGTTTCCAGTGGAGGGATCGCAAAGCACACGAGAGTCGTGTGAGGAGAGATGGGGGTTTATGGCTTTGGGGAGAGAGCTGAGGGGACAGCTGCCAGGATCCCTATGCTGAGTCTTTCTCCCACACTACAGAGGACATCTTTCTTAGGTAGAGCACTTCCCACCACATGGCATCAGCCTAGGGGATGCAACAGCCCCAACATCTGGAGTCTCTGTCACCCTGCCCTACTGAGATCACACCATAGTGAAGAGTTAGCTGCCTGGATAGGGGTATAGAGGTCTGGATGAATTCAGAGGGTGTAGGCAGTGGCTGAGTTGTGTGGTTCTGGGCTGGGGACCACTATAGCAATGAAGACTCAATTAAAACAGAAAGGATCCTTTAACCCACACAAGGGACACTGCTGGAGCACATGGCTAAAGTGAACAAAAAGACTGTAGCACTGGATCCCATGTAATATCCACTACATAGACAACACTACAATACTAGAACACATAGCAGATCTACCTAATACAAAACACACACACCCAGAGGCAGCCAAAATGAGGATAAAGAAACCTGCCCCAAATGGAAAAGCAGTAGAAATCTCCAGAAAATGATTGAACAAAATTAAGGGAAGCAACTTACTAGATATAAAGATCAAAACAATGATAATAAAGATACTCAAGGAACTCAAAACCACAAGGAACTTAGTGAAAAACAGAACACCATGAAAAAAGGCATAGAAACCAGAAAAAAGGCCAGGCAGAAATGAAGACTATAATATCTAAACTGAAGAACACAGTGGAAGGAATAAAGAATCAGTTGGATGAAGCAGAGGATCAAATCAACAAACTGGAAAACACGGTAGCACAAAACACCCAATCAGAGCAGTAAAAAGGAAAAAAAGAATTTTAAAAATGAGGATAGTTTAAGGGACCTTTGGGACAACATGAAACATAACAACACCGGCATCATAGTAGTAACAGAACAAGTTGAGAGGGAGCAAGGGATAGAGAATCTATTTGAAGAAATGATGACTGAAAATCCCCCTAACCTGGTGAAGGAAAAAGACACACAACACCAGGAAGTGCAGAGAGTCCCAACCAAGATAAACTCAAAGACATCCACAGGAAGGCACAAATAACTAAATGGTAAATGTTAAAGACAAAGAGAGAATCTTATCAGTAAGGGAAAGACAACCTACAAGGGAGTTCCCATAAAACTGTCAGCTGATTTCTCAACAGTAAGTTTGTAGGTCAGAAGGGATTGGCCTGAAATATTCAAAGTAATGAAAGGCAAGGGACTATAATCAAGACTACTTTAACCAGCAAGGCTCTCATTTAAAATTAAGGGACAGATAAAGAGACCCCAGACAAGAAACAGCTAACAGTTCATTACTGCCAAAAGAGTATTATAAGAAATGTTACTTTCTTTATTAAGAAGAAGAAGGAAAAAATACAGGTGCATAGATATAAAGAATAAAATTACATGCCCTGAACAGTGTGGTTCAGTTGGTTGGGCATCATCCCACAAAGTGAAAGGTCGCCATTTAATTCCTGGTGAGAAATTATCTGTGTTGTGGGTTTGTCCAGGTTGGGTCTCATATGAGAGGCAACTGATCCATGTTTCTCACATCAATGTTTCTCTCCCTCTCTTTTTCCCTCTCTTCCCCTCTCTCTAAAAATAAGTAAATAAAATGTTTTTAAAAAGAATAAAATGTTATTAAATACCTACCTATTGATAATCACTTTAAAAGCAAATGGCTTAAATGATCCAAACAAAAGGTATAGAGCAGCTCATTATATGTGCTATCTATAAGAGACCCATCTCAGAATGAAAAATACACACTGAAAGTGAAGGGATGGAAAGTACAAAATATATCATCTAAATGGAAAAGAAAAAAAGTTTGGGTAGCAATACTTATATCAGACAAATTAAACGTTAAAACAAAGGCTGTAGTGAGACAAAGTGATAAAATGAACAATCCAACAAGAGGATAAAGCCCTTGTAAACATTTGTTTACCCAACATAGAAGCATCTAAAAATATAAAGCAATTCATGATGGACACAAAGAGAGAGATCAAAAGTAAAAAAAAAAGTCATAATAAGGGATTTTAACACTCCATTGATATCAATGGATAGATCTTTCAGAAAGAAAATCAACAAAGATACAGGAGCCTTAATAGAAACACTAGATCAGATAGAATTAATTGATACTTCACAGCATGTGACCCCAAAGCACCAGAATACAGTCTTTTCAAGTGCACATGGAACATTTTCTAAGAGAGTCTACATGTTAGGATGCAAAGCAAGTCTATACATTTAAGATAGTTAAAATTATATCAAGCATTTCTTTGACTATAATGATGTGAAAGTAGAACTCAATCACAAGAAAATAATAAAAATACATAATGACACTGAGGCTACATAACATAGAACTAAAATATGAATGGTTTAACAATGAGATCAAGGGCAAAAAATCATAAGTAACATTGAAAGAAATGAAAGTGAGAACACAACAACCTAAAATCTATGGGACCCAGCAGTTCTAAGAGTAAAATTCATGGCTTTATAAGCCTACCCCAAGAAACAAGAAAAATCTTGAAAAAACCAATCCTCCTTTACACTCAATGAACTATAAAAAGAATAACAAAGTCCAAAGTGAGTAGAAGGAAGAAAATAGTAAATATTATAGCAAAAATAAATGAAATAGTTTAAAAAACAAAGCAAAATATCAATGAAACCAAGAGCTTTGTCTTTGAAATGATAAACAAGATTGACATTTCACCAGAGTCATCAAGAAAAAAGGGGAGAACCCAACTAAATGAAACCAGAAATAGAAGAAGAGAAGTAACAACTAACACCACAGAAATACAAAGGTTTGTAAGAAAATGTTACAAACAACCATATGACAACAAATTGGACAATCTGGATGATATGGATAAACTCCTAACAACAAACAGGTTTCCAAAATAGAATAAGGAAGAATCATATAAAATGAATAAGCTAATTACAACTAATGAAACTGAAGTAGTAATAAAACAAATCCCAGCAAACAAAAGTCCTGTACTGGATGACTTCACAGTTGAATATTACCAAATGTTCAAAGAAGAACAAACACAAATACTTCTCAAACTATTCCAAAAATTCCCAAAGGAGGAAACACTCCCAAGCTCATTTTACAAGGCCAGCATTACCTTACTTTCGAAACAAGATAAATGCACTGCAAGGAAGAAAATTATATGCTAATGTCTCTGATGAACATAAATGCTAAAATTATCAACAAACTATTAGCAAACTGGATCCAGCAATACATTAAAAACCATATACCATAATCAAGTGAGATATATTCTGGGGATGCAAGGTGATACAGTATCAGCAAAACAATGAATGTGTTATAGCAAAAAGAAAAAGAAGAAAAATCACATAATCACATCAATAAATGCAGAAAAAGCACTTGATAATATCCAGCCATACTTGTGATAAAAACTGTCCATAAATTGAAAATAGTGAAAACAGATCTCAATGTAATAAAGGCCATATCTTACAAACCCACTTCCAGCATCATATTCAATTAGCAAAAAATAAGCCATTCCCCTTAATTTCAAGGACAAGAGAGGAATGTCTGCTTTTAACTCTCTTATTCAACATATTACTAGAAGAAATCAGAAATGAAGAAGAAATAAAAGGCATCCAAATTGGATAGGAAGAAATAAAACTGTCAAATTTGCAGAAGACAAGATACAGTATACAGAAAACCCTAAAGACTTCACCAAATACTGCTAGAACTGATAAATAGATTCAGTAAAGATCAGGATACAAAATAAATATCCAGAAATTGGTGGTATTTCTATACACCAATAATCAACTATTAGAAAAGAAAGCTAAGAAACAATCCCATCTAAGTGCATAAAAATACTTAGGAATAAATTTAACCACAAATGTAAAAGACCTATACTTGGAAAGTTGTAAGACACTGAAGATATAAACTGAAGTACAAATAAGTGGAAACATATATCATTTTCATGAATAGGAAGAATTAACATCATTAAAATATCCATACTACAAAAATAATCTATGGATTTAATGCAATTCCTGTCAAGATACCAATGACATACTTCACAGAATTAGAAAAAAGATTCCATAAATGTATATGGAACCAAAAAGGACCCTGAACAGTAACAACAGTCTTGAGAAAGTAGAATGAAGTTGGAGGAGTCATGCAATCTGACATCAAACTATACAGCAAGGCCAAAGTAATCAAGGGAAATCAGCCAAGTGGTGAAAGACAAATACCATATGATCTCACCTATAAGTGGAACTGAATCAATAAAACATACAAGCAAGCAAAATATGACCAAAGACATTGAAATTAAGAACAAACTGACAGTAACCAGAGGAGGTGGGGAGGGGATAGATAATGGGGATGAAAGGGGGAAGGGATGTCAAGGAACATGTATAAAGGACACGTGGACAAAGCCAAAGGAGGGTAGGATCGAGGTTGGGAGGTGGGGATGGCTGGGGTTGGGGGGAGTGGTGGTGGGGAAATGTAGGCAACTGTATTTGAACAACAATAAAAAAAGAAGAAAAAGACAGCATGACACTGGCATAAAAACATACATATAGATCAATTAATTAGAATAAAAAACAAAAAAATAAACCCATGCTTATGGTCAATTAATATTTGACAAAGAAGGCAAGAACATACAGTGGTGTACAAACAATCTATTCAAGAAATGGTGCTGGAAAAATTGTAAGGTAACCTGCAAAAAATGAAAATGCACCACCTTTTATTTTATGCCATACACAGGAATAAACTCAAATAGATTAAAGACTTAAATTTATGATTCAAAACAATTAACATTATAAAAAATAGGTAGTAAAATCTTGAACATTTTTTCTGATACATTTCCTCAGGCAAGGAAAACAAAAGAAAAAACAAACACATGAGACTACATCAAACTGAAAAGTTGTTGCACAGCAAAAGAAATCATCAACAAAATGAAAAGACAACCCACTGAATGGGGGAGAACACATTCCCCAGTAATAATACATCTGATAAGTGGTTAATATAAAAAATTTATAAAGAACTTATGCAGCTTAACACCCAAAACACAATCACATTAAAAAATGGGCAAAGCATCTGAATGAACACTTCTCCAAAGAGACCATACAGATGACCAATAAACATTTGAAAAAGTCTCAATGTCTCCAGTCATCACAGGAAAACCACATTGATGTTATCATCTCATGCCTGTCAGAATGTCTATCATCAATAAATCAACAAACAAGTGTTGATAATGATGTGATTAAAGGGAACCCTTTGTTGGTGGGAATGCAGATTGATGCAACCACCATGGAAAATAGTAGGGAGTTTTGTCAAAAAATTAAAAATCAAACTGCCTTATGACCCAGCAATTCCACTTCTGGGAAAAAAATCAGAAGTAACCTGAAACATTGGTTCAAAAATGTATATGCACCCCTACATTCATTGCAGCATTATTGACAATAGTCAAGATTTGGGAGGAGACCAAGTGTCCACCAGTACATGGCTGTACAAAAATGTTGTGGTACATATACACAACTGAATACTACTTGACTGTCATAAAAGAAAGAAATCTTACCTTTTTTGACAGCATGGATGGTCCTGGAGAGTATTTATGCTAAGTGAAATAAGCCAGTCAGAGAAAGATAAATGCCACATGATTTCAGTTATTTGTGAAGACTCACAGATACAGAAAACGGACTGACAGCTGTCAGAGGGGGGAGTGTTGGGACTCTGGGTGAAAAAAAGTGAAGGGATTAAGAAAGAAAAAACCTCAGAGACACAGACAACAGTATGTTGATTACAAGAGGAAAAGTGGCCTGGGGGAGGTAAAAGAGGATAAAATAGGGATCAATGGTGATGAAAATAGACTTGACAAAAAATAAACAGCTACTAAGATATGAAAAAAAGAAAATAGATGATATTTTGGATGATGAACACAATACAACATACAGATAAGGTATTATAGAATTGTAAACTTGAAACTTATAAAAGTTTATTAACCAATGTTACCCAATAAATTTAAATTTTAAAAACGTAAAAAAGAAACCCCATGATTCCAACTGAAATGCTAATTATATAGTTTCTCAGGTGAAAAGAGAAGTTTACACTAGACCCACAATATCCAATATTGGTAACATCTATACACATATGACTATTTAATCATAGAAAAATTAAATAAAATATCAAAGTCAGTGATTTAATGACACTAGTTATATTTTAGGTACTTAATAACCAGGTGTTGCTGATGTCTACCATATTGGGCAATGTAGGTATGAACATTTTCATCATAATCATAAGTTCTATTGGATATAGAGGCCCTAGATGCATGCATTTTAAGGGTGGAAAATAATGCATTATGTAATGGCTTGTAATTACTGTGTTTTACTATGCATCGGATAGTGTACTAAGCACTTCATATACATGATTGAATTCAGTCCTCACAAAGATCTTTTGAGATAGGTCTTATTACATTTTCATTTTACAGATGACAAAACAGATTAAGAGAGACATATAATTTGTTTTAGATCACACTGTAGCAGAGATAAGATTGAACCCAAGGATTTCTAACTCCAAGGATAGAAGAATGAGGAAGAAGACTAATATTTAGAAAGTGATAATATCTAGGTAGTTTAAAACTGAATTGTTTTTCCCTTGGATAATCAGAACACAGTGAAACACCAGTAACAAGGATAGAATGACTACACAAACAAAATATTTATTAATGAAAGTAAAATATCTATACCATATTAAAGTACCAATTTGAAATGTTTTAAATTAGAAAGTGCAAAAAGTTAAGTAGTCATACCAACTTTAACTCACCCACCTTACTCTGTAAGTTCCTGTCAAGTGGGAAAGTTACAGTTGGCACAGAAAACACCACAACACTGCTACCTGATGGTCTCAGACACTTATAAACATTCATTCATTAATAGTCCTTTTTATATAAAGTGCATCAAAATTTACCTAATGGCATACAAAAACTGAAGATTAAAGAAAAGACAACTGCATTGCTCTCTAACAGATTCACATCTCCTACTATTTAAAAAGAAAAAGAGAGACAGTAATCTTTTATAGACATTCACCTTCTTATTTCTTGTACCAAACTGAAAACCATCTCCTATTGTTTTATTGTCAAAGATACGGAGCTCTTCTTCCACCCACTCTTTAATTTCTTTCTTTATGTATTCAGCTAATTGCCTGGGAATGTCTTTTAAAACACCATTATAATAACTTACCTGTGTAGTTTTAACCACTCATATTAACTGGTATAAACCTCAACCTCTCTTTAAAGAATATGTGACCTCATTTTAAATTAGGAAAAATAAAACTAAAATCTGAAGGGTTTTGTTTTTTTGGTGTTTAATTAAGTTTGAAAACTGAAAGGTATAAACTTCTTAGCTCTTCATAGTGATTTTTATTCTTAAGCTATTAAAAATAAAGCTATTATTTGTTTCTATATACTTAAAACATAAAATACTAGGCTAGAAAAATCAGGTCAGTTAAATGGTTTGTTCAGCACAGTATTCCATTTTAAGAGAACCACTAGAGGATATTTTATGTGCTTGCAACTTCTTAGATATTTTTATAAATTATCTACTATTTAATGGCTTCAAAATAATTTGCCCCCAATAGCTTACTAGGATCTATCACTCAAGAATGTAGGCATACCCTTTTAGAACTTGTTTATATTTTTCAATTGGTGTGCTTTACTATTTTCTGAGCTAATGGCATGTGTGTCACTGTCTGTTCACCAAAAGGCCTTCCCTTATTCAAGAAAATGAAGGAAAACATTTTGCATGAGAGAGGTTTCCAAGTCACATTGTAAAAAGAGATGTATTCAGGGATGGGAGAATTTTATGACCATATTTTGTCACCTATCAGATGGAAATCTATTTTATTATTTTTTTATTTTAATCATTATTCAAGTACAGTTTCTATCCTTTACTCCCATTCCAGCCCCCCCACCCATCCCTCCCATCTTCCCTCCCATTTCCAAACCCCCTAGATTTTGTCCATGTGTCCTTTATATTTGTTCCTGTAAACCCTTCCCATTCCCATTCTATTTTTTAAGATGAATTATTTTCAGACTTCTTATAAATGATTATTTGGAGTTTGTTGATTTAATATTATCATCAGGAGAACCTATCACTGAGAAGGCCATCATTTTATAATTCTGTAATTAAGCTTTATTCTCCCCTCCATGTGAGGTTTCCTATTCTTTTTACTTATTTGCCCCAATGATTTATCAATTTCTTCTCTATTAATCCTCCTCTCCCAACATACACACATTTAAGTTCCTCCTTCTATTGAAAACTCATTTTATGGCTGAGAAATCATATACTACAAAAACTGTTTGTCATAGACTCTCTGAACAGGGTTGAATTGAGAAGTTAGTAGGTGCTTATGAGAATCAAACATCTTTCTCTGACCATTATTATGCTTTGGCTAAATATTTCAGTCCTAGTCAAAGAATAACTTTATATGGAAAGTGATTTTATGATGATTTTCAAAAGATTTTTCTTTATGTCAGAGATGAAAGGTAAAACTTTAACCTAATTGGCCCTGGCTGGTGTGACTCAGTGGATTGAGCACTAGCCCGAGAACCGAAGGGTCGCGGGTTCAGTTCCCAGTCAGGGCACATGCCTGGGTTTCGGGCCAATGTTTCTCTCCCTCTCTTTCTCCCTCACTTCCCTTCTCTCTAAAAGTAAATAAATAAAATCTTTAAAAAAAAAAAACTTTAACCTAATTGGTATACAGCAGATCTTTTAATGGCCTGTTTCAATGTAAACAAACAGCTTTAATATATCTTGAAATATTTTTTTGTAAAATTTGCCTGAAATATATGGTTGTTAAACATCTTTTTTTAACTGAGTAATAATCTTTACATCATATTTTATTAAATTTGAGGTTCAACTGTAAGATAAATTATTATTTTATGAACTATAAAAAGGGAAAATTGAATTGAATGTTGTAAATGCCATTGATTGTGAAACACACTCTATTTTCAGATATGGAAAAATATGAACAAAAACAAATGTGTTTTACAATTGATAAGCTATGATATATGTTATCTAAGCTGAATTATATCACTTTATAGTGACCTTGAAAAACTAATAAACATTAAAGATTCAAAATAACTGGCTGATAGCACAAACCCCTGATAATTTTTTTGTTTGGTTACTTTTTTTTTGTCAAAATCTTGTTTTAAATTTTATTTTAATTGTTGTTCAAGTACAATTTTCTATTTTTTATTCCCATCCCAGCCCACCCTACCTCCCTCCCATTTCCACCCACCCCTAGTTTTTGTCCATGTGTTCTTTGTACTTGTTCCTATAAAACCTTCCCCTTTCCCCCTGAAATTCCCCTGAAATTCCCTCCCCTCTTGGACACTGTCAGCCTGTTCTCTATTTCAATGTCTTGGGTTTTATTTTGCTTCTTTGTTTGTTTTGTTATTTAGGTTCCTGTTAAAGGTGAGATCATATCGTATAGTGGTTAGTACTCTGTGTTGTTGAACATCTTTGAGTTTTGAATTCTGCTGCTGTTTACCAATGACTTCTTAACCTCATCTATATTCTTCCAGTTATTCTACTTCTGTTCATTGGTAGAAATGGTCATCAAAATGTAGTAAGTTGATTGAAGAGTCTCAGATATTACTTTACAACATGTTTTCTCTTTTTATAAAAGATGTACATTACTTTGTAAGATAATAAATTCAGAAAAATCCAACTGGGACTTCAAACATATCTTCAACAATATATGAATTTTATAGTAAACAGGAGTAAAATATTCTCCTCTTCAAGTGGAAGCCACATTCCCATAGGAAATGAGATACTAAACTATTAATAGTTGACCCATGTTTTCTGTCTGGTAAGAAACCTTAAATTCCATCACAGTCTAAACACAGTAAAACATTACAATTTATGTTCATATAAATGAAACGCTAGCTGTTCAGCTAATCTACTAGTCAGTATTTCTGATGTCTCTAAGACGGAAAAGTTTTTCACATTTGATCTGAGAAAAAGACAATGTCAAATAATTTGTAAGTCAAAAATATTGTAATACACACTGATATAAGATGTTTACTTTTTAAATGTTATGGCAGCAAACTGAATAGTTATGATAAGCAAAATTACTTATTTTAAATTAGTGGCTTTTTCTCTTTTAAATTTTTAGGATGCGCACATTGTATTGCTCATGCAGTTTTGTTATACTTGGGCCATGCCAGGACTTCTATATAGTCTATACAACTACTGTTTCTTATGCTCACTCTTGAAGAGATGGTTCTATAATACTGTTTCTCTTTTTAATTTTATAATTGACATACTCGATCAATCCCTGGCCTTGTGTTCTTGCTTTGCATAAGACAATATTCAATCATGAAATAACCACTAAATACAGTACAATATTCAAATTAAGACACATAATTCTAAAACCACAATGAGATATCACTTCACACCGGTCAGAATGGCTATCATAAACAAAACAACAAACAACAAGTGCTGGAGAGGTTGTGGAGAAAAAGGGACCCTAGTACACTGTTGGTGGGATTGCAGACTTGTAAGACCACTTTGGAAAACAGTATGGAACTTCCTCAGAAAACTAAAAATAGATCTGCCTTTTGACCCTGCAATTCCACTATTGGGACTATATCCGAAGAACCCTGTAACTCCATTCTAAAAGAACTTATGCACCCCAATGTTCATAGCAGCACAATTTACAACAGCTAAGTGCTGGAAACAACCTAGGTGCCCATCAGTAAATGAATGGATCAAAAAACTATGATACATTTACACAATGGAATTCTATGCAGCAGAAAGAAAGAAGGAGCTCATACCCTTTGCAACAGCATGGATGGAGCTGGAAAGCATTATGCTAAGTGAAATAAGTCAGGCAGTGAAAGACAAATACCATATGATCTCACCATTAACAGGAACCTAAACTACAAAACAAAGAAACAAATGAAATATAACGAAAGACACTGAAATAGAGGACAGGTATTCAGTGACCAGAGGGGAGAGTGGAGGGAATTCCAGGGGAGAAGGGAATGGTTTATAGGAACAAATATAGAGGACACATGGACAAAACTAGGGGGGTTGGAAAGGGGAGGGAGGAGGGGAGGAATGGGTGGGTGGGTTGGAATGGGAATAAAGGATAGAAACTGTAATGAATAAACTAAAATAAAAAATTTTAAAAAAAGCCTACACTTCTCAGAGAAAAACCAAATAAAGAAGATCTATTTGAAAAAAATAAAATAAAATAAATCTTTTATCCACCTTGAAAAAAAGACACATAATTCTGCAGCAAATTCTATTGTTTTGACCTTAAAAATGTACCTAGAACTCAACCTCTTGAATTATCATCAACCACTACTTCTACCACAACCATCTAGATCCAAACCACCATCATCTTCAATCTGGATTATTATAATAGCTTTCTAAATAGTCTTTCTGCTTTTTATTTCACCCCTCATCTCTATTCTCAATAAAGCAGCCGATATGATTGTTAACAGAGAAGTGACATTATGTTTCAAAACCACTCTTCTCAAATTCCTTCCATAGTTTTCATTCTAAGGGGTTAAAAAACAAAGTGCTTAAATCATCTAGAATATCTCATAGGATTTGACTCTTCTCTATTTCTCTGGCTTCTTTTCCTACCACTCTTTTTTATCTTACTAAGTGAGCTGCCCCCTATTGTTTAAACATATAAAGAATTTTACTAGCCCTGGCTGGCGTAGCTCAGTGGATTGAGCGCGGGCTGCGAACCAAAGCATCGCAGGTTCGACTCCCAGTCAGGGCATATGCCTGGGTTGGGGGCCAGGTCCCCATTGGGGACCACATGAGAGGCAACCACACATTGATGTTTCTCTCTCTCTCCTTCTCCCTCCCTTCCCCTCTCTAAAAATAAATAAATAAAATCTTTAAAAAAAAAAAGAATTTTACTACTTGAGGGAATCTGCACTTGCTACTCCATCTCCCAGGAATATTTTTCCCCCGAGAGTGTATCTATTTGGCTCATTTCCTTCATGTCTCTACTAAAATGTGACTTTATTAGAGACTTTCTTTGTTTATATATAATGGTAACCACCACTCTTCCCCAACCTAGGCACTCTTTTTTCCCCCTTACCCTACTTTACTGCTCATCATGGAACATTACTGTCTAACATTCCACGCATATACATTAAGTTACATAGAGCAGGGACACTATCTTATATACTGCTGTATCCCCAGTACCAAGAAGAGTGCCTGAAACAGGATAAAATCAATAAATATTTATGAATGATGAATTAAAATTAAGTTATAATCCATTTATATAAGGTGTTTGACTTTGGGGGGAAATAACCCTTCTGTATTCTGTTTACTCATTATAAATCAGAAATATAATATAATAATAACAACATATTATCAGGCATATTTATCTAATGTGAGGATGAACAAAGTTAATACATATAGCTTGCTTAGAACAGTGCCTAGCATAAAATAAGTCTTAAAATTAAGTTTTAGCTATTACTAATCTTAGTAAACCTATTAAGTCATCTCTACATAGCCACAGTCTCTACTAGAGACAAGGATAGAACTGAAAAATAAAATGAATCAATATTTTCCTTTTCCTTCTCTTTACCCTTATAGTTTTGTGGATATTTACTTTAAAAACCCAATTGTGACCAATTGTAAGCATAAATTAAAGTGTCCTAAATTAACAACATGTTTTTCAGTAACAGAGAGACTATAATCTGAATGAATACACATTGAATTTTTATTTATTTTATGTATTTTTACTTATTTTTATAAAAGGTACTTCCAAAAATTTTAAGATATACTCAATTCATTTTCTACTTCTTAATTATCATATCACTTTCTTGCTCATTACTATGCAATGATTGCAAAGCCAAGTACCCTCCTATCCTCAAAGAATTTCTAGTTTAAGAGTGGACTGTAAACATGCAAAACAAGTGAAATGTCAGTTATGATGGGTATAATGTTAGAATCATACTCAGCAGACATAAGACTACTATTCATTTTAGACTCAGGAAAGGCTCAAAAGTGAGGAGGCAGGATACCAGTAAGAACAGTGCTGCTTAAACAGAAATGATGATTCACTTAGGCAGTCACAAAAGGAAAGGAGGGGAGAAGAGAGCAATACAAGACGTCTTAAGAAAACAAAATAATTAAGAAGTTTTCATCAACTGGGGCTGTAAAAAGAAAAATAAAACAATGGTTAGCATCCCTATGCCTGACTTGGGCAGATGTTGCCATTCTCAAGACAAGCAGCAGAAGGTAAGCAGTTTTGGAGTAAAAGATAATGGATTCATGTACTTTTATAATGTTGAATTTTACAAGTCTGTGAGATAAGCAAGGTGTGTGAGATATGTATGTAGATAATGAGATACTCAGGTGGAAAGCTTTAGAGAAAATGTTGGGTTATAAATATAGATTCAAGTATTTGGAATATAAACATAAATAAAATAGGCATACTGATAACAAAACCATTATATAGAATATATGGAAGAATGAGAAGAAAACCATCTCCAACCATATTTGAGCAAGGTGTAGCTATAGAATTCTGACAATTTGTCATGAGATTATTTTATGAGATTAGTGATAAAAATATAAAAAAAGTCATTTTCTGACTGACTCATTTCACTGAGTATAATAACCTGTAGGTTCATCCATGGTGTTGCAAATAGTAAGATTTCATTATTTTTTATGCATAAGTAATATTCCATTGTATATATGCACCACAATTTTTTTATCTAGTCATATATTGATGGACATTTGTATTGCTTCCATATCTTGGCTACTGTAAATAATGTGAGGTTGAAGAACTGGTTGAAAGAGGTGATGGGATTAAGAAGTACAACTTGGTACTTATGAAATGCACATGGGAATGTAAGGTATAGCATAGAGAATATAGACAATAAGATACCACTTCACACTGGTCAGAATGGCCATCATAAACAAAACAACAAACAACAAGTGCTGGAGAGGTTGTGGAGGAAAAAGGACCCTAGTACACTGTTGGTGGGATTGCAGACTTGTAAGACCACTATGGAAAA
>CM052549.1:54176903-54200277 GCA_028533065.1 Trachops cirrhosus | reverse complement strand
GGATATAGTCCCAGCAGTGGAATTGCTGGATCAAAGGGCAGGTCCATTTTTAGTTTTCTGAGGAAGTTCCATACTGTTTTCCACAGTGGTCATACCAGTCTTCAATCCCACCAACAGTGCACTAGGGTCCCTTTTTCTCCCCAAACTTTTTATATGAAGCCAGCATCATTGTAATTCCATAAACATAAAGGCAAAACAAAGAATGAAAACTATAGGCAAATATCACTGATGAATATAGATGTTAAAATCCTAAGGGGAAAAAAACCCTGGTATAATGCACCCATCAAATACATTACAAATATCACATGCCATGATAAAGTGAGATTCATTCCATGGATGCAAAGATGGTAAAATATTAACAAATCAATAAACATAATACATCACATAAACAAAGGAAAGACAAAAATCACGTGATTATATCAATAGAAGAGGCAAAACTTTTGATAAGGTACAACGCCCATTTATGATAAAAACAGTTAGCAAAGTGGGAGTAGAGGGAGCATACCTCAACATAATAAAGGCCATATATGTTTAACCTACATCCTACTCAATGTTCAAAAAATAAAAGCATCCCCACTATGATCAGGAGGAAGATAAGGATGTCTGCTTTAACCACTTCTATTCAACAGAGTATTGGAAGTCCTATTCACAGTGATCAGACAAGAAGAAATAAAAGACATATGAATAGGAAAAGAGGAAGTAAAACTGTCATTGTTTGCAGATGACATTATAGTGTAAATAGAAAACCATATAGATTCCACCAAAAAACTACTAGACCTAATAAGTGAATTTCGCCAAACAGCAGGATACAAAGTCAACACTCAGAAATTAAAAGCATTTTTATGCACCAACAATGAAATATCAAAAATATGAATTGGGGAAAAAAATTTGCTATAGCACCAAGAAAAATAAATTACCTAGGAATATACTAACCAAGGAAGTAAAATGCCTGTATTCAGAAAACTACACAACACTGAAGAAAGAAATTAAGAAGGAAAAAAAACCCAAAAAACAAATGAAAACATGTACCATATTCATGGGTTGGAAGAATTAACATCATCAAAATGTCCATACTATCCAAAGCAATTTATAGATTCAATGCAATCCCTATTGAAACATCAATGATATATTTCAGAGATATAGAGCAAACATTTCAAAAATGTATATGAAACCATGAATGACCCTGAATAGCTACAGCAGTTTTGAGAAAGAAGAACAAAATAGGAGGGGTCACAATATCTGATATAAAACTATATTACAAGGCCACAGTAATCAAAACAGTCTGGTACTAGCATAGGTACTGGCGCATGGACCAATGTGACAGAATAGAGAGTCCAGAAATAAACCCAGTTCTCTATGGTAAATTAATATTTGACAAATGGTGGAAAAGCATAAAATTGAGTAAAAATAGCCTCTTCAACTAATGGTGTAGAGAGATCTGGACAGCTAAATACAAGAAAAGGAAGCTTGACCACCAACTTACACCATACACAAAAAGAAACTCAAGATGGATAAAAGAGTTAAATATAAGTTGTGACACCATACAAGTCCAAGAGGGGAACATAGGCAGGAAAATCTCAGATATTCGACCCAGCAATATTTCCACCAATATGTCCCCTAGAGCCAGGGACATAAAGGAATGAATAAACAAATGGGAACTCCTCAAAATAAAAACCTTCTGCACTGCCAAAGAAAACAGCAGTAAAATGAAAGGGAATGAACCATACAAGAAAATATATTGACCTTTGATATCTCAGACAAGGGTTTGATCTCTGAAATATATAAAGAACTCACAAGACTCCACTGCAGGAGACAAACAACCCAATAAAAAAATGGGCAAAGGAACTGAACAAATACTTCTCCAAGGAGGACATATAGAATGCCCAGAGATATATGAAAGCATGCTCAACATCCCTGACCATCAGAGACATGCAAATGAAAACCACAGTGAGATACCATGTCACACAGGTCAGAATGTCCATCCTAAAAAAATCAACAAACAAGAAGTGCTGGTGAGGTTTTGGAGAAAAGGGAACCTTAGTGCATTGTTGCTGGGAATGCAGACTGGTGCAGCCACTATGGAAAACAGTTGGAATATCCTCTGAAAACTAAAAGTTTAACTATCTTTTGACCCAGTAATACCACTGCTGAGATTATACCCTAAGAATCCTGAAACACCAATTCAAAAGCTTCTACGCACCCCAGTTTATAGCAGCACAATTTACAATAGCCAAGTGCTGGAAGCAATGTAAATGTCCACCAGCAAATGAGTGGATCAAAAAAACTATGGTGCATTTACACAATGGAATACTATGCAGCAGAAAGAAAGAAGAAGCTCCTTTAATTTGTGATTGCCTGTATGGAACTGGAGATCATCATGCTAAGCAAAATAAGACAGGCAGTGAAAGACAAATACTGTATGATCTCACCTATAAGTGGAACCTAATCAACAAAAGGATCAAGGAAGCAAAATACAACTAGAGACATTGAAATAAAGAACAAATTGATAGTAACCAGTGAGGAGGAGAGAGAAGGATAATGGGGGAAAGTAGGGGAAGGGCCATCAAGGAACATATTTAACAGACACATGGACAAAGCCAAAGGGGATATGTTTGATGGTGGAAGGCAGAATGGGTTGGGCAATGGCCTGTGGTAGGATGAAAATGGAGACAACTGTACTTGAACAACAATAAAAAGATAAGATTAAATTACAATTATAAAAAACTTTAAACATAAGTAAAGGGAATCAGAGCCATTCAGCGAAGGAACTTAAGAAGACATAACAAGTAAATTTAATGTTACCCTGATGTGTCATGTAGGAAAAAGGCATTAAGTAAAAACTAATGAATGATATCTGGACTTTAGTCAATAATAATATATCAATATTAGTTTATTTATTGGGATAAATATACCATAGTTACAGTATACATGAATAGTAGGAGAAACTGAGCATGTTTGGGGAGGGAGTGAATTAGGTATAGAAAAATTTTGTATCATCTTCTCAATTTTTCTGCAAACTTAAAAGAAAAAGTTTATTTTAAAAAGAAATCGAGTTAGAGCATAATGGGAATATACTATGTATCAAACTTTCTAGAAATATGAAACACCACTGCTTTATATAGGAAATGTTCCAGATACAAAGGAAGGATGGCACATGACCATGTTATTTATGTGTGTATATATAACATAATTACTGAATCATGTTGATTAATCTACTCTCACCACCCATTATATAACAAAACACATACAACATGCTCTTTAAACTCTGGCTTATGTCATACCTCACCTGGTTCATTGACTCTGTTTGGCTCACAAAACTGTTACCTTAGTTTTTTATTGTTGTCCAAAGACATCAGAAAAGCTTAACCTTTCCTCAGAACTTCTCTCTCTCACAAACACATAAAAAATTCCAAGAAAAGAAGAAACAAATAATGGAACAGAACATTACTTTCTGTAAGTTCTTAGAAACACAACTTGAAAAGGGAATTAAATTTTATTTTTGTACAATATAATTGCATACTTCCAAATCTCAAAACAGTTCAATGACAAACATTTAGAATAAAAGAATCAGTAAACAGTAATGTAAAAATATAAAGTCGTTCTCAATAAAGAACCTCTTCCCTCCACTAAATTCAATCAATTAATCAATCACTCTCATTCCATGTATTAGCCAAAACATAAAAGTAACCTATAGACTGACATTTTTTTATTTTAATTCTTCAAGTACAGTTTTCTGTACTTGAACAGAATTTACCACCATCCCTCTCATCACCCATCCCTCTTTTACCAGCATTCCAGCTCACTCCCCATCCCTCCCCACCTCCCTCCCCTTTCCAACCCCCCTTTGTTATTGTCCATGTGTCCTTTATACTTGTTCCTGCAAGCCCTTCCCCTTTCCCCCTGAAATTCCCTCCCCTTTCCCCTCTGGTCACTGCCAGCCTGTTCTGAGTTTTAGTGTCTTTGGTTATATTTTGCTTGTTTGTTTGTTTTGTTGATTAGGTCCCTGTTAAAGGTGAGATGATATGGTATTTGTCTTTCACCGCCTGACTTATTTCACTTAGCATAATGCTTTCCAGTTCCATCCATGCTGTCCCAAAGGGTAGAAGCTCCTTCTTTCTTTCTGCTGCATAGAATTCCATTGTGTAAACAACCATAGTTTTTTGATCCATTCATTTACTGATGGGCACTTAGGTTTCTTCCAGCACTCAGCTATTGTAAATTGTGCTACTATGAACATTGGGATGCATAGCTTCTTTTGGATTGGTGTTTCAGGGTTCTTAGGATATAATCCTAGCAGTGAAATTGCTGGGTCAAAAGGTAGATCCATTTTTAGTTTTATGAGAAAATTCCATACTGTTTTCCATAGTGGCTGCACCAGTCTGCAATTCCACCAACAATGCAGTAGGGTTCCCTTTCCTCCACAACCTCTCCAACACTTGTTGTCTTTTGCTTTATTTATGATGACCACTCTGACTGGTGTGAAGTGGTATCTCATTGTGGTTTTAATTTGCATCTCTCTGATAGCAAGTGACACTGAGCATCTTCTCAGGTGTCTCTGGATCCTCTGTATGTCCTCCTTGGAGAAGTGTCTGTTCAAGTCCTTGCCCATTTTTTAATTGACTTGCTTGTGTTCTAGAATGGAGTTGTGTGAGCTCTTTATATATTTTGGAGATTAAACGCTTGTCTGAGGTATCATTGGCAAATATGTTTTCCCATACAGTTGGTTCCCTTTTTAATTTAATACTGTTTTCTTTATCCATGCAGAAGCTTGTTATTTTGATGAGATCCCATTTGTTTATTCTTCCCTTTATGTCCCTTGATCCAGGGGACATATCAGTGAAAATATTGCTGTGTGGAATATCTGAGATTTTCCTGCCTATGTTCTCCTCTAGGACTTTAATGGTGTCATGACTTACATTTAAATCTTTTATCCATCTTGAATTTATTTTTTGTATGGTGTATGTTGGTGATGGAGTTTCATTTTTTTTTTTTTTTTGCATGTAGCTGTCCAGCTCTCCCACCACTATTTTTTGAAGAGGCTATTCTTACTCCATTTTATGTTTTTGCCCCTTTGTCAAATACTAATTTACCAAAGAGACTTGGGTTTATTTCTGTGTCTCTGTTCTGTTCCATTGGTCTATCTGTCTGTTTTTATACCAATACCAGGCTGTTTTGATTACAGTGGCCTTCTAATACAGTTTGGTATCAGTTATTGTGATCCCTCCTACTTTGCTCTTCTTTCTCAAAATTGCAACAGCTATTTGGGGTCGTTTATCATTCCGTATAATTTTTGAAGTGTTTGTTCTATGTCTGTGAAAGATATTTGGTACTTTATGTCTGTCAAACATAGACATTGATACTTTAATAAGTATTGCATTGAATCTGTAAATTGCTTTGGGTAGTATGGACATTTTGATGATGTTAATCCTTCTGACCCATGAACATGGTATATGTTTCCATTTATTTGTGTCTTCCTTGATTTCTTTTGTCAGTGTTGTGTAGTTTTCTGTGTACAGGTCTTTTACATCCTTGCTTTTGTTTATTCCTAGGCATTCTATTTTTCTTGTTGCTATATCAAATGGAATTTTTTTCTTGATTTCTGCTTCTGATATGTCGTTGTTGGTATACAAAAATGCCTTTTATTTCTGAATATTGACTTTGTATTAGACCCACATTTTATGTAGATGCTAAATATTCCCATCTAGAATTCCTACCCAAACCTCAAATTTTACAAATCTAAGGTCAATTTCATTTGCCAATAAATTCATACTTATAAATAGTGTAAAACAGCTTGAGATAGCTTGAGCTACAAAGAAGGACTTAATTATAAGAATTCTCAGAAAATAATGTAGCCACATCTCAAGCGTGAGAGAGGACAGTAGTTTCCCTATCTTGGTATCTCTTTGTCTTTCTATATCCTTTTCATTCTTCTTTCTAGGTAGCAACATTCTAGCAACATTATTAGTCAAAAAGTTAGTAGATAAAAAGAGCCTTTCAGCTTTCCAATTCATATTTTAAGTGTCCCAGCCACAAAGATATTTCACCCTCTTGGTCCCAATTTTAAATTCTGGAGGCTGATCTCTAGTGAAATAAAAAAAAATGGCTATGAGGATATCATCAAATTACAATATGATTCAAGATTCCACCTCTGTAAACTTTTTTTGTGGCATATGGGAGTGACAGTGGAACGTTATGGAAGAGATTGTGAGTTGAGCAGACATGCCAATTGGTATATGGTATATACCAACTGAATATAAACTAAAAGTTTGTATTCAGATGTAAGCTACTCATCCCAAACTAAATGTTAGTACCCTGGTTCCCTAATTTTATTAATAAAATAACCTTCTTTTCTGGTAATCTAGTTTTAACATCCTTCATATCATGAAAGTTACCTTTCATATGTTTTTCAACTATATATAGGTTATATTTTCTATCCGTAGCCTGTATTTTTCAAGTTATCTGCTATCATGCCATCTGTAGGCTCTATTTTTCAAGTGAAAAGATATACATCTTTTCACACTATCCCCTACTATGATTCCAATTTGTCCCTACTTTGTCTTCATCTAAATTACTTCAGTAGTTTTTTTCCTTACTTGCATATAATATGGTATTGTACATATAAAACCCTAAAGACTCCACCAAAAAACTAGTAGATCTAATAAATGAATTCAGCAAAGTAGCAGAATACAAGATTAATATACAGAAGTCAGTGGCATTTATATATAACAATAATGAACTACCAGAAAGAGAAACTAAGAAAACAACCCCACTAACTACTGCAACAACAACAAAATAAGGTACTTAGGAATAAACTTAACCAAGGAGGTAAAAGATCTATAATTGGAAAACTATATGACATTGATAAAAGAAATTGATGAAAATGCAAATAATTTGAAGCATATACCATGTTCATGTATTGGAAGAAATAACATTAAACTGTCCATACTGTATATAGCAATCTATAGATTCCATGCAATTCACATTAAAATAGCAATGGCATATTTCATAGATCTAAAACAAATATCACAAAAAAAGTATATGGAACAAAAAAATCCCAAATTGACTCAGCAATCTTTTTTTTAAATATTTTATTTATTTTTAGAGAGATGGGAAGGGAAGGAGAAAGAGAGAGAGAGAAACATCAATGTGTGGTTGCCTCTCATGTGCTCCCTGTTGGGGGCCTGGCCCACAACCAGGCGTGTGCTTAGACTGGGAATTCGAACTGGTGACTCTTCAGTTCACAGGCTTGTCAATGCACTGAGCTATGCCAGCTAGGGCTGAGTCAACAATCGAGAAAGAAGAGCAAAGTTGGACAGATGACAATTCCAGAAATCACACTGTACTACAAAGTTACTGTAATAAAAAGAGCCAGGTACTGACACAAGAACAGGCATACAGATCAATGGGACAGAATGGTGGACCCAGAAATCAACCCATACCTTTGTGGTAAATTAATATAATGAAATGCATTGGAGTAAAAACAGTCTCTTCAATAATTGGTGTTGGGAGGAGGACATAAAGGAATAAAAACAGTCTCACAAAAATTGGCATCAGAAAAATTGAACAGATAAATGCAAAAATAATGAAACTAGACCACCAAATTGCACCATACATAAGAATAAATGCAAAATGGTTAAAAGACTTATATGTAAGTTGCAAAACTATAAAAATCCTAGAAGAAAACATAGGTCGCAAAATCTCAGATACTTCCTGTAGCAATATTTTAGCCAATGTAATTCCTCAGGCAAGAGAAACAAGTTAAAAATAAACAAATGGGGCTATATCAAACTAAAAAGGTTCATGAAGATGGCAGCGAAGTAGGTGGGAGTGGAACCCAGTTCTCCCTGCGCCCAACTGGAACACCTAGCCAATCTTTTGAGGAACAGAGTAAACAGCCAATGGAATCCCAGCTTATATGAACTTTGGAGTCCAAAAATTGCAGAGGACATTGAAAACCAGATGGTGAGGAGATTGCACTGGGATGGTAAGGTCCCTGGGATCTGCACAGGGACCTAGTCCTCTGTGCCCCTGGAATGTCACCTGCCACAGGATACAAGGAGGAAAGTCAGATCATCAGCTCCCTTCCCTACCAGTGCAGGGAGGACAGCCTGGCACCAGGAGGGACCTGGATGCTGAAAGTCACTGAGGGAATAGAGACAAAGTGGGAGACAAACAGAGACGGTCCACATTGGCTGGTATTGTGGATGCTAGCACCAGAGAAATTGAGGTACCAGGTGACACCTGGAGAAGGGGGAAATTGGGCCGTATCAGACCCTGACTTGCATAGTCTCTGTACTGGTTGGAAAGTTGGGCTGTGAGAAAAGTCATGCACTTATCAAAAATGGCAGGGCTGCTACTTTGTAAGGAACTCTCAAGCAGCAACTGGCTCCCCCTGAGGGTGATTATAGCTGTGTGCACCTAGAAGGTGAGTGGCTGAGTGGAACCATGTGCCCGAACTTGTCTCGAATTGTGAGCCAAGAGATTGAGTAGTTGAGTGGAGCAGCACGCCTGAGATTTACTCACAGTGCTGCACATCCAGAGACTGAGTGGCTAATCGGAGCCTGGAGGCTCACAGAGGACCTGGGCCAGAGACTGGGCAACTGTGAATATTGTGGCCCAGACCTGGTCCTCATCCTCTCAAAAGCATAGAAAATGAGAAAAGTGAAGCCCATCCCCCCCTTCCTGTGGCACTAGGAAGACGAGCAGAGCTCAATGGACAGGTTTAAAGTCAGCAGGAGGTTTATTTTTTTTCATTCCTCTCTCTCTTTTCTTCCTTCCCCCATTTGAGACAGGAAGACATAGAGTTATGAAGGGTTCAGAGACATATCCAAAGGAGAGGCACAAGGCTAACAACAAAAACTGATAAACTGAGACAAATGTCATTTTACTATCTCATAGAGCTCACATTTTATCATTCGTGTGTATTATTTCTTTTCATTATTTTACAACTTTTATTGTATTAGTATTTTTTCATTTCTCTTCCTTATGTTTAGTTTTCCTCATTTTATTTCTCTGTTTAATTGCATTGTTTGACTGGTTTTCTGTATTCTCTCTTTACTGGATTATAATTTTCCTTCTTTCACTTCACTCGTGTGCCAATAACAAACTACTCTTGGTCATGTACTTTCTATTCTGGTTATACAAATCATGTATTTTATGTCATATTATTTTTGTTCCAGTATTATTGTAAATAATTGTTGTTCCATACAATTTTACATACTACATAGCAACCCTCCCTGATCTTATCCCACTTCACTTCAGTTCTGAGCATTACTATTGTTATGGTTAACTCTATTCTCTCACACACTATGCCTACTTTCTATCCTTTACTCTCACTATATCTCATCATCTAACCTTACACAAGTGCTCTGTTTTCTGGATTCAGCTCACAATACTCCTCCCCTCTAAAAATAGTCTTACCTCTCTTTCACCTTTATTAAAAGTGGCTAGTTGGGTGAAATATCACAGTTAATGCTATACTTATCCAAAGAATCTCCTATCTCTTCTCTACTTGCTGGCACTTTAAATCTCATAAAATATTCTCCCACTGTCTTAATCCATTTTGCCTAACCCCTGCCACTGATCACATACAAGAATAGATGGGAGCTGTGAACACTAGTATACCTGCTAGAGGAAAAACCACCAACAAAGGAACCACCAAAAGGTAAAAACCCAAGTACAACAAGAGAGCTCACACAAACAGAAGAAAGGGCAACCCTAGAGCATCCATACAAGGAGATCAAATACAGCACCCCACTGAACCCCATATAAAATTCCTACCATTGAAGTCCACCCTTCAAAGTCAGCTAGCAAAGCCAAACATTAGAAAGTGCAGAAACAAACAAAAACTGTCACCTAAAATGGGGAGACAAAATAAGAACAAACAATCAAATGGAATGGAAGACTCCCAAATAAAATAGCTAAATGAAATGGAGGTAAGGAAACTCTCAGATATAAAATTCAAAATAATGGTTATAAAGATGCTCAAGGAACTCACAGACAACTACAAGGAACTGAGTGAGAACTACAAAAGTATGACAACGGAAATAGAAACTATAAATAAAAACCAGGAAGAAATGAACAATGCAATTTTAGGAATAAAAAACACTCTAGTAGGAATTACAAGCAGGCGGGATGAAACAGAGGATCAAATCAGCAAGCTGAAAGACGAGGTTGAAAAAAACACCCAGAAAGAGCAAGAAAAGAAGAGACTCCGAAACAACAAACACATGGTAAAGGAGCTGCAAGACAATATGAAATGTAATAATATTCATATAATAGGGATACCAGAAAAAGAAGAAGAAAAACAAGGCATAGAAAACCTGTTTGAAAATGTAATGATGAAAAACTTCCCTAATTTGATGAGAGAAAAAGTCACACAAATCCAGGAAATACAAAGAGTCCCAATCAACAGGATCCCAAAGAGGTGCAGTTCAAGATATATCATAATTAAAATGTCACAATTCCAAGACAAAGAGAAAATGATAAAGGTGGCAAAGTGGAAACATAAAGTAATATAGAAGGGAGGAGCCCCAATAAGAATGGCAGCTGAATTTTCCATTGAATTTTCAATGGAAACCCTCCAAGCCAGAAGAGAATGGCAAGAAATATTCCATGTAATGAAAACCAAAGGCCTGCTACCAAGACTACTTTATTCAGCAAAGCTCTCAATTAAAATGGAAGGCCAAATACGGAGTTTCCCAGACAAAAGAAGTCTAAAAGAATACACCTCTACCAAACCAGCTCTGCAAGGGAGGCTAAAAGGACTGCTTTAAGAAAAGGAAGAAAAGCAGTGAGAAGGAGGAACATGGGTATGAAAAATGGCAATGAATAAGTACCTGTCAATAATAACCTTAAATGTGAAGGGATTAAATGCTCCAATCAAAAGACATAGAATAGCTGAATGGATAAGAAACCATGACCCACACATATGCTGCCTACAAGAGACCTTCCTCAGAACAAAAGACCTACACAGACTGAAAGTGAAGGGCTGGAAACAAACATTCCACCAAATGGATAGGGAAAAAAGCCAGGGTAATAATACTCATATCAGACAAAATAAACTTTAAAACAAGGGTCATAAGAAGAGACCCAGAAAGTCACTTCATAATATTCAAGGAAAGAATCCATCAAAAAGACATAAACATTGTAAATATGTTTACACCCAATATAGGAGCACCCAAATACATAAAGAAAATCTTGGAGGACTTTAAGACACATATTGACAGAACACAATTATAGTGGGGAATTTCAACACCCCACTGTTAAAAATGGACAGATCTTCCAAACAAAATATCAAGGAAGATATTACAGCATTGAACAATGTCCAAGATCAAATGTACTTTAAGGATATATAGAGCCTTTTATCCCAAAGAAGCAAAATACACATAATTTTCAAATGCACATGGGACGTTTTCAAAAATAGACCACATGATAGGACACAAAACCAGCTTCAACAATTTCAAGAAAATGCAAATCATATCAAGCATTTTCTCTGACCATAAGGTACTGAAACCAGAAACAAAGTTCAAGGAAAAAACTCAAAATCACTGAAACTCATGGAGATTGAATAGCATGCTATCAAACAATGAATGGGTCAAGAATGCAATCATGAAGAAATCAAAAAGTTTCTGGAAACAAATGAAAATAAACTCACAACAACTCAAAACTTATGGGACATAGAGAAGGCAGTTCTGAGATGGAAGTTCATAGCAATATAGGCCTACCTTAAAAAGATAGAAACATTTCAAATAAACAACCTAACCCTATACCTATAAGAACCTGAAGAGCAACAACAAACACAGCCCAGAGCAAGTAGGAGTAAGTAAATAACAAAGGACAGAGAAGAATTAAATGACATAGAGACTAGAATTATAATTCTAAGTATAAATAAATCCAGGAGATGTTTCTTTGAAAAGATAAACAAAATCATCAAGCTTCTAAACAGGCTCATCAAGAAAAAAGGAGAGGACCCAATTAAACATAATACAAAATGAAAGAGGAGAGATTACAACTAATACCACAGAAATACAAAGGATTGTACAAAATTACTATGAAGAACTACATGCCAAGAAATGTGAAAACCTCAGTGAAATGGACAAATTTCTAGCAAAATATAATCTTCCAAAACTAAATGAAGAAGAAACAGAAAGACTGAACAGACCAAAAAGAGCTGACAAAATTGAAGTGGTCATCAAAAAATTCCCAACACAAAGTCCTAGACCAGATGGTTTCACAGGAGAATTTTACAAAGCATTTAAAGAAAAGCTAACCCCTATCTTTCACAGACTATTCCAAAAAATCAAAGACGATAGAAAACTCCCAAAGTCTTTTTAAGAAGCCAGCATCATCCTAAACCCAAAACCACATAAAGACAAGACAAAGAAAGAAAACTTCTGGTTAATATCGCTGATAAACATAGACAGGAGAATCCTCAACAAAATATTGGCAAACTGACTCCAACAATACATAGAAAAGATCATACACCATGATCAAGTGGGATCCCAGTGATGCAAAGATGGTACAATATTAGAAAATCAAGACATGTAATACACACATAAACAAAAGCAAAGACAAAAGTCACATGATCATATAAATAGATGTGGAAAAAGTATTTGATAAGGTATAGCACCCACTCATGATAAAAATAATCAGCAAAGTGGGAATAGAAGGAGCATTCCTCAACATAGTTAAGGCCATATAAGAAAGATGTATAGCCCACATCATACTCAATGGGCAAAAACTAAAATCTTTTCCACTAAGATCAGGAACAAGACAAGGTTGTCCACTTTCACCACTTCTATTCAACATAGTATTAGAAATTCTAGTGATAATAATCATATAAGTAAAGGAAATAAAAGGCATCCAAATTGGAAAAGAGGAAACAAAACTGTCATTGCTTGCAGATGACATGATAGTATGCATAGAAAATTCTGTAGACTCCACCAAAAAACTGCTCAACCTAATAAATGAACTTGGCAAAACAGCAGGATACAATGTCAATATTCAGAAATCAAAGGCATTTTTGTATAGCAACAATGAAATATTAGAAACAGAAATCAGGGAAAAAATTCCATTTCATATAGCAGCAAGAAAAATAAAATACCTAGGAATAAACCTAACCAAGGAAGTAAAAGACCTGTACTCAGAAAACTACATAACACTGAAGAAAGCAATCAAGGAAGACACAAACCAATGCAAGCATGTACCATGTTCATGGATTCAGGAATTAGCATCACTGAAACGTCCATATACCCAAAGCAATTTATAGATTCAATGTAATCCCTATTAAAGAACCAATGGCATATTTCACATATATAGGAAAAACACTTCAAAAATTATATGGAGACATAAATGATTCCATATAGCTGCTGTAATTTTGAGAAAGAAGAACAAAGTAGGAGGGATCACTGTACCTGATATCAAACTGTATTACAAGGCCACTGTAATCACAACAGCCTGGTACTGACATGAGAATAGACACAAGGATCAATGGAACAGAACAGACAGCCTAGAAATAAACCGAAGTCTCTATAGTCAATTAGTATTTGACAAAGGGGGCAGCTGCATAAAACGGAGTGAAAATAGCCTTCTCAACATATGCTGTTGGGAAAGCTGGGAAGCTACATGAAAAAATTGAAACTTGACCACCAACTTGCACCATGCACAAAAATAACTTCAAGATGGATAAAAGATTTAAATATAAGTCATGATACCAGAAAATTCATTCAGGAAAACATAGGCAGGAAAATTTCAGATATTCCACACAGCAACATTTTCACTGATTTATCCCCTAGAGCAAGAGACATAAAGGAAAGAATAAACAAATGGGATCTCATCAAAATAAAAAGCTTCTGCATGGCTAAAGAAAACAGCACTAAAAATGAAAAGAGAACCAACCATATGGGAAAACATATTTGCCAATGATACCTCAGATAAGAGTTTGATCTACAAAACATACAAAGAACTCACACAACTCCACTCTAAGGAGACAAGCAACCCAATTAAAAAATGAGCAAAGGATTTGAACAGATGCTTCTCCAAGTAGAACATACAGACAGCCCAGGGCCATATGAAAAGATGCTCAGCATTAATAGCCATCAGAGAGATACAAATTAAAACCACAATGAGATATTACTTCACAACAGTGAGAATGGCCATCATAGATAAAAAAAAAACAAACAAGTGTTTGAGGGGTTGTAGAGAAAAGGGAACCCTAATGCACTGTTTGTTGGAATGCAGACTGGTGCAGCCACTATGGAAAACAGTATGGAATTTCCTCAGGAAACTGAAAATAGAACTGCCTTTTGACCCAGCATTTCCACTGCTGGAGTTATATCCTAAGAACCCTGAAACACCAATCCAAAAGAACCTATGCACCCCAATGTTCATAGCAGCACAATTTACAACAGCCAAGTTCTAGAAACAACCTAAGTGCCCATCAGTAAATGAATGGATCAAAAAACTATGGTACATTTACACAATGGAATTTCTATGCAGCAGAAAGAAAGAACTCCTACCCTTTGTGACAGCATGGGTGGAACTAGAGAGCATTATGCTAAGTGAAATAAGCCAGGCAATAAAAGACAAATACCATATGATCTTACCTTTTACTGGAACCTAATCATAAAAACAAACTAGCAAGCAAAATTTAACCAAAGACATTGAAATTTGGAACAAGTTGGCAGTAACCAGAAGGGAGAGGGGAGGGAAAATGGAAACAGGTTTACAGGAACAACTATAAAGGACACATGGGATAATGATGGGTGGTGGAAATAGGGGACTAAGGTGGGGACCATTGTGGTGGTGAGGAGGGGTTGGATGGAAAAGACAGAATACTGTCTTTTCATAAATCAAAAGTGGTTAAAAATAGAAAAGGGCAAAGAATTTGAATAAAAATTCTTCACAATAAGCATTTAAGAAAAACTAAAATGGTTCTTCACAGCAAAATAAACCATCAACAAAATGAAAAGTGAATCCACTTTATGGGAGGACATATCTGCCAATGATACATGTAAAAAGAGGTTAATTTCCAAATACTCCAGTTATCTTAAATCAGGTCCTCCTGCCTCCAAATATTTTCTACTCTGTGGGTAGAGCTTAATGAGTCAGAAAGAGGCTAAAAAATAATTCTGGAGAAGCAGACAGGAGTCAAATTATCTAGGGCTCTGCGTAAATTGGAATAAAGAAGTTGTGTATCATATTAAGCACAATGAGGGGCCATGGAAAATTTTAGACTTAAAATTGATTTTAGTTGGGGGACAGAATGGAATTGGGGAAAGTAGTAATGGGAATAACAGCAGTGGCTTGAATTGGGCAAGTAGTAATGAAGATAACCTAATTATGCCATTACCTACCTTAAGTATTTTAATGGATTCCTGTTGCATACAGAACAAAATAAAAATTTTAACATCGCTCCAAAATGTCCTTTTTAGGTTTATTTTCCATTATGTTACTATGTATCTGCGTGGCAACTACATCAGATTTCTAATAGTCCTTGAGCTCACCACATATTTTCACAAATTTTTAGGTGTGTGCTCACAATGCTAACATCTCTTAAAATGTCTTTATCAACATTCCATGCCAGCAAAAGTCCTACTCATATCCAGGACAATACCTATGCCACACCATCTGTGGAGTTTTCCATTATTCTGTCAAACAGTTATTTAGCCTTCTGTAATCCTATACCTTTGTGCTCACCATATTAAGTTCAGCATTTTTAAAATAGTAATAATCAACATAGTTAATCTTTCACCAATCTTGATTTTGGCTCCTTGAGGAAAGAAATTAAGTATTATTCATTATTTGTAGCCTCAGTTTTTTCTGGTATAATTACAGTAGTTAGTAAAAAAAAAAAATCTTGCTGAATTATATAGAAAGAAAGATGGAAATAAAAACACTCTTTCTTCCTAAACTAGAATGAAAGCTCTTGGAAGTCAGAGAATGTCATATGTTCTCCAGTTCCATCCATTCTGTGGTCAAGGGTAGGAGTTGCTTCCTTCTTTCTGCTATATAGTATTCCACTGTGTAAATGTACCTCAGTTTTTTTGATCCACTCATTTACTAATGGATACTTAACCTGTTTCTACTTGGCTATTGTAAATGATGCTGCTATGAAGATTTCAGTGCATAGGTTCAATTGTTAATTCAGGATTCTTAGGGTATAATGCCAGCCGTGGGATTGCTGGATCAAAGGGCAATTCCATCTTTATTTATTGAGGAAATCCCATACTGTTCTCCATAGTGGCTACACCAGTCTCTACAAAAAAGTTTTCTCTACAACCTTGTTAGCACTTGTTGTTTGTTGATTTATTAATGCCGGCCATTCTGACTGGTGTGAAGTGGTATCTCATTGTTGATTTAATTTGCATTTCTTTAATGGCTAGTGATATTAAGCATTTTTCCATGTGTCTATGGGACTCTATGTCCTTTTTTAAAAAGGGTCTGTACATGTTTACCCATTTTTTAATTGTATTTTTTATATTCCTGGTGTGGAGACATGTGAGTTCTTTATATATTTTGGAGATCAAACCCCTGTCTGAGGTATCATTGGCAATTATGCTTTCCCATATGATTTGGTCCCTTTTTATTTTCTTGATGTTTTCTTTAGCCATGCAGAAGCTTTTTAATTTGATGTAGTCCAATTTGTGTATTATTTCCTTTATACCCCTTGCCCTATTGGGTGTATCACTGAAAACATTGCTTTGTGGGAAATCTGAATTTTTCTGCCTATCTTCTCTAGGATTTTTATGGTGTCATGACTTACATTTAAGTCGTTTATGCATCATAAGTTTATTTTGGTGTATGATGTTAAGTTGATGGTTTAGTTTCATTTTTTTTTGCAGGTAATTGTACAGATCTCCCAACACCATTTGTTGAAGAGGTATTTTTACTCTATTTTATGTTCCTGTTCCTTTTGTCAAATATTAACTGGATATGTTGACATGGCTTATTTCTGGGATCTCTATTCCATTCCAACAGTTTAGGTGTCTGTTCTTCTGCCAGTACCCGGCTGTTTTGACTACAGTGACCTTGTAATACAGTTTGACATTAGGAATTGTGATCCTTCCTACCTTGTTGCTCTTTCTCAAAACTGATGCGGGTATTTGCGGTTGTTTATGGTTCCATATAAATTTTTGAAATATTTCTTCTATATTTGTGAAATATATCATGATATTTTGACAGGGATTGCATTAAATGTATAGATCGCTTCAGGTAGCATGGATGTTTTAATGATTTTAATTCTTCCCATGAACAGAGTATATACTTCTATTTATTTGTTTCTTCATGAATTTCTTTCTTCAGTGTTCTGTGCTTTTCCTAATATTGGTCTTTTACCTCCTTGGTTAAGTTTATTCCTAAGTTTTTTTATTTTTCTTGTTGCTATAGTAAATGGGATTTTTTCCTAATTTCTATTTATGATATTACATTGTTGGTATACAAAAATGCCTTTAATTTCTGAGTGTTGACTCTGTATCCCATCATGTAGCCAAATTCATCTATTAGTTTGAGTAGTTTTCCAATCAAGACTACAAGGTTTTCTATGTATATTATCATGTTATCTGCAAACAGTGACAGCTTTACTTCCTGTTTTCCAATTTGTATGACTTTTCTTTTCTTTTCTTGTCTTATCACTGTGGCTGGAACATCCGATACTCTGTTGAATAGAAGTGGTGAATACAGACAACCTTATCTTGTGCCTGAAGGAAACACTTTTAGTTTTTGCCCATTGAGCATGATGTTGGCTATAGATTTCTCATATATGGCCTTTATTATGTTGAGGTATGCTTCTTCTATTCCCAATTTGCTGAGTGTTTTTGTCATAAATGGGTGCTGTATTTATCAAATGTTTTTTCAGCATCTATTGACATGATCATGTGGTTTTTGTCTTTCATATTCTTGTGTGATGTATTATATTTATAGATATGCATATACTGTGCCATCCTTGCATCCCTGGGATGAATCCCATTTGATTATGGTGTATGATCTTTTTAGTGTATTTTTGGATGAAGTTTCCCAACATTTTGCTGAGGATTTTGGCATTTATGGTCATCAGCAATATTGACTTGTAGTTTTATTTCTTTGTTGTGTCTTTATCTGGTTTTGGAATTAAGATAATACTGGCCTCAGAAAAAGAATTTGGGAGTCTTCCATCTTCTTGGATTTTTTTGGAATCGTTTGAGATAAATCAGCTCTTCCCTAAAGGTTTGGAAAATTTCTTGTGACTATGTCCAACCCTGGGCTTTTGTGTGCCAAGAGGTTTTTTTTTTTTTTTATTACTGCTTCCATTTCACTAATTGATACCTATCTATTCAGGTTTTCTGCTTCTTCTTGACTTGGGTTTGGAGGATTATGTTTCTAGAAGTTTGTACATTTACCGAGGTTTTCTAATTACTTGTCATATAGTTGTTCATAGTAATTTCTTACGGTCCTTTGCATTTCTGTGTTTTTGGTTGTAATTTCACCTTTTTCATTTCTGATTTTATTTATTTGGGTCTTCATTTTTTTTTTATAATGAGTCTTGTAAAAAGCTTGTTGATTTTATCTTAGCAAAGAACCATCCCCTGGATTTACTGATCCTTTGAATTGTTCTTTTAGACTATATGACACTTAATTCTGCTCTGATCTTGATTATTTTCTTCCTTCTACTCGTTCCGGGCTTTGTTTGTTGTTGCTCTTCTAGTTTTTGTAGATATAGAGTTACTTCGTTTATTTGAAATTTTTCTATCTTTTTAGTTAGGCCTGTATTGCTATGAACTTCCCTCTCAGGACTGCCTTTGCTCTGTTGTATAGATTTTAGGTTGTTGGGTGTTCATTCTCATTTTTTCCAGAAACTTTTTGTTTTCTTCCTTGATCTCATTGTTTACCCATTCATTGTTTAGCAACATGTTATTCAGGCTCCATGGATTTGAATGTTTTTGAGTTTTGTTCCTGAGGTTGGTTTCTAGTTTCAAACCATTGTCGTGTAAGGAAATTCTTGATATGAGTTCAATTTTCTTGAATTTGATGAGACATCTTTTGTTTCCTATCATGTGGTCTATCTTTGAAAATATTCCATTGCCACGGACATATTTTCAAAGATAGACCATTATTTTGCCTCTTTGGGGTGAAAGGTTCTGTGTATATGAGTTTAGCTCATTTGATCTAGTTTGTCTTTCAGTGCCACAGTGTCCTTGCTGATTCTTTGTTTGGAATGTCTGTCCATTGTTGACAGACAACGGGGTGTTAAAGTCTCCTACTATAAGTATGCTGTTGCCTATATCTTTCTTGAAATCCTCCAAGATTTTCCTTATATATTTGGGTGCTCCTATGTTTGGTGTATATATGTTTACAATGTTTCTACCTTCTGATGGAATCTTCCATTTAGAATTATAAAATGTCCTTATTTGCCTATTTTATGGTCTTTGTTTTGAAATGTATTTTCTCTAAGTATTGTTTCTTTGGCTTTTCTAAAGGAAATATGTTATTAAAATAAAATATTTCATAGCTTATATCCACATTTTGTGAATTTATTATTCTTTAATAAAAATCTTCACATACAAAATGCAAATATTTGAGAGTATCATGTGAAAAAAATTAACTGAATACAATGAATACAAGTAATATAGGGAAAATTTATGTTTTAAAAATTGAAGGGCATTAATTTTGGCAATCATTGCATAACTATAAATGAAGAAGTAGAGGCTTTCTCAGCCCCCCCCAAAATTAAACAAAATTCTTTTCACTGCTAGTGTTTCTTTTCTTTTGTACCTACAGGAGCATGTAAAACAATACATCTTTACTGACATTAACTGGAGGATCCGGGGAGGGTGATAATGGGGGGAAATAGCAGACGGGTTTTCAAAGAACATATATAAAGGTAGCATGGACAAAACCGAAGGTGAGTAGAATCAAGTGTGGGAGGTTGGAATGGATGGGGTGGAGGAGGAGTAGGGGAAAACAGAGACAACCATATTTGTACAATAAAAAATTTTCAAATAAAAATACACTTTATTAAAATAATAAATAGCAAAATTCTAAACCTGATTGTATGAATATTTTATGAACAAGGTTAGAATATGGGGAAAATGAAATGCTCTACTTATTCTCATTCTAGATCTGGTTTTGTAGATCAACAGTTGCATTAAACTCTTGTCTATATTTTGAAAAACACAAGTGAAGTACACTTTGTTCTCCAAATCAGACATGCTCCATACAGACAGACAATTTCCACACGAACATCACAGAACATATGTATTAAATAAAACTTTAACTTAGTCCAAACCTTAAATTCTATACAGAAGTGTTGTTCTTTGTAGAAGATTCTTTTTAAAGCTTTTTATTAATTGTTGTGTAACTACAGTTGTGTCCATCTTCTCCCCCACCACTCCTGCATACCCTGGCCATCTAAACTTCCCACCCTTGATCTTACCTCCCTTTGGATTTGTCCATGTGTCTTTTATAGATGTTCATGAAAACCCTTCCTCTTTTCCCCCCTACCACCTCTCCTCTGGTTACTGTCACTTTGTTATTAATTTTTATGTCTCTGATTATATTCTGCTTGCTTATTTCTTTTGTTGATTAGGATCCACTTATAGGTGAGAACATATGGTATTTATCATTCATTGCCTGGCTAATTTCACTTAGCATAATGCTCTCTAGTTCTGTTCATGGTGTCACCAAGGGTGAGAGTTCCCTCTTTCTTTCTGCTGCATAGTATTCCATTGTGTAAATGTACCATAGTTTTTTGATCCATTCATTTACTGATGGGCATTTAGGTTGTTTCTAGCACTTGGCTATTATAAATTGTGCTGCTATGAACATTGGGTGCATAGGTTCTTTTGGATTGGTGTTTTATGTTTCTTAGGATATAACTCCAGCAGTGGAAATGCTGGGTCAAAAGGCAGTTCTATTTTCAGTTTCCTGAGGAAATTCCATACTGTTTTCCATAGTGGCTGCACCAGTCTGCATTCTGACCAATGGTGCACTAGGGTTCCTTTTTCTCCACAACCTCTCCAGCACTTGCTGTTTGTTGATTTGTTTATGATGGCCATTCTCACTGTTGTGAAGTAATATCTCATTGTGGTTTTAATTTGCATCTCTGGGATGACTATTGATGCTGAGAATCTTTCCATATGTCCCTGGGCCTTCTGTATTCCCTCCTTGGGAATAGAACAGAAGTGTCTGTTCATGCTCTTAGCTTATTTTTTTTTAAGTTGGGTTGTTTGTCTTCCTGGAGTGGAGTCATGTGAGTTCCTCATATATTTTTGAGATCAAACCCTTGTCTGAAGTGTCATTGGCAAATATGTATTCCCACATGGTTGGTTCTCTTTGCACTTGAATGCTGTTTTTTAGCTGTGCAGAAAGTATTTATTTTGATGAAATCCCATTTGCTTATTCTTTCCTTTATGTCCCTTGCTATATGGGACTTATGGCTGAAAAGATTGCTACATGGAATATCTCATATTTTCACCCTGATGCTCTACTGTAGGACTTTTTTGGTGTCATGACTTATATTTAAGTCTTTTATCCACCTTGAATTTATTTTTGTGTATGGTGTGAGTTGGTGGTTGAGTTTCATTTTTTGCATGTAGCTTTCCAGGTCTCCCAACACCATTTGTTGAAGAGACTATTTTTACTACACTTTATGCCCCCTTTGTCCAATATTAATTGACCATAGAGACATGGGGTTATATCTGGGCTCTCTATTCTACTCCATTGATATATGTGTTTGTCGTTATGCCAGAACAAGGCTGTCTTGATTATAGTGGCCTTATAATACAGTTTGATATAAAATACTGTGATTCATCCTACTTTGTTCTTCTTTCTAAAAACTACTGTGGCTATTTGGGGTCATTTATGGCGCCATATACATTTTTGAAATGTTTTATTTATATCTATGAAATATGCCATTGGTATTTTAAGAGGGATTGTGTTGAATCTATAAATTCCATTGGGTAGGATGCAAATTTGGTGATATAGTCTTCCAATCCATGAACAAGGTACATCGTTCCATTTGTTTGTGTCTTCTTTAATTTCTTTCTTCAGTGTTGTGTAGTTTTCTGAGTACAGGTCTTTTACATCCTTGGTTAGGTTCACGCCTAGGTATTTTATTTTTCTTGTTGCTTTGTCAAATGGGATTTTTTTTTGATATCTGTTTCTGATATTTCATTATTGAAAGGCAAAAGTTCCTTCGATATCTGCACACTGACTTTGTATCCTGCTGTTTTGTCAAATTCACATATTCAGTTGAGAAATTTTTTGTTGGAGTCTATAAGATTTGCATTGTACACTATCATGTCATCCTCAAATAGTGACAGTTTTCCTTCCCACTTTTTATGTTACAGCTAAAAAGTCATTGTTAAGCACATGGTCATCTAGATTTTCTCCTATTCTATTTTCTTTCATAGTTTTGCATTTACATTTAGATCTGTAATCAATTTAGATTTCATATTTGTGAAGAGTGTAAGAAACATGTCTAGAATCACTTTTGTTTTACTGATTCCCAGTTATTACAATGCCATTCATTGAAATGACTATTCTCCACTGAGTTACTTTTGCTTCTTTGTCAAATATCAGTTGACTTGCTTCTTGTAAGGCAATCTCTGTGCTCTATTTTCCATACCATTGACCTACATGTGTATTTTTTGCTAATGACACACTGTCTTAATTACTGTAGATTTATACTAGTAAGCCTTTTTTAGGTCCTCACCCAAGGGTATATTTTCATTGCTTTTAGAGAGAGAGGAAGGGAGATAAAGAAACACTGATGCCAGAGAAAGAGAGAAGCGTTGATCAGTTGCCTCCTATAAGCACCCGGACCTGGGATCAAACCCACAAGCTAGGTATGTGCCCTGACCTGGAATCAAAGCTGCAACCTTTTGATTATGCGACAATACTCCAACCAACTAAGCTACACTAACCAGACCATATACTAGTAAGCCTTAAAGTCAGGTAGTGTTAATCTTCCAACGTTGTTCTTCTTCAATATTGTGTGTGTTGTTCTGGGTCTTTTCCTTCACACCAGTACTACAGTTTCTGTGTAGAGCCCTCCCTTCACATGGTCAAACTTTGGTCTATGTGGGCCTGATGAATGATGTTGGGCAGACCCTGATGAATCCCTGAGACCCAGTCCTACCACAAAGGTCCATGAGTAGCACATGGAAGGTGGCAACTAACCTTTGTGTACCCTGAAACTGTACCAAACAAGATGAACTTAAAGAAGCACGTACAAAGATACATCATAATTAAAATGGCAAAATTTAAAGACAAAGAAACAATCTTTTTTAAAAATATATTTTATTGATTATGCTATTACAGTTATCCTATTATTCCCCCTTCATTCCCCTCCACCCTGAACACCCTCTCCCACCCACATTCCCCCCCTTTACTTCAG
>CM052549.1:54155341-54176403 GCA_028533065.1 Trachops cirrhosus | reverse complement strand
CCCTATAATTCAGATGTTGGAACATTTAAAGGTGTCCCGGGGGTTCCTAAGCCTCTCCTCATTTTTTTGAATTCTTATTTCTTCATTCTTTCCTAGTTGTATGTTTTTTTCTTCCTTCTGGTCCACTCCATTGATGTGAGACCCATCTTTCATTCCATCACCATTGGTTCCCTGTGCATCCTTCTTCATTAAACTTATTGTAGCCTGCATTTTTTCATCTAATTTGTGACCAAATCAACCAATTCTGTGAATATCTTGATCACCAGTGCTTTGAACTGTGCATCTGATAGGCTGTCTATCTCTTGGTCGTTTAAAAGGATGGGTTCTGGGGCTTTCAATTCTTCTTCTGTTTGAGCCATCTTTTTGCTGTTTTTTGTTTTGTTTTGTTCTGTTTTTTGGTCTTGTTGAGCTCCTGTAGTGAGGGGCCGGGCCTTAGGAGTTCACCAGGGCGGGCACCCCAGTTGCTGGGTTGTGAAGCTGTATGTGAGGGCAGGGTCCGAGAAGGAACAATGGCACTTTCTCTGCTCTCGGTAGGACCCCAGACCCTTCCACCACTTTCTGCAAGCCAACCGGGCCCCTCTGGCACCAATTCTGGTGTGGGTGGGACTGTGCACCCCATGGGACCTTCCTTTTCAGTCAGTGACCCAAAGCTCTATTTCCCAGTGCTGGGACCCTGAGTTGGCAGCCGTGCCTTGCTTCACAATGGCCGCCTCGCTGGGTCTGTTGGTCGCCAACCCCTGGCGCGGCCCACCAGCCACTGCCTCTTGTGCACCCAGGGTCTGCCTGCTGTGGGCTTGCGCGTCTCCCCAGGTGCTCAGTTCTCCGCTCCATGTCCCTCACCTGGCTGCCTGACTCCGCCCCTCCTACCGGACTGGATGAAAGTGTCTATTTTTAAATCCTTGGGTGTCCGACTTCCATACAGTTCAATTTTCTGTCAGTTCTGGTTGTTATTTTGTTTCTATAGTGTTGTTGTCCCTATCTTGGTTGTGGGAGGAGGCACAGTGCATCTACCTATGCCTTCATCTTGGCCAGAAGTGCAAAGACAGAATCTTTTTTTTTTAAGATTTTATTTGTTTATTTTTAGAGAGGGGAAGGGAGGGAGAAGGAGAGAGAGAGAAACATTAATGTGTGGTTGCCTCTCATGTGGTCCCCACTGGGGACCTGGCCTGCAACCCAGGCATGTGCCCTGACTGGGAATCGAACCTACGATGCTTTGGTTTGCAGCCCGCGCTCAATCCACTGAGCTACGCCAGGCAGGGCAAAGACAGAATCTTAAAAGCAAGAGAAAGACAATTACCTGCAAGGAAGACCCTATAAGATTGTCCGCTGATTTCTCAACAGAAATATTTCAGACCTGAAGGTTTTAGCATGAAATATTTAAAGTGATGAAAAGCAAAGACCTACAACCAAAACTACTCTACTTAATAAGTTTATTATTCAGAATTAAGGTGAAATAAAGAGCTTCTCAGACAAGAGAAAGCTAAAGGAGTTTACTACCACAAAACAAGGATTAAAAGAAATGTTAAAGGGTTCTTCTTGAAAAAGAAAGAAAAAAAACACAGCACCATAATTATAAAGAATAGCAATAAACACACACCTCTATGTAATCTCCTTTAATGTAAATGACTTAAATGAGCCAATCAAAAGAAAAAGGTAGCTTAATGGATAAAACAAGACCCATATATCCTGTCTATAAGAAACCCACCTCAGAACAAAATATACACACTGACTGAAAGTAAAGAGATGGAAAAGAATATGAGAGGTCCCCCCAAATTGGGATTTATTTATAAAATTGTGTATTTATTCTTACATGTTTAAACTTCAGTAACCTTCAAATTATTCTCTATTTGACTGAATATATCTATTGAGACATTTTTACAAAGGCTCAAAACAGTTTTTGAGCTCTCAGATTTTGATGCCTTTTAGTGCTTCTGCCATTTTTTGTTTTGCCTCTTCTACATCAACAAAATGTTTGCCTTTGAGGACTTTTTTTCATCTGAGGAAACAAAAATGTCGCTCAGGGTGAGGTTGGGTAATTAGAGAGGATGGGTTATGGAGGCCATGCTGTTTTTGGTCAAAAAACTGCTGAACACTCAGAATGGTGTGGGTAGGTGCACTCATAAATCACCCATCATTATATGGGCAAACATGTGAAAAGAGCCTTCAAAAAAATTCACTGAAGCCAAAGGCAGTCTCTCACAACAATACCAGCTGGTACACTGATATAGATGGGTTCTTAGAACACTGACCTAGTGGGTGATGCCTGTACTACAAAGGGCCTGCCCTCCAGAAGATAATTTCATTTTTGCGGAGGTGCCCCCTCATATATCGTGCAACTGAAATAGAAAAAAAAAGTTGAGGTAGCAATGTTTATATCAGACAAGTTAGATTTCAAAACAAAGGCTATAAGAGACAAAGATGGACACTACATAATGATAAAAGGGACAACCCAGCAAGAAGATATAACCCTTTTAAAGATTTAGGCACCTAACATAGAAGCAACTCAATATGAAATGCAAATATTCATTGATATAAAGGAAAGAATCAAGAGAAATACAGTCATACTTGGGAACTTTTAATACCTCACTGAAATCAATAGGTTGCTCTTCCAGACAACTCAACAAAAAAAACCATCAGCTTTTAAATGATACACTAGATCAGATGGATTTCCTTGATATTTTCAGAGCATTTCAAACCAAGCATTTTCTCTAACCACAATGATATGAAACTAGAAATTTATTACAAGAAAAGAACTGAAAACACACAAAAACATGGAAGCTAAATAACATGTGACCCAACAATGAAGGAATAAAAAATGCAATCAAGGAAGAAATCACAAGATATCTTGAGACAAATGAAAATGAGCACACAATAATTGAAAACCTATGGATAAAGCTAAAGCAATCCAAAAAGGGAAATTCAGAGCAACACAGGACTACCTCAAAAAGCATAAAATATAAAATATACAATCTAAACTTACATGTAAAGGTATTAGAAAACCTGTAATAAACAAAGCACCAAATGAGTAGAAGAAAGGAAATAATAAACATTGGAGAAGTAATAAGTGATATAAGGACTAAACAAACAAATGAAAAAGAAACCAAGAGCTGTATTTTTGAAAGACAATCAACATTGACAAATATGTAACCAGACTCATAAAGAAAAAAAGAGAGGACCCAAATAAATAAAATCAGAAATGAAAGAAGAGTAACAACGGACACCACAGAAATACAAAAGATTGTAAGAAAATGTAACAAACGACTATATGCCAACAAATTTCACAACCAGAGAGAAACTGATACATTCCTACAAACATACATTCTTCCATAACTGGACAGAAAGAATTAGAAAATCTGAGCACAGTGATTAACACTAATGACATCAGAGTAATAATAAAAAAAAACTGCCAGATATTTTAATGATGTTAATTCTTCCTATCCATTCATATGGTAAGAACTTCCACTTATTTGTATCTTGTTCAATTTCTTTCTTCAGTGTCTTATAATTTTCCAAGTAAAGGTTTTTTACATCCTTGGTTAGCATTACTCCTAGGTATTTTATTCTTTTTGAAACAATTGTGAATGGGATTGTTTTCTTAATGTCACTTTCTGTTAGTTCATCATTGACATATAAAAATGCAACTGATTTCTGGATATTAATTTTGTATCTGGTTACTTTGCTGAATTCATTTATCAGTTCTAGTAGCTTCTTGGTGGAATCTTATGTACACTATCGTCATCTGCAACTAAAAACAGTTTTACAGCTTCATTTCCAATTTGGATGCCTTTTATTTCTTCTTCTTGTCTGTTTGCTGTGGCAGGACTTCCAGTACTGTGTTGAATAAGAAAAGTGAAAGCAGACATTCCTGTCTTGTTCCCAGAGTTAAGGGGAACAGTTGTAGGTTTTGCCCATTGAGTATGATGCTGGCAGTGGTTTTACCTTTATTATGTTTAAATATGTTCCCTCTAATCCCACTTTGCTGAGAGTTTGTATCATAAATGGGTGATGGATTTTATCAAATGAATTTTTTCATCTATTGATGTGCTTTGTGATGTGATTTTTACCCTTCATTTTGTTTATGTGGTGAATCACATTTATTGCTTTGTGAATGTTGTACCAACTTTGCACTCCTGGAATAAATTCTACTTGATCATGGTATATGAATTAACTTTCTGATGCATTTCTGTATTCAGTTTGCTAAAATTTTTAATGATATTACATCTATGTACATCAGGGATATTGGCCTGTGGTGTCTTGACCTGGTTTTGGAATTGGCATAATGCTGACCTCATATAATGGGATTGGGAGCTTTCCCTCCTCTTGAATTTTTGAACAAGTTTGAGAAGGAGAGGTGTTAGTTCTTCTCTGATTGGTAAAATTGACAGGGATTTTGTACCCATAGCAATCTATAGATTCAATGCAATTCTGTTCAAGATACCAGTGACATATTTTACTGAACTACAAAAAAAGTTTCAAAAAGTTTTAAGGAACCACAAAAAGCCTGGCATAGCAACAGTGATCTTGAGAAAGAATAAAAAAGTTGGAGGAATCACAACGTCTAATATCAAACTACACTATAAGGCCATAGTAATCAAAACAGCATGGTACTGAATAAAAACAGACACATAGATTAATGGAACAGAATAAAGACTCCAGAATAAACCCACATATTCAGAGTCAATTATATTCTATAGACAAAACAAACACATACAATGGGCTGTAGGTAATTTATTCAATGAATAATGTTGGGAAAATTGGACAGATACATGAGGAAAAATGAAACTAGACCACCTTCTTACACCACACACAAGAATAAATTGAAAATGTATTAAAGACTTAAATCTTAGACCCAAAATCAAAACTGTAGAAGAAAACATAGGCATAAAATCACAGACATTGCTTGTAGCAATATTTTTCAGACATTTCTTCCCAGGCAAGAGAAACAAAAGAAGAAAGATAAACAAATGGGCTTAGATTAAACTAAAAAAAAAAATTGCACAGCAAAGGAAAACATCAAACAATAAAAAGACAATCACAGAATGGGGGAACATACTCACCAACACACCTAATAAGGGGTAAATATCCAAAATGTATAAAGAACTTACAATACTCAACACCAAAAACAAAACAATTAAAAAATGGGCAAAGGACCTGAATAGACAGTTCTCCAAATAGAACATCCCAATAGCTAATAGACATATGAAAAGATGCTCAATGTCACTACTTATCAGAGAAATGCAAATTAAAATCACAATGAGATGTAATCTCACACCTGTCAGAATAGATCATCAATAAGGCAACAAACAGGTGTTGGCAAGGATGTGGAGAAAAAGGAGTCCTTTTGCACTATCAGTGGGAATGCAGATTGATGCAACTACTATGGAAAGAAGTATGGAGATACTTCAAAAAAAATTTAAGATGGATATGCCTTTTGACCCAGCAATCCCATTTCTGGGAATATATCTGAAGGAATACAAAACACTAATTCAAAAGAATATAAGCACCCCTATGTTCATTGCAGCATTATTTACAATTGCCAAGATATGGAAGCAGGCCGAGCATCCATCAGTAGATGCATGGATAAAACAATTACGGGTTTTTTAGGATGATGGTGGCAAAGTAAGTGGCAGCGGAGCCCACTTACTTGTGCACCCAACTATGACACTTAGCCATTCTTCCAAAAAACAAAATGAGCTGTCAATGGAATCTTAGCTGATATGAAGTATGGAAGCCAAAGTCTGCAGAGGATGCTTCAAAATGGGCAGTAAGGAGGTTTTATAAGGGGATAGGTAGAGTCCCCTGGCATGGTGCCAGAAACCACAGCTGCCACAGGGACAACATCCGAGGAGAACCTGGTCAGGAATAGCAGCCTAGTGGCTCCTTTCCCTCCCAGGGTGGGGAAACCACAGAACTGCACCAGGGATAACTTGAAATCACAGCCACTGGGGGAGAAACAGGCTGCACACATGCACACAGTTGGCAATGCACCCTAGCAGGGGCGGTGGTTGCTAGTCAGGAGATTCCCAGATTGTGGAGGGCATTGTGGCTGTTCCTGAATCTGGGAGAAGAGGACGGCCATGACTGGTTGAAATAAATTCTTGACTTGTCATAGAGTTGGAGTGTGTGGAAAGCCAGGAAGTGGGCCAGAGCCAGGGCACACAAAGAGACTTATCAAAAGGGGAACTAAGGCATGCTGGGCAGGGACCATGCATGTTTGTTGTTGCCTAACCAACAAGGAGGGAGTTGTGGGCACTATTTGCTCCCACTCAGTACACCTGGCAGATTGATCAATGGGATACAAAGCCAGGTGGTTTCTCAGCCCAGCCCGGGGCAATGACTCAGACTGGAGAATGTGAGCTGCAGAGTGCTGTGAGGGCAGTGGGCTAGAAACTGTGCACTTGTGATTATTGTTGGCCAGACTGAGCCCTCTTCCTTGGCATAACCACTGAGAAGGGAAAAGTGATTCCAGACCCCTCCTCCAGCGGAAGCAGGGGTGGGGTGTTGGCAGCGGATGGAGCAGATATGCAAAATCAGTGAGTAGACTTAACAACCAGCAGGAGTTTTTCTGCAAGAGGAAAACATTAAGATTAATACCTAAAAGGGCCCATTTTGAACTCCTCCAGAGACAAAGTGCCCTGGCTCCAAGGGCCCTATTTCACTGAGGACATCAAAACAGGAAGGTCAGAAAGGGTACAACAAGGGCATTGAGAGTGCCACCTCAACTTGGCTCACACACAGAGCTGTAGGTTACATCAAGCACTAGAGAGCTGACACACTTACACAGATTGACCCCTGCCTCCAATGAAATGGACAGCTATTTAAGCAGAAACTATACATTACAGGAAGTAAACTGGGACAAACTAAGATGGGAGGTGTAGGGGCAGGAGAAACGTACCCACAATTTTCCTAGAAGACCAAAAAGTGTCTCCCAGTGGAAATTATGGCTTCTCCCTGCCCTTACTCATTTGAGTGAGGAATTTTATTTAATTTTTACTCTCTCTCAGCCTGAGCTTTACCCCCTACTCTTATTAGTTTGTTTCCCCCATCCTCTCAAAATCATGTTTCTTTACCGTATAAATCTTATATTCACTTTTCTCTTTTGTACAATATTCTTATTCCCTTTCCACTTTTATTAAATTTCACTTAGCTGTGGTTGCTATTGACCTTCCTGTGGTTTGTCTGCAATTTTGCTACCATTGGTCCAATATCTTTTTAATTTTACTTCAAACTTCGTAGTATATTCTTCACCTTTCTTACCCCATTTTTTGTCATTGCCCTTCTGTATTTTACTTACATTTTACATTTTGTTGTCTCCTTTTCTTCACCATGGTTCTATCCCTGCTCTTATTAATTCTCCTCCTCAAAAACATTTCCCCTTTTTTAGTCATCTCATAGTCCCTTTTTCTTATAATATTCTTAATCTTTCTTCACCTTTATTAAACTTGGCTCAATTGTGGTTGATATTGCTGATGTATTGGGGGTGGATCCTTTTGCTGGTGTATGTTTGGATGTCTGGTTTGGATGCTGCTTTGTTAACCAACATCTGTATAACAGCATACAAGACCATGCAGGAGTTGTGACTACAAGGAAACACACTGGAAGGGAGAACCCACCAACAAAGAAGCCACCAACAAGCAAAGTCCAAGTACAACAAGGGAGCCCACACAAATGGAAGAAAGGGCAACCCTTGAGCATCCAGGCAAGGAGATCAAAGACAGCGCACCACTAAATCCCACAAAACTCCTGCCAAAGAAGTCCACCCCACAAAGAGCACAGGCAGGCACAGAAGAGCATCTGGAAATGCAGACACAAACAAGAAGAGTGACATAAAATGGAAAGACAAAGAAAGAACCCCCAATCAAAAGGGATAGAAGAATCCCCAGAAAAAGAGTTAAATGAAATGCAGGCAAGCAATGTATCAGACACACAATCTTAAAAAATGATTATAAGGATATTCAAGGAACTCAATGGCAACTACTAAGAACTACTGGGAACTACAACAGCATGGAAAAGGAAATAGAAACTATAAACAAGAACCAGGAAGAAATGAAGAATACAATACTTGAAATAAAAAATACAATATAAGGAATTACATGCAGGCTGGATAAAGCAGAGCACCAAACTACCAAGTTGGAATACAAGGTAGAAAGAAATGTTCAGGTAGAGTACCAAAATGAAAAAACATTCAAAAAGTATGAGATGGTTTAAGATCACTTAAGGATGACATGAAATGTAACAACATTCCCATCATAGTAATACAAGAATGAGAAGGGAATGAGCAAAGGATAGAAAATTTGTTTGAAAAAATGACAGAAAATTTCTCTAACTTGGAGAGGAGGAAAGCCATGCAAGATCAGGAAGCACAGAGGGTCCCAATCAAGAGGAACCCAAAGAAGCCTACTCCAAGACACATAATAATTAAAATGTCAAATTTTAAAGACAAGGAGAGAATCTTAAAGACAGTAAGGAAGAAACAGATAGTAATGTAAAAAGGAGTTCTGATAAGGCTAGCAGCTGATTTCTTAACAGAAACACTACAAGCCAGAAGGGAATGGCAAGAAATATTCGAAGTAATTAAAAGCAAAGGCCTGCTACCAAGACTGATCTACCCAGCAAAGTTGTCATCTAAAGTGGAAGGTGAAATAAGCCATTTCCCAGACAAAAAAAAAAAAAAGGCTAAAAGAATATATCTCCATGAAATCAGCACAGCAAGATATTTTAAAGGGACTGCTTTAAGAAGATGACGGAAAAGAGTGAGAGAGAGGGGCACACAGGTACAAAGGGGAAAAATGAATAAACACCTATCAATAAAGACTTAAATGTAGGTGGATTAAGTGCTCCAATCAAAAGACAGTGTAGCTAAATGGATTAAAAAACATGATCTGCATATATACAGTCTACCAAAGACACACCTCAGAATAAAAGACAAACACAGACTGAAAGTGACAGGTCAGAAAAAAATATTCCAAGGAAATGGAGAAGAAAAAAAGTCAGTGTATTATAGAAAGCAAAATATTTTTCAAAATAAAGGGCATAAAAAGAGACAAAGAAAGTAACTTTGTAATTCGTAAGGGAAGAATTCATCAAAAAGCTATAAACATTGCAAACATATATGCTCCCAACATAGGAACACCCAAATATATAAGGAAAATCTTGGAGGACTTCAAGAAAAATATAGAAAGCAACACAATTATAAAAGTGACTTTTAACACTCCACTGTCAACAATCAACAGATATTTCAAACAAAGAATCAAAGGAACATGTGGCATTGAACAATATGCTAGATCAAATGGACTTAACAAATACACAGAGATAGCGGGCAGGTATTCAGTGACCAGAGGGGAGAGGGGAGGGAATTCCAGGGGAGAAGGGAATGGTTTACAGGAACAAATATAGAGGACACATGGACTAAACTAGGGGGGTTGGAAAGGGGAGGGAGGAGGGGAGGAATGGGTGGGTGGGCTGGAATGGGAATAAAGGATAGAAACTGTAATGAATAAACTAAAATAAAAAAATTTTTAAAAAGCACAATGAACAAACAAAATAGAAACAAACTCAAAATACAAAGAACAAACTGATGGATCCCAGGTGGAAGGGGTTGGGGGACTGGGTGAAAAAAAGGCATGGGGTTAAGAAGTACAGACTGACAGTTACAAAATAGTCATGAGGATGTACAGTACAGCATAGGGAATTAGCCAATGTTATTGTAATAATTGCATGTAGTGTGGAGTGGGTACAAGACATATAGGGGGTCACTTTATACATAATTATCTAACCACTATGCTGTGAACCTGAAACTAATATATTGTATGTCAACTGTAATTGAAATTTTTTAATTTTAAATGTTATTTGTGATAAAAAGAGCCATTTCCCTTCCTATAAAAAAAACAAATACACAGAGAGCTTTTCACCCCAAAGGAAAATACACATTCTTTTCAAATGCACATGAAACATTTTCAAAGATAGACCACATGATAACACAAAACAAGCCTCAACAAATTCAAGAAAATTGAATCATAGCAAACATTTCCTTACACCGCAATGACTTGAAACTAGAAACCCACCTCAAGGAAAAGTTCAAAACAATCAAATGCATGGAGACTGAGTAACATGTTAATAAACAATGAATGGGTAAGCAATGAAATCAAGGAAGAAATCAGAAGTTTAAGGAAACAAATGACAAGGAACACACAACAACCCAAAACCAGTGGGACACAGAGAAGGAGGTCCTGAGAGGGAATACAGGCCTAATGAAAAAGACAGAAAAAAATTCAAATAAATCAACTAACTCTTCATCTACAAAAACTAAAGGAACAACAGCAAACAAAGGCCAGAGTAAGCAGAAGGAAGGAAATAATCATGATCAGAGCAGAAACATATAATCTAAAAGAATAATTCAAAAGATCAATAAATCCATGAGTGGGTTATTTGAAAAGCTAAAATCGAAAAGCATTTCACCAGCCTCATCATGATAAAAAGAAAGACACAAATAAATAAAATAAGAAAGGAAAGAGAAGAAATGACAACAGATACCACAGGAATACAAAGGGTTGTAAGAAATTACTACAAACAACTATATGCCAAGAAATTTGGAAACCTGAATGAAATGGACAAATTTCTAGAAAAATAATCCTCCAAAACTGAGTAAACAAGTTGCAGAAAACCTGAATAGACAGATGTCAGTGAATTTGAAGGAGTAAAAAAAAAAAAGGAACAACAGAAAAAGCCCTGTGGTGAATGGATACATAGGAGAATTTTACCAAACATTTAGGGAAGAGTTAATCCCAATTCTTCTATTTCAAAAAATCCAAGTAGAAGAGAGACTCATAAACTCTTTTTATGAGATGTGTATTATCCTTACTCCAGAACCTGATAAAGACACAACAAAGAAAGAAAACTTCTGGTTAATATCACTGATGAACATAGACACTAAAATCCTCAAGAAAATGTTGGCTAACTTGATCTAGCAATACACTAAAAAGACCATACACCATAATCAAGTGCTATTCATCAAAGGAATGCATGAATGGTACAATATATGCAAATCAATAAATGTAATAGGAAAATAAACAATATGGAAGACAAAAATCACATGATCATATCAATAGATGCTGAAACACCATTTGATAAAACACAGCCCATTCCCCATTTATGATAAAAACACTCAGCAAAGTGGGAATTTAGGGAGTATCCCTTAACATAATAAAGACCATATTCAAGAAACCTACAACCAACATTATACTTAATCGACAAAAACTAACAACTTTTCCCATAAGAGCAGCGACAGGATAAGGTTGTCTGCTTTCATTTCTATTCAACATAGTACTGGAACTTCTAGCTATAGAGATCAGAAAGGAAAAAGAAATAAAAGGCATCCACATTGGAAAGGAGCATGTAAAGTTGTCATTCTTTGCAGATGACATCATAGTGTATATGGAAAACCTTATAAGCTCCAAAAAAAACCTACTCAAACTAATAAATGAATTTGGCAAAACTGCGGGATGCAGAGTGAACACTCAGAAGTCAAAGGCATTTTTGTATACCAATTAAATAACAGAAACAGAAATTAGAGGAAAAATTTCCATTTACTTTATAAAAGAAAAATAAAGTACCTAGGAAAACCTCACCAAGGAGTTAAAAGACCTGTACTCAGAAAACTATAGAACACTGAAAAAAAAAAGAATTTAAGGAAGACACAAATAAGTGAAAGCATAAACTGTGCTCACAGATTGGAAGAATTAACATAATTAAAATGTCCATACTACCCAAAGCAATTTATAGATTCATTGCTATTAATCCCTATTAAAGTACCAATGACATATTTCACAGATATAGAGCAAAGATTTCAAAAATTTGTATGGAACCATAAATAACCATGAATAGCCATAGCAAATTTAAGAAAGAAGAACAAAGTAGGAGGGATCACAATACCTGATATCAAACTATATTACAAGGCTGCTATAACCATAACAGTCTGATACTGGCATAAGAACAAACACATAGACCAGTGAAACAGAACAGAGAGCCCAGAAACAAACCCATGTCAATATGAACAATGGATATTTGACAAAGGGGGCAGGAACATAAATTGGAGTAAAATAACCTCTTCAGTAAGTGGTGTTTGGTGATCTGGACAAGTGCATGCAAAAAATGAAACTAGACCCCCAAATTTCACCATGTACTGAAATAGACTTAAGATGGATAAAAGACTTAAATATATGTTGTGACTCCATGAAAGTCCTAGAGGAGAACATAAGCAAGAAAATTTCAAATATCCCACAAAGCAATATTTTCATTGATACATCCTCTAGGGCAAGAAATATAAATGAAAGAATTAACAAATTGGGCTTCATCAAAGTAGAAATCTTCTGCATGGCTAAAGAAAAATATCAAGAAAATTAAAAGGAAGCAACTGTATGGGAAAACATATTTGCCAATGATACCTCAGACAAGGGTTTGATCTCCAAAATATATAAAGAACTCACATGACTCTACACCAAGAAGACAAACAGTACTATTAAAAAATAGGCAAGGGACATAAACATAAACTTCTCTAAGGAGGACATACAGAGGGCTCATAGTCACATGAAAAAATGCTCACTGTCACAAGCTATCAAATGATGCAACAACACTGAAACAACGAGATATTATATCACACCAGTGAGAATGGTCATCATTAAGAAATCAACAAACAAGTGTTGGTGAATCTGTGGAAGAAAGGGAACCCTGGTACGCTGTTGGTGAAAATGTAGACTGGTGCAGCCACTGTTGAAAACAGTATGGAATTTCTTCAAAAAAAAAAAAGATGGAACTGCCTTTTGATCCAGCAAAGCCACTGCTGGGATTGTACCCTAAGAATCCTGAATCACCAATTCAAAAGAATTTATGCACTACTATGTTCATAGCAGTGTTATTTAAAATAGTCAAATGCTGAATACAGCTTAAGTACCCATCAGAAAATTAGTGGTACATTTACACAATGAAATACTATGCAGCAGAAAGAAAGAAGGAGCTCATCCTTCTTTACAGCATGGATGGAACTGGAGAGCATTATGCTAAGTGAAATAAGCTGGGTGGTGAAAGTTATCTCACCTATAATTGGAACATAATCAACAAAACAAACAAATGAACAAAATAGAACCAGAGATATGGAAATAAAGAACTGACAGTGATCAGAGGGGAGAGGTGAGGGAGATCACAGGGGAAATTAAGAAGATACAAATAAATAAGAGCACACACCATGTTAATGAATAGAAAGAATTAACATTATTGAAATGTCCATATTTTACTACCAATCTATACATTCAACTCAAGATATTAATGGGGTATTTCACTGAACTAAATAAAATATTCTATATAATTTGTGTGGAACCACAGTAGATCCTGGAAAACAATGACAGTCCTCAGAAAGAAGAACAATGAGATATTACCTCACACCTGTCAGAATGGCTATCATCAAAAAGTTCACAAATGAGAATTTTGGCAAGAATGTGGAGAAAATGATACCCTCATGCACTGTTGGTAAGAATGCATATGAGTGCACCCAGTGTGGAAAACAGTATGGAGCATCTTTAAAATATTAAGAAAGTATATGCCTTAACACCCAGTGATTCCACTTCCAAAAATATATCCAAAAACTCAAAGTACAAATTTGAAAGAATATATGCATCCCTATGTTCATTGTAGCATTATTCATGACAGTTGAGCTATGGAATCAACCCAAGTGCCCATAAATAAATGATTGGCTAAAGATGTTGTGGTACATATATGCAATGGAATGTTACTCTGTCATAAAAAAGAATGAATTCTTAACCATTTCAGACAGCATGGACAGACCTATAGTGTATTATGCTCAGTGAAATCAATCAGTCAGAGAAAGACAAATACCATATGATTTCACTTATGAGTGGGTGAAGAGGTGATGGTACTAAGGAGAGTAAATTGGTAATTACAAAATAGTCACAAGGAATTAACACAGCATCAGAAGTATAGTTAATAATATTGTGATAACTATGTATGGTGTCAATTGGAATACTGGAAATACCAAGGGAAATACTCTGTAAAGTGTATCCTTGTCTAACCACTAACCCATACACTTAAAACCAATACCTAGTATAATTAATAATTAGTAAAATAACTAAAAGTGTACATATAATGAGTTTCAAGCTACATATTTGATAATAAAGGTAAACTGTTATTTCAAATAGTCTTTCAGATAATCAAATATTTTGGAATATTTGTCTTGAGTTATTTATATTTAATTTTTTCTTCTTTGTTTTCTGGTCCTCACTCACCATCTCCCCACCTTTTACAGCATTTTTAATTCATTTTGTTTTAAACTTTTTATATGTATGGACTTTTAAAAAAGGGAAAATTGCCTTCATTGGACTACTTTCTATTTATGATTTTCTTTTGTTTTTCACCTATCTTCCAAACCTTCCCCTTTAGCAACCATCAGTTTGTTCTCTGTATCTATGGGTCTATTTCTGTTTTCTTTTGTTTATTCATTTTTAAGGTAAAATCACAAAGTATTTGCCTTTCTCTGTCTGACTTACTTCACTTATATCCATTCATGAATCCAACAACACCCATTTTTAAGACTGTATATTTGCATAGTCTGAAGTTTACCATCTAATTTGTGATCAGATAGTATTGTACTATACTGAAATAATTTGATGTTTCAAAGAACCAAATTTGTTGATATGAGCTTTTTCTAATATTCCATCACAATAAATTAAGAAACATACAAGAAAAACCCAGTGAAACATATCATTGCATTTAAGATAATAATATTATTTAAAGTGTTTATTTCTCCATACCCTCACTACCCAAGGTACCACTGCTTTGCTGTGATAGATTCTGTGTGGGTCATGCAAATATCCATATTTCTCTGTGGCATCTGTGGTCAGGAAATGCTCAGTGTGTAGCTTATTTCTAGAAAGTAAATTGGGCTTGATGTTGTCAATGTATGTATTAATTTTGCTCCTTGTTTCACTTCAAATTTTACAGTGATATTTGCCTTTAGCTCTATCTCTTCACTTCATAATTTTATTGTACTCATTTTTGTAACCTCCTTAAATCTTTTTTGGAAAAAATAGAAAATACATTATAAGGAAAACAGTAAGTAAACACTAATTAAATACTCTATTTTTTAAAAGTTTTACAATATAAGTAAAATGAAATCTAAAACAGGATTTCAAGAAAGGCTTGCAACTCTTAAGGCTTTGTGTTGGATTATAGCTGCAAGCAATATATATTTTTTAAAGTGTGTATTAAAGAAAAAGAGAAAGCACAAAGTTTCAGGAAAGTAAATGCATCAGGGACTAGAAGAGAGACAAATCAGAATGCTGTTTGGGTGTTTGGCAGTCTTCTTGAACCATAACACTTTTTCCTCCTAGAAACACTAAATAAGTAAATAAATAAAGACTGACTGATATGAAATATAAAACCTCAGCTAGAAGGAAACTGAACCTCAACCCTAAAGTCAGGCCACATACTCTTTGAATTTCTTCTATGCTCACAATGATTCCACCATAACAAAATAATGGAAATGTTGTAGTCTACCTATAAAATTTATAATTATTTTGACATACTAAATAGTATTCCCTATTTTTGTGAATGATTACAATTAACAGGAAATTATTCAAGGCCCATATATAAAATGTGTGTTATTTATAAAATCTGACACAGAGTACTAGTTTAGCAAACCAAAATTACAAGAGGGAAAAATGATTGCCTTTTCTCTCTTGCAAAGATTTAAGTGGCTCAACGCATTGCAGTACATAAGTTCAAAATAGTCAAGCAACTGTATACAAAATGGATTTAAATGACACCTGTATTACTGCAGCTTAATACTAAAATAAGTAAAATTTTTCTTTCTAGGTTGACTCAAGCAGAAATCAATATTGGAAAAAACTATAAGGGAAATATATACCAATTTTGTTATTCTCTGCATAACAACAAAAGTAACCAAAATAACAAAGAGAATATTAAGATAAATAAGACAGACCTATTATTTATACTACCTCATCTGACAAAAAAATGGGAGAGACATAATAAAATGGCAAACATTCCAAAGCTGAAACTTAAAGGTCAACATGTAGGCTTCCAAATTAAATATCCCAGAAAGTTGGAAATTCTAGTTTTCTAATCCGCTTGTGGAGAACAGGACAAGTAAAATGGCATTGGTCCAGTCAAGGTAGCATGAAGTATATAAAACAAAATGGCATCATTCATGTCAACTAAGATGGCTGCCAGCAGCCATGACACTTTGTTTCAAGATGGAAACTACCTAAATCATGTTACACATGGCAAGGAGACACTCCTAAGATATCTACACACATGACCAGAACAGACAGGGCTGCAGAGCAGGACTACCCATAGACTAACTCTTGGGGAAATTCCCCACTTGTCATCAGCAATACCAAGATACTTATCAAGAGACCCAGAAGGGTGGAGTACACCACTTTCAGGGATTTAACTGAGTAGGCTTCAGACCACTGCTGAGACAGCTAGGCTCCACACACCAGTGTGCTGCTCCACACCATGCTGGTCATCCTTGGCATCGGCCACTGCAGACTCTGCCCTGCTTGACTGAGGATGTCATCCACCCTGCTGCCCATCTGGCTTCAGAGATTCCTACTTGCAAGACACTGATGGTTCCCTTACTCCCTTTGTTGTGTCATGGACAGACGTGCAGACTGACACTCTGGGACTAGGATTCATTATCCCCCAATTCTCTCGTGTGATGTTATTACTGATTGTTTCTGAGTTATTAACATTGTTGTTAGGTTAGTATAAACTTATTAAATCTGCAGTAATAAAAGCTGAGTGAATGTGCATTAATAAAATCCAAATGAACAGAATAGACATCTGTGTTGGCTCCCTGTTATCTCTTGGTGGCAGTGTAGGACTGGTGGTAGTATAGGAGGCTTGGCACTTTTAGTTCTTAAGACCCAGATCAGAGAACCCAAGCAGGGACTGAGGGATGGCTTATAGGAAAGACTATATTGCAAACATACACTTTCAACACTGCTAAACAAATAAATTCTAAGAACAACTTAATTCTTGTTGAAGTACATTAAAGTCAAGAAGATGAGACCAAGTAAATATTCAAACAAACATGAAACATCCTGCCTATTATAGAGAAAGGTGCTAAATGTTAGTGGACATGTAAAAAGTGAACAGTTTCAAGTTTCATGTGAATTTTCTATTCTCAATGGAGTGACTAAGAACAACCAATTACTGTATTTGGGGAGAGAAAACTAGTCCTTGCACAAACACATCCAGAGTCACTGCAATTACATTCCTCCTAGTCAAATAAACCATGTGAAATTTTATTTGGTGTACAAAGGCACATCTACAGTAAGAATATTTCCACAATAACAATTTTTCTAAAATTCAATGTAGAATTTTTTAAGATTTCCAATAATTGAAAAAAATGTAAATGGGTATACTTTTCTTTAATCCTCATCTGAAGATATTTTTTTTTACTACTTTCAGAGAGAGAGGGAGAGAGAGATTCAAAGAAAAAAAGTTGACTGGTTGCCTTCTCAAGCACTTCTACTGGGGATCGAACCTGCAACCTGGATATGTACCCTAATCAGGAATTGAACACACAACCTTCCAGTCTATAGGATGATGTTCCAACCATCTGAGCCACACTAACTAGACCTTTAAAATGTGCTTTAAAGTCATAGATGGAAAGTCAAACATATTATAAGCCTGCTTTTTTTAATTTTTATTTTAAATTTATTTTTAACATCTGTTATTGTTGTTCCATCACAATTTTCTGCCTTTTACCCCCACCCCTTCCCACCACCCCAGCCTTTCCCACCTCCCTCCCCTGTCAAATTTCTTTATAAAGTAAGATAAATAAATAAATTGCATCTAGTAGCTTCTTGAAGTAGACAGAAAACCTCAGAAAAACTAATATAATAATGTTGTAAAACAGATTAGACCAATTACCTTTCCTTCATTTAAAGGAGAGATCAGCAATGTATGAGAGACTGTGTCTTAATATGGAATATGCCATATAAGATTTACTTGCATTTTTTCATGCCATTTTGAAGACTGAAATTCAGCACTGTTTGAGACAAACATGATTAGAGCAGGAACTTCTTGACTAGGCTTTGTAGACAACTGCGTGGTCAAAGTAGGATCAAAAGAAGTCATTTTCTCCCCACTTCAAGTTTATTTTTTTAGACAAATGACATGGGTTACTTTCTTCCATTCAGGCATTAGAAAATGTATATTGTGTTGTACTAACAAGAGCTTGTGTGATCCGAAAGAAAACAAGAGCAATTCAGTCCCACCACTGACTATGTAACTTTGAGTCAGTTACTTATTCTCACAAAATCTCTTATAAATAAAATGGAAAAAATAATGTAATAATTTGTAAAAAAATTGGCAGACTGCATGAACTATATGAATCATTTATTATAAGGCAGAGAGAAAAGCAAATAAAAAATAAAAAAAATAGTGGAAATAAAAACATGGTATAAATATTGTAATAAAATATTTCAAACTTTAGATGAAAGTTAGAAATCACAAAAGTTTAACCACGCAACTGGAAATTGAGAGGTAAAATAAGATGAACCAGTAGTAAATAACATTACAAAGAAAAAAGAAAAGCCATACAAGAACCTAATAAACTATAAGCAAGAGGCAAATTCTACCAAATTTGGAAGAAACTTATTGTTCCATCTTGCATACTGTGCCACAAAATAAAGCAAAGACAGAAACACTCCTACCCTAATACCTCAATCAGAAAAGTACTGTATAAGAGGGAAAAGATAGACCAAAATTCTAAATATGAGTAAGCTGAGGCCTGCAGGCATAAGAAATAATGTATTATCTATTACGATGAATTAGAGTTTAATCACAACATGCAAGGGAAATTTAACAATAGAAAAGCTAGAATTTAACTCAATAGAAAATGGGGCAGTTCTACTCTTCTCAACTGTAGAAAAATAACATTTCATAGGGATCATCATCTTCTTGTGTTTTAATATATCTTAAAAACTAGTAGTAGTTTATTAAATCTTATCAACTATCTTCCAAAAATATTAGAAATCCTTTAAAATCAAGAACAAAACAAAGATGCCTACAATGAGTGCTTCTTCCAACACTGTAGTAGAAGTTCTTGTTAGCGGAGAAAAAAAGAAAAAATAATATCAGGTAGAAGATTTGAAAAAAGAAGAAATAAAACTGGTGATTAGCACATTGTTGGGAACCACCCTCCCTGGTTTCAGAAGCTGTAACCCCTGCCAAGGCTAAGGCTAAGGGAGTGACTTTGAAATGTAAGCCACCAAGGAAACAAAAGCTTATCTCCCTGGTAGGAGCACTGCTTCTGCTCCTCTTTCCATAATTGGCCCCCAATGCTTGGTCGGTTAGCCAATGATGGGTAAGATTCCCCAAGGGGGGAACAACCTAAGATAGGCAAGATCACGTGGGAGGCCACCAAGGAAGGACTTTGGGGGTACAGCAAAAGGAGGTGATGGACCATCACCCCTCAGCTTTGACAAAGCCTGAGTCCTCATTCTGTCTGGGAGAAGTCTCCTAATCTCTTGGCTGCCTCACTTCCCTTGCTCCACCTAAGCCTGAAACAATGCCTGCCTTACTTCCCTTGCTCCACCTAATCCTGAAACAATGGCAGGGTGGTGCAGCCCTGTGCTGGAAAGGGCAGGTTCCCAGGGCAATCAGGCCTAAGAAAGAATATGTAAAATCCTGTGAAACCTGCTTTGTTTAGAATGCTCTCAATTAAATGCTAAGGGTCCAAGCAAGAAGTGAGCTTGTTCCTCAAAGCTTTACAGCTCTTTAGCTATCTGATCCTGACTCAATAGGCCCTCAGAGTTCTTTGTTATCTATTGTTTTATCCTTACTGCCTGACAATGATTAATGAGCTTTACCTGCAATCCTGTGCAAATGAACCCAATAAAAGCCCATTCAGGAACAGGCTCCCGGCCCTTCTTTGAGAGATTGGCCGCCTTTCCTCCCCAAGCAGATCATGTCTTGGTAGACTTATTCTCATCCATAGCAGCTGGGGTGGGGGGCCCTGCGGGCAGAGACCCCCCCACAGCACATGACACAATTTTTGAAATGAGAAATCTATTTTTGTACAATAATTTAACAACATAAGGAATAAGTATTCTAAAAACATAAATATTCAGAAATTTCTATATTCTTCTTAAAGAAAATTGGAAAACTTTATTCAAAGACATTAAGAATATATAGAGCAGAAAGTGTATTCTATAGGAAGACTCAATAACTCTCAGAGTTCCCCCATACTGACGTATGCAGTAAGTGTTATTCCCATGAAAATCCTAAAGGATTTCATTTAAACTGCCAAAGTGTTCATAAATTCATATGGAAAAACAACTGCATAAGAATATTCAAGACACTTCTTGAAAACAGTATATAATTGAGAAAGCATGGACTACTCAATAACAGTGCTAGATTATTGGTTAGACATAGAATGAAATGTAATTCATGTTATTCATAAAAAATATATATCCCTCATAGAATGAAGATGTAAGTGAAAAATGTAAAACTTTAAATTTTTAGTATAAAATAAAGGAAAATAATATTGCAAATTATAAGATTGGAAATGTATTCTTAAATAAGAAACCAAAATTTCTAACTTTAAAAGAAGAATAATTGATAAATTAAATTAAAATTAAGAACATCAAAACTTTCCTAATGAAATTTTTAACAAAGCAACACAAATTGGAATGATGTATCTATAATAATGTACCATCACAAATTAGGAAAATGGTTTTGCTATCTAATTATCCACATATCTACCTATCTATCATCTACTTATGTAACAAAGTATTGTATATGTAATATATAAAGAATTCCTTATCATCAAAAAACAATAGACCCATAGGAGGAAGATGGTGGTGAGGTAGGAGGGAGCAGATTCCACTTCCCCTTACACATGGGAGAAAAACCTACCAGTCTACAGAGGAACAAAGCAAACAGACAACAGTACCTTAGCATATATGAAAATAAGAGACCAAAAATTGTAGTGGACACTGAAAAACCAGATGGTAAGGAGA
>CM052549.1:54088809-54154841 GCA_028533065.1 Trachops cirrhosus | reverse complement strand
TATCATCAAAAAACAATAGACCCATAGGAGGAAGATGGTGGTGAGGTAGGAGGGAGCAGATTCCACTTCCCCTTACACATGGGAGAAAAACCTACCAGTCTACAGAGGAACAAAGCAAACAGACAACAGTACCTTAGCATATATGAAAATAAGAGACCAAAAATTGTAGTGGACACTGAAAAACCAGATGGTAAGGAGAGTGCTTCAGGACAATAAGGTCCCAGGGACCAGCGTGGGGACCAGGGTGGCTGCAGCCCCAGGCCTGGCACATGCTGGGTCTGCCACATGGTCTTTGGGAGAGAGCCAGGTCAACTGCTCCCTCCCTGACCAAACAATGTTTAAGTAGCACTGGGAGAGACCTGGTCATTTGAAGTCCCAGAGAGGGGAATAAGGACTCAGTGGCAAACACAAAGGGTCTGTCAGCACCAATGAAGTCTGTGCACTCCAGCAGAATTGAGATTCGAGCAGTGATAGGCCCTGACCCCGATAGTCACTAGTCTGGCTGGAGAATTGGCTGTGCTAGAAGCCAGGCTGCTGGACAGAGCAGCAGGCTTGAGTAGGAGGAATTTCTCAAAAAGGAAAAGGGAAAGAGAGAAACTGTTTGGGGAATTCTGCAGCAATCGCTCCAGCCTACTCCCCACTCAGCCAGGCAGCAATCCCCATGTTGAGCAGAAGGTTGCAGGAAGGCCCTGCCCACCCACATAGCACTGGGAAGGGTGTGCATCCAAACCCAAGAGACCGAGGCATACTGGCTAAATACTTCACAACACCCCTCCCATATCTTAGCCCACTTCACGGTTTCCTGAACTCTAGTACTGTAGTGGTTAACTCCATTCTCTCACGTACTACAACAATTCACTATCCTTTACTCTCACCTAACCTCAGAATCTGAACTCCTACAACCTCTCTGCTTTCTAGATGCAACTCACAATCCTTCCCTCCCCAACAAGAGTCTTATCTTCTTTCCATCCTTTCTAAAAATTGGCTAATTGGGTGGAAGATCACGATTAACACCATACATAGCCAAAGGATCTCCTATATCTTTTCTACCAGCCGCTACTGTAAATATCACAGAATACTTTCCTGCTGTCTTAAACTATTTTGCCTTCCCCCTCCCACTGATCACAAAAAACAGTAAGTGAGAGTGGTGAACACCAGAATACCCACTGGAAGATGAAACCCAACAACAAAGGAACCACCAATAGATAACGACAGAAGAAGGTGAAGGAGGGAGTGGAAACCACACAAACCTCAATCCAGGACCTATATGGAAATACAACTAAATAGTGGAGAAACTTCCCAATACAAACAACTGAACAAGAGCAAGAGAGACTCCTCAAAACCTTGTATACACAGAAGAATAAGCTTCAAGATAACATGCCCTCATCAGCACAACAAAATATAAGAGGTGATGGACAGAGTGACCCTGGTGGGAAGTAACCACCAAAGAAAGACACAAAAACAATAAAAACCCAAAGAGAAACACAGACCCAACTTAAATGATAGCCCAAGACCAGTGAGCTTGGGAGATCAAGTAGACTGCAACACTGAATCTCACAGGTATTCTAACACAGAAGTTCACACCATAAACTCAGGGAGTCAAAACAGATCAATTTAAGAAGCTGAGGCTAACAGGATGAGTCTCACAAACAAGGGAAGACAAAGAAACAATCCCCAAATGAAAGGAAAGGAGGAAGCCTCGGAAATAATGCTAAATATAATAGAGGCAACTCAACTATCAGATAAAAAGGTCAAAGCAATGGTTATTAGGAAGCTCAATGAGCTCACAATGAATTACCAAAAACTACAGGAAAACTACAATGAACTCACTGCAAAGTATATCAACATGAAAAAAGAAATAGAAACTATCAACAAGGGCCAAGAGGAAATTAAGAATACAGTTTCTAAACTGAAGAACACAGTAGAAGGAATCAAAATCAGGATCAATGGAGCAGAAGATCTAATCAGTGAGTTGGAGGACAAAGAAAAAAAAAACACCCAAAAAGAGAAAGAAAAGGAAAAGAGACCCAGAAAGAATGAAGAGGGATTAAGAGAAATGCAAGACATTATGAAGTGTAATAACATCTGTAAAATAGGGATAACAGAAGGAGAAGAAGAAGAGCAAGGGATAGAAAATCTATTTGAAAAATTAATGATGGAAAACTTTCCTAATTTCATGAGAGAAAAAGTCACACAAATCCAGGAAATACAGAGAATGCAAATCAAGAGGAACCCAAAGAGGGCCACCTCAGGACACATCATAATTAAAATGGCAAAATTTCAAGATAGAGAGAATCTTAAAGGCAGCAAGGGAGAAACAGGAAGTAACATACAACAGAGCCCCAATAAGATTAGCAGCTGACTTCTCAATGGAAACACTCCAAGTCAGAAGAAAATGGCAAGAAATATTTCAAACTAATGAGAACCAAAGGTTGGAAACCAAGGCTACTTTACCCAGAAATGCTCTCAATCAAGAGAGAAGTCCAAATAAAGAGCTTCCCAGACAAAAGAAGTCTAAAAGAATACACCTCCACCAAACCAGCTCCACAAGAGATGCTAAAGGGACTGCTTTAAGGAAAGGAAGGAAAAGAGAGAGACAGAGAGAGAGAGAGAGAGAGAGAGAGAGAGAGAGCGAGAGAGGAACACACATACAAAAATGGCAATGAATAAGTACCGATCAATAATAACCTTAAACATAAATAGATTAAATGCTCCAATCAAAAGACATAGTATAGCTAAATGGATAAGAAAGCATGACCCACACATATGCTGCCTACAAAAGACCTTCCTCAGAACAAAAGACCCACATAGGCTGAAAGTGAAGGGCTGGAAACAAATTTTCCAAGTGAATGAACAGGAAAAAAAAGCCAGGGTAGAAATACTCATATCAGACAAAATAGACTTCAAAAAAAGGCCATAAAGAGAGACTCAGAAGGTGACTTCAGAATACTCAAGGGAAGAATTCACCAAGAAGACATAAATATTGTAAATATATATGCACCCAAGATAGGATGATGCAAATACATAAAGAAAATCTTAGAGGACTTTAAGAAAGATATTGACAGCAACATAGTCATAGTATGGGATTTTAACACCCCACTGTCAAAAATGGGCAGATCTTCCAAACAAAATATCAACAAAGATATTGTGGCATTGAACAATGTCCTAGATGAAATGGACTTAACTGATTTATATACAGGCCTTCATCCCAAAAAAACAAAACACACATTATTCTCAAATGCACATACAACATTTTCAAAAACAAACCACAATACAGGACACAAAACAAGCCTCAACAAATTTAAGAAAATTAAAATCATACCAAGCATTTTCTCTGACCACAGGGGACTGAAACTAGAAAACAGCCCAAGGGAAAAAGCCCAAAACACTCAAAACCATGGAGATTGAAGAACATGCTATTAAAAAATGAATGGGTTAAGAATGAAATTAAGGAGGAAATAAAAAATTTTCTGGAAATAAAAAAAAATGAACTCACAACAACCTAAAACATATGGGACACTGCAAAGGCAGTGCTAAGAGGGAAGTTCGTAGTGATACAGGCCTACCTAAAAAAAGGTAGAAACATTTCAAACAAACAACCTAACATTATGTCTGTAAGAACTGGCGGAACAAAAACAAAGGCAGCCCAGAGCAAGTAGAAGGAAGGAAATAACCAAGATCAGAGCACAATTAAATGACATACAGACTAAAACCAAAATTCTAAGGATCAGTGAATCCAAGAGCTGGTGCTTTGAAAAGATATACAAATTCAAAAAGGCTTTAACCAGGCTCATCAAGAAAAAAGAGAGAAGACCCAAATAAACACAATCAGAAATGAAAGACAGATTACAACTGACACCACAGAAATACAAAGGATTGTAAGAAATTACTATGAAGAAGAGTATGCCAAGAAATTTGAAAGCCTAGTTGAAATGGACAAATTTCTAGAAAAATACAATCTTCCCAAACTCAGTGAAGAAGAAGAAGCAGATAGCCTGAACAGACCAATAACAGCAGATGAAATTGAAGCAGTAATCAAAAAACTTCCAACACAAAAAAGTACTGGAACAGATTGTTTCACAGGAGAATTCTACAAAGCATTTAAGAAATATCTAATGCCTATCCTTCAAAGACTATTCAAAAAAATCCGAAATGATTAAAGACTCCCAAATTCTTTTTATCAAGGCAGCATCATCCTAATCCCAAAACCAGATAAAGACAAAACTAAAAAAAGGAACTTCATGCCAATATCACTGATGAACAGATGCTAAAATCCTCAATATTTTGCTAATATCAAAATATTGGCAAACTGCACCACCAATACATTAAAAAGATCATACACCATGACCAAGTGGGTTTCATCCGAGGGATGCAAGGATGGCACAATATTTGCAAATCAGTAAATGTAATACATCACATAAACAAAAGCAGAGGCAAAAATCACATCATCATATCAATAGATGTAGAAAAAGCATTTGATAAGGTACAGCCTCCATTTATGATAAAAACACTCAGCAAAGTGGGAATAGAGGAAGCGTTCCTCAGCCTAATAAAGGCCATATATGAGAAACCTACAGCCAACATCATACTCAATGAGCAAAAACTAAATTCTTTTCTACTAAGATTGGGAACAAGACAAGGGTGTCCACTTTCACCACTTCTATTCAGTATATTTTTTGAAGTTTAGCCACAGTGATCAGATAAGTAAAGGAAATAAAAGGCATCCACACTGGAAAGGAGGAAACAAAACTCTCATTGTTTGCAGATAATATGATAGTGTATACAGAAAATCCTATAGACTACACCAAAAAACTGCTCGACCTAATAAATGAATTTGGCAAAACCGTGGGATACAAGTCAATATCCAGAAATCAAAGGCATTTTTGTCTACCAGCAATGAAACAGCAGAAGAAGAAATTAAGAAAAAAAATCCCATTCAATATAGCAAAAAGAAAAATAAAATACCTAGGAATAAACCTAACCAAGAAGGTAAAAGACCCATATGCAGAAAACTACACAACACTGAAGAAAGAAATCAAGGAAGACACAAACAAATGGAAACATATACAGTGTTCATGGTCTGGAAGAATTAACATCATCAAAATGTTCATACTACCCAAAGCAATTTACAGATTCAGTGCAATACCTATTGAAATACTAATGGCATATTTCACAGACATAGACCAAACACTTCAAAAATTTATATGGAACCATAAACAACCACGAATAGCTGCTGCAATTTTGAGAAAGAAGAGCAAAGTAGGAGTGGTCACAATAACTGATATCAAGGCCACTGTAATCAAAACAGCCTGTTCTGGCATAAAAACAGGCACATGGACCAGTGGAAAAGAACAGAGAGCCCAGAAATAAACCCAAGTCTCTATGGTCAATTAATATTTGACAAAAAGGCAGCAACATAAAATGGAGTAAAAACTTCCTCTTCAACAAATGGTGTTGGGAGAACTACAGAACTGTGTGTACAAAAATGAAACTCAAGCATCAACTTACACCACAGAAACATATTTTCAAGGTCAATAAAAGAATTAAATATATGCTGTAATACCATTAAAGTCCTAGAGGAGAACACAGGTAGGAAAATCTCAGATATTTCATGCAGCAACATTTTTCTGATTATGTCCCCTAGAGCAAGGGACATAAAGGAAAGAATAAAAAAATGGGATCTCATCAAAATAACAAGCTTCTGCATGGCTAAAGAAAACAGTATTAAAATCAAAAGAGAACCAACTGTATGGGAAAACATATTTGCCAATGATACCTCAGACAAGGGTTTAGTCTCCAAAATATATTAAGAACTTACATGACTCCACTCTAAGACAAGCAACCCAATTTAAAAAATGGGCAAAAGAGTTGAACAGACACTTCTCCAAGGAGGACATACAGAGGATCCAGAGACACATGAAAAGATGTTCAGTATCAGAGAGATGCTAGCTATCAGAGAGATGCAAATTAAAACCACAATGAGACACTACTTCACACCAGTCAGAATGGCCATCAGAAAAAAAGCAACAGACAACAAGTGTTGGGGAGGTTGTGGAGAAAAGGGGACCCTAGTGCACTGTTGGTGGGATTGCAGACTGGTATGACCACTGTGGAAAACAGTATGGAACTTCCTCAGAAAACTAAAAATGGATCTGCCTTTTTATCCAGCAATTCCACTGCTAGGATTATATCCTAAGAACCCTGAAACACCAATCCAAAAGAACCTATGCACTCCAATGTTCACAGCAGCACAATTTATCACAGCCAAGTGTTGGAAGCAACCTAAGTGCCCAACAATAAATGAATGGATCAAAAAACTATGGTACATTTACACAATGGAATTCTATGCAGCAGAAAGAATGACGGAGCTCTTATCCTTTGCAAGAACATGCATGGGACTGGAATGAATTATGCTAAGTGAAATAAGCCCGGCAGTGAAAGACATATAGCATATGATCTCACCTTTAAGAGGATCCCAAACAAAACAAACCAACAAGTGAAATAAAACCAAAGACACTGCAATAGAGGACAGGCTGACAGTTACCAGAGGGGAGGGAATTTCAGGGGGAAAGGCAAAGGGTTTACAGGAACAAGTATAAAGGGCACATGGACAATAAGTAGGGGGGTGGAAATGGGGGGATGTGGTGGGGCTGGGAGGGTGAGCTGGGATGGAAGTAAAAGAGAAAACTGTACTTGAATAACAATTAAAATATTAAAAAGTAAAATAAAAAATATATAATAGTATAAAAAAACAAAACAACCAAAAACCAAGGCCCACAACCCAAAAGAAAAGTGGAAAAGAAGGAGAACATGAATGTCCAATGAGTAATATAAAAATGAAAGATTGATGAAACTGATTAATAGTCAAATAAATGCAAATTAGGAATATTGTGAAATATACATATTTTTACTCATTTGCCTGATTTTTTTTAAAAAAAGAGTTGACTAGAAATATTGATGAGCATGTATAGAAAGTAGAATACTTATTTGTATTGGAAGAAAAGTGAAATTGATGAATTATTATGAAAAATATTCTGATATTGTCTTCTAACCTTGAACCTGCATACTCTATGACTAAATTGTTCCATCCCTAAGGAAAGATACTATGGAAACTCTTGCATATGTGCATTAACAAATGTGAATGAAAAGTATAAAAATGACGTATTGTTATTTGAAATAGCAAAAGCAAACAAAAACTGCCTATTGACAATAAAATAGGTCAGAAAAACTGTTATATATTAGTGAAATATTAAGTAGCAAAAATAAATTAATTTATTTTATTGGTAATATTCTTTTATTGTATGGATTCATACTGTTTTATTATGTTTCAAAACTTATGAAGACATTCATATACTTTTACATGTATCAAGTGTTACATAATAGAGGGAGAAAATCACAAATAATCATAATTTAAAACAATTCCATGAAGTATAACAGTTACTCAAAGTAGCAGGGAAAATTTTGTTCCAAATTTTTTCACTGAAGTTTTTCTTGAATATAATAAAAATTCTAACAGCTTAACTTATTTACCCCAATATTTAATGTAGGTATGGAAATTGGAGACTTAGAGAATAAAAAAGCTGTACTAATTTGGAAAGAGTTAGAAAAATCTGGATAAAAATCCTTACCTGGATATGAAGAGCCAGAACAGATTAGGAGAAAGTATGTTACTGGCAGTTTAGTGGTGAAACTGAATAAAAGCTCTCTTAACTCACTCATTGGTTAACAGTGTTGCTCACTCCATTTATTGAACACACTGACTGATATCCATGGGAGAGTGAATATGAACACATGCTCCAGTATGCTAAATCAGGACTGACTGTGTTGGGTTCCATGTGTGCCAGATATATTTCACTTGCCTTCCCATAGCCATTCCCCATTCTTCTCATTCTCTTGTCTGTCCTAATCAAGTGAGCTATACCATATACATCAATGTACATCCATGGTTTCCTTTTGGGGCCAACTAAGAGAAGTCAGAATAAGGAGAATGACCTTAGGGTAACTATTCTTCAGTGCTGCCTAATCCTTTAGGGTTTCCCTGCACCTTGCCCATATTTTTGTATTAGGCCCTTTATTAAACTCTCATTAAAACAATATGAGTATGCCTTCTGATGCATCTGTTTGAATTTATAAATTCCCATTGAACTTATGGATGTTGCATGATTAAGCATTAAGTAATATAGTAGAATATGAATTCAAAAATAAAAGAGAAGAATGCTCCTTTTTGGGGAGACTGAATTAATACTTTGGAAAAACTCAATAAAGATTAGTCCAGTGTGGCTCAGTTGGTTGGGTGTTATCCTGCAAAGCAAAAGGTCAATGGTTCAAGTCCCGGTAAGGACATATGCCCAGGTTGTGGGTTCGGTCCCTGGTCAGTGTTCATTTAAAAGGCAACCAATCCATGTTTCTCTCACTCTCTTTCCCACTCTGTTCCCCTCCTCTAAAAATAAATAAAATCTTTAAAAAGATCTTATTGTTAAATTAGGTATAGATGTAATAAAGTCCTTAAAGGATTTTATCCTCAACTTGCTTTCCAAGTTCTTTAGGTTCTAAAGCAAAAATTTAATGATACCTAACCCAAAAAATCATATAATGAATTATGGGTGTGACTTACACAGAAAGACCAAATGGAATAGAAACTGCCAACCAATTTCTCAAAGAAAATACCATAGCCTTATTAACTTAATAATAACTATGGCTAAGGAAGTGTATAGAAAAATTATATATTCATATCTTTAACATATTAAATTATATGACTATGCCTATGAACAGGCATTAGATAAATTTTAACATATATTTCTAGTAAAAATACTAAAACGCATAATTTAATATTTTTATTGAATAACGTCTGTATAAAGTAATAAATATGGACTGAAAAATAAGTATTTACAGCAGTTTTATCGTTAGCATTTAAATATATTATAGAAATTTAAAACATTAAAATCCAAAATATATGAAGCAGAGTAGTATTGCTAGAAAACATCATAAAAATGTTTATCCTTGCTAGCAAAGACATGATATTTTAAATATCAATAATAATTGATCTCTGTTTACTCAAGTAACAAGTATTTACTAAATTACAGTGCTAATTGCTAGCAAATCTGCAAGGAAATGGGCATTCTAATACACTACTAGTATGAGTAATCATTTTGGGTATGTATTCAACAGTTCTCCTATGTCTTCAAGGTTACAGTATCCTATGCCCTTATTTTGTTTTGAAATTCTTTTCCTCTTCTTCTTGTAACAATTCCTCCATATCCTTCAAGACTCAACTCAAATGTGACTTCTTCCAGAAACTTCACATACTTGGAACTACTTTAAAATACTTCTTTTTATGCTCACAAAGCAACTCATGCAAACTCCTTTTAATATGCAACATAGCTTACTATAAACATAGTTGCTCGTCTCTCTTTCTTTCCTTAGAGTCTCATAATCTAGTGATTCTACTGAACTATAAGCAAACTGCAGAAGGTGAAGAGAATTGTTTATGTCCTTAGCATATTGCATAAAGCCTGGGCCATAGTTAATGCCTAATAAGTACATATATCAATATGAATTGAAATAAATCAGTGAATAAATAAGTGAATGAATAAATGAACACGAAGTATCAGAAGCAATGTCAAGGATTACTCCAAAACTATATGTTCTGCTTGAAGATAAAGTCTCTTGAGAGGACCACTTCATGTGGGGCTATTCCTGTCCTGATGGTTATGGACTGGTCTGGTTCACATGAATAAACAGGTGCATCCCCTTCTACCAGAAACCCTTTCTATCTGGTTGAAAAATCAGTTGTGTATCCTTAAGACATACCAAAAGTCAATGTCTTGGTAGAAAGCAGAACTTAGGAGGATAGGATGAAGGATGAACTCAATAAATCTTGAGAATAGTTATCAGGGGTCATGGCCAGAATTGTACCATAGTGTCATTAATGTATCATGTATTTCAAGTCATTCAGTTCAAATGGTTTTCTTGATTATGACAAAGGAATTAGGCGTTAATTAAAGGAAATGAATAATTGGTGCTGCAAAAGGCATATAAAATCCCCCTTCTGAAGAAGGTGCTTTATTATGGTGCATAGCCTTAGGGAGGCAAGAGAATGTGGAAGAGTCAGAAGAAACACTGCCCAATGGCTAGAGGTTAAAAAAGAATAAAAGGAATGGAGGAGAATACACATGAAAAAAAATGTTACTTGCTAATTTTACCTAAGACTGATCTATTTGTCCTCTTTTTCCTTGGCTCTTTTCACCCTAAGTTTAGTAAATCAAAAGATTTCTTAGAAAAATATTGGAATTATTTATTCCTAGGTCAAGAATTTCAAGACAATTTGATCTACAACAAAAGTCTTGGCAGTATCATTTTCCCTCACAATTTCCTGGAAATTGTATCATAAAGTAGAAAACCACAAAATAGGGACTTCCAGCCAAGACGAAGGCATAGGTAGATATGCTTTGACTCCTTGAACAACCAAAAGAAGGACAGCAAATTTAAAAACAAAAAATGACCAGAACTGCCATAAAATCAAACTGTATGGAAGTCTGACAACCAAGGAGTTAAAGAAGAAATATTCATCCAGACTGGTAGGAGGAGTGGAGATGGGTAGCTGGGGTGGACAGGACTCAGAGCAAGGTGGTGGCTGAAGGACCGGGGTGGGGGAGGTGGCAGATGACAGACCAGGTGGTCCCACATTTCTGTGCCAATAAACTGGGAGGAACAAGAGGAGAGAAAGACAGATGGCACAACCCAGCTTTCCAGCATGGGGACATAAAGCCTCAAAACCTTTGACTGAAAAAACCTGATGGGGTTGCAGGGGCTATAGAAACTCTTACTCTCACAGGAGAGATCACTGGAGAGACCCACAGGGTCCTAGAATGTACACAAACCCACCCACCCGGGAATCAGCGCCAGAAGGGCCCAATTTGCTTGTGGGTAGTGGAGGAAGTGACTGAAAGCCAGCTGAGAGCCCCCAGCAAGTGGCATTGTGGCATTGTATCTCCTCAGACCCCTTCCCTACATACAGCACCACAAGTCAGCAAAGTGGGTTGCCATGCCCTGGGGAATACCTAAGGCACTGCCCCTTAACATAACAGACATACCAAAAAAAAAAAAAAAAGGCCCAAATGGAAGAACAGATCAAAGCTTCAGAAAAAAATAACACTAAATGATGAAGAGATAGCCAACCTATCAGATCACAGTTCAAAACACAGATAATCAGGATGTTCACAGAAATGATTCAGTATGGTCCCAAAATAGAGGAAGAAGTAATGGCTATGCAAAGTAAAATAAAGAAAAATACACAGGGCACCAACAGTGATGAGAAGGAAACCAGGACTCAAATCAACAGTTTGGAACAGAAGGAAGAAATACACATTCAATGAGAGCAGAATGAAGAAACAAGAATTCAAAAAAATGAGGAGTGGCTTAGGAATCTCCAGGACATCTTTAAATGTTCCAACATCTGAATCACAGGGGTACCATAAGGAAAAGAGGAAGACCAAGAAATTGACAACTTACTTGAAAAAATAATAAAGGAGAACTTCCCCAATGTGGCAAAGGAAATAGACTTCCAGGAAATCCAGGTAGTTTGGAAAGTCCCAAAGAGTTTGTACCCAAGAAAGCGCACACCAAGGCACACCATAATTACATTACCCAAGATTAAAGATAAGGAAAGAATCTTAAAAGCAGCAAGAGAAAAGGATAGAGTTATCTACAAAGGAGTTTCCATAAGACTATCAGCTGATTTCTGGAAAGAAATCTTACAGGCAAGAAAAGGCTGGAAAGAAGTATTCAAAATCATGAAAGTCAAGGACCTACATCCAAGAGTACTGTATCCAGCAAAGCTGCCATTTGGAATGGAAGGGCAAATAAAGTGCTCCCTAGCTATGGTCAAGTTAAACTTCATCATCACCAAGACCATATTATATGAAAATTTAAAAGGACTTGCCTAATAAAAATAAGAAGATAAAAAATATGAACAGTAAAATGACAACAAACTAAACTATCAACAACTAAACCTAAAAAAAATGAAGTAAGCAAGCAACTAAAACAGGAACAGATTCAAGAAATGGAGAACACATGGTGGGTCACCAGCAGGGAGCGGGGTAGAATGGGGGATAAGGTATATGGAATAAGCAGCACAAATGCACAAATGGTAGGTACAAAATAGACAAATGGAGGTTAAGAATAGTATGGCAAATACAGAAGCCAAATGGAAACTTATATATATGACCCATGGACATGAACTAAGGTGGGGAAATGCTGGTGGGAGGGGTGGTACAGGGTAGAGGGGAATAAAGGGGAGAAAAAAATGGGAAAATTGTAATAGCATAATCAATAAAATATATTAAAAATAAAAACACAAAATGGACTATTTTTACTTAAGTGAAGAATATTATAATTCAGAATTGAGTCCTCATTCAAGAACTTAGTATTAAACATGAAAAATGATAGAAAAAGCTAAGACAATAAGAATAAAATCATAAAGTCATAAAATAGTTACTTAAATCATAAAATTAAATTTCAGTAAGCACATATTAGTGACAGATATTTAAAATACTGATTACAAAATATGTGAGATATTAAAATAGCTGAGATTGAAAATTTACTGTACCGTGCGTCTTAAAACTAATATACTGTCATGCTAATACTGCTTTTACTACTTACAAGAATGATGATGACATAGTCCCATTCACTTGCTTTTGCCTTTACTTCTCTTACTTTTGGGGTCAAATTCATAAAATCCTCTATAAGATAAAGGTCCATAAGTTCAATACCTATTTCTTCTACATAATTTATTTATTCAACTCTCATATTTAGGTTTTTTTTTAATTATTTTATTACTGTTCAATTACAATTGTCTGTCCCCACCACTCCCCCCCATCCCCTCCAAACCAGCCTCCCTCCCTTGCTTCTACCCTCCCCCTTGGTTTTGTCCATGTGTCCTTTATAGTAGTTCCTGAAAACCCTTCTCCCCACTATCCCCTCCCCTCCTCTCTGGCTATTGTTAGATTAATCTTAATTTCAATGACTCTGGTTATACTTTGTTTGCTTTTTTCTTTTGTTAATTATGTTCCAGTTAAAGGTGAGACCATATGGTATTTGTCCCTCATGCCCGGCTTATTTCACTTAGCATAATGCTCTCCGGTTCCATCCATGCTGTTGCAAAGGGTAGGAGTCCTTCTTTCTTTCTGCTGCATAGAATTCCATTGTGTAAATGTAGCATAGTTTTTTGATCCATTCATTTATTGATCAGCACTTAGGTTGCTTCCAGCACTTGGCTGTTGTAAATTGTGCTGCTATGAACATTGGGGTACATAGGCTCTTTTGGATTGGTGTTTCAGGGCTCTTAGTGTATAATCCCAGCAGCAGAATTGCTGGATCAAAAGGCAGTTCCATTTTTAGTTTTTTGAGGAAATTCCACAATATTTTCTGCATTCCCACCAACAGTGCACTATGGTTCCTTTTCTCTGCATCCTCATATTTAGGTCTTTGATCCATTTTGAGTTATTTTTTGCATATGGGAACTAACATTAGTCTCATTTCCTTCTTTTGCATTATGACTTTCCAATGTTCCCAGCACCATTTATTGAAAACAATTTTTTTTCTATTGTATGTTTTTTTGGCATCTTTGTTAAAAATTATTTGCCTGGTTCTGGCTGGTGTGGCTTAGTGGATTGAGTGCCAGTCTGTGAACCAAAGGGTCACCAGTTTGATTTCCAGTCAGGGCACATGCTTGGGTTGTAGGCTGGGTCCACAGTTAGGGGTGTGCGAAAGGCAACCACACATCAATGTTTCTCTCCCTTTCTTCCTCCCTTCCCCTCTCTCTAAAAATAAACAAATAAAATTTAAAAATATATATTTGCCAATATACATGTGGGTTTATTTATGGACTCTCAATTCTATTCCATTGGTGTGTGTGTCTGTTTTTCTGCCAGTATCATACTGTTTTGATTATTGTCACTTTGTAGTATAATTTGAAACCAGGGAGTGTGATTCCTCTAGCTTTGTTCTTTTTTTCTCATAATTTATTTGGCTATTCAGGGTGTTTTGTAGTTGCATACAAATCTGATCATTTGTTCTAGTTCTTTAAAGATTTCTTCGAGATTTTGATGGGGATTGCATTATCTGTATATTGCTTTCAGTAATGGTGATTTTAGCTATGTTGAGTCTTCCAAACCATGAACACAAAATATCTTTCCATTTCACTGTGTCTTTTCCCACCTCTTTTAATCATGCATAAGTACTTCAAATACCTTGTTAAGTTTATGTGTAGGTATTTTATTCTTTTTGTGGAAAATCAGTTGCAAAAGAAATCATTTTCCATTTCTTTTTCTGAAATTGTATTGTTAGTATATAGGTTTTTGTACCTTTATTTTGTATCCTGAATATTTACTGTATTTGTTTATTGTTTCTAATAGTGTTTTAGTGGAGTCTTTAGAGTTTTCTATATAAAAGAACTATGCCATCTATATAAAGTGACACTTTCACTTCTTCATTCCTAATTTGGGTGTATTTTATTTATCTCTCTTTCCCAATTGTTCCAGCTAGGACTTCCAAAATTATATTTAATAGGAGTGATGAAAATAAATACCCTTGTCTTGTTCCTGATCTTACATGAAAATGTTTCAGATTTTCCACCATTGAGTATGATATTAGCTGAGTGTTCGTCATATATGATCTTTATTATGTTGAGGTACTTCCATACCCATTTTATTGAGTGTTTTAATCTACTGATGTGATCATATGATTCGCATCCTATATTTTTTTTTAAATCTGGTGCATTACACTGCTCAATTTTTATATATTGAAGCATCCTTGTACACCTAGAGTGAACCCCACTTGATTATGATGTATTATGTTTTTAATATATTGCTGTATTCAGTCTTCTAGTATTTTCTTCAGGACTTTTGCATTTGTATTCATTAGAGACACTGACCTGCAGTTTTCATTTGTGTATGTGTGTTATTTTTGCCAGGTTTTGGTATTAGGGTTATGTTGGCCTCATAAAACATGTTAAGGAGTATTGCCTCGTCTTTATTTTTTTACTAGAAGAGTTTGAGAGGTGTAGGTATCACATCTTCTTTGAATGTTTGGTAGAATTCACTAGTGAAGCCATTTGATCAAGGGAGGTAAAGAAGAAAATGAATGAATGGGACTATATCAAACTAAAAGCTCTTGCACAGCCAAAGAAACCACAAACAATACAAAAAGGGAACCAACCAAATGGGAGAAGGCATTTGCAAATAATAGCTCTGACAAGGGGTTAATATTCAAATTATACAAACAACTCATACAACTCAACAACAACAAAAACACCCCAAACGGTCCCATTAAAAATGGGCAGAGGATCTGAACAAATGCTTCTTTCAAGAATGGCCAACAGATATATGAAAGGGTGTTCATCTTCACTAGCTATTAAGAAAATGTAAATCAAAACTACAATGCAATCTCACCTCACACCTGTTAGAATGACTATTCCCAACAAGACAAATAATAACAAGAGTTGGAGAGGCTGTGGAGAAAAAGGAACCCTCATTCACAGCTGGTGGGAATGTAAACTGGTACAGCCAGTATAGAAAACAGTATGGAAAGTCCTCAAAAAATTAAGAATAGTGTGACCATAAAACCTAACCAACCCTCTTCTGCCTATCTACCCCAAGAATTTGAAAACATTTATTCACAAAGATATATGCAGCCCTATGTTCATTACAGTATTATTGTCATGATGGCCAAGTTAAGGAAAAACCAAAGTGTTCTTTGATAGATGAATGGAAAGAAAATGTAGTATATACTCAATGGAATACTACTAAGCCATTTGAAGAGCAGAAATACTGACATTTGTAACAACTTAAATGTATCTTGAGAATATCATGCTAAGCAAAATAAGTCAGTCAGAAAAAGTCAAGAACCATATGACTTCATTCTTATGTGGGATATAAACTGGAAAGCAGCAGATGAACAAACAACACAAACTATAAAAAACTTTTAGATACAGACAACAGTATGTTGGTTACCAAAGGAAAAGAGTGTTGGGGGTAGTTAAGGTGGTCAAAAACATAGTGATGGAATAAGTCTCAACTTTGGGTGGTAGATACACAATGCAATATACAGATGAAATATCATAGAATTGTACACTTAAAACCTATATCATTTAATTAATCAATATCACCCCAAAATTTTAACTTAAAAAAGAATGATGACAATAACCACACAATATCACTTAATTAAAACCAATTTAATGTAGAATTCAAAAAAAGTTTGAGTTTTCATTTAATGAAAAACCAAAAAAAAAGCTTTAGTTGATTTATTCTTCAGATAATGTTTGGGTGTTGAAAAAATAGGCACTCTGTATAATGAGCGATTTAGAAATGACATGAGTCCATTAACCTTAGGATTATTCCAATGAAAGGAAATATTGAACATACTTCTTTTATTGTTGTGGTAGTGGTGATAAAGTGGTGGTGTTTCTTTGACAAAAAGCGTCTGAAAAGCAAAGTCTGAACTGTCATTTTTTCCCCTCCACTTATCTCCTATGCAGAGATAGCCTGAAATAGATCAAAAAGGGCTACTACCCAAGGTTATGGGAAGCTACTTAAAATGATATCCATATCGGGTAAATAATAATACTGGAAATAACGTTCAATTTAAGTATGTATATTCTCATTGTGTGTGTGTGTGTGTGTGTGTGTGTGTGTGTGTATGAAGGAATACCTGATATTTATTAAAAGTAATAGTTATAAAAATAAAGTTATAATGTATATTTAAGAGTAGAAATTAGAATACAAAATGGTATATACTTCACAATTAGAGTCATGAATCCATGTAAGTATATGGACAGCAGATACTGCTATAGAGTAATGTAGGCTTACTTATATTTTTCCTATTTTTTGTTATGTTGTAATATTTTAAGGAGAAGAAAAAGAAACAAGTACCACCAAGTCCCAACATAGCATTATGAAAACTTCAATTTCATGTCAGCTATGTCTGCAATCCTGTACCTGTACCATGAAATTAAACAAATGGGGGAAATAAAGGCTGATATTATTAACCAACTGGGAATAAATAAAGGAGCAATATAGTGGAGAGGTGAAAAAAAACTACAGAAATCAATAAAATAATTTAAAATTTTAGTGAAGTTATTTTACATTTGCAATGAGCTTAATCAAATAAATACAAATATGTTTAAAAATCATTTTCACCAATAAGTTCACTCAAAACTCCAAGTAACTATGAAAAGGTTTTTTTCTAGTAAAGTAAATGGTTCTAAAGTGCTACCAATGATATAAAACAAATCTAATTGTTGCTACTAAGAAAAACTCAAAAGCAGAAAAAATAATACATTTTAGCATAGCCAAGCTAAGTATATTAAAATTTTAACAGTTCTAAAAGGTAAAGCTCATATACTATTATACCTCTTTAAAGTTGTATTTTCTTTACCAGATCTACTAATAAAGTACTACTATTTCCATTTTTATTGTCATAGAAATCAACCTTATGTTCTTCCTACTATTGGGTAAAAATTTTTTCTTAAAAATGGATCTGTGGTTTAAAAGATGACACAATTAAAATTGATATAACTTTTATTATTGAGACTTCATGAAATTAAAATTCTGGTTACTATATGACTTATGGAAATTTGTATAATTAATTTCTCTCAAATACAAGCAGTTTTTAAACTAAAATTTAATGGAACTTGTTTGGATTCAGTCTAAATGCTGAATATTAAGTTAATATTTCATTTCATGTGACACTTGTCTAGACTTAAGGTCAGAAAGAAGGGGAAGCAGGTATTCCCATGAGGCAGTAAGTGCATCCCAAAATTGTATGAGTTTAGAACACAAACTGGTACCAAAATATATCAAGTATGATCCGATATAATTGTATAAACGTGTACTATTGCTGCAGAAATGTGGATGGTTGGGATAAATAATACCCTTAATGACTGACACTGTCCAATATATATAACTGAAATGGCACACAACAGAACCTTGCTGCAATTATTTCAGACAAGTGAATATTATTCTTTCATAGTTAATGTATTTAATGTTGGCATTTCTTTGATTTTGCTTAAATTAGATTACTTTTTATTTGTCTTTATATTTTTCCCATATTGATCCCATTACTGCTTGTTATGTGTAGGGATAAGTACTGTGGTCTTCTTGGTGAGCTTCCTGTCTTTAAATATTACACAGCTCTGAAGAGTCACTCTCCTGTTGCGTGAAAAAAATTTGGATTGCCCAAGGGCATTTTTGCATATTCTACTGCTATAAGAAAGACCTATATTTAAGAGCTGACTTATAATTTGTACTATTTGCTAAGCAAAGATGTAATGGAGAGAATTCTAGGGGTGAGGTTGTGGGCTATCTCTATTTTTCTAACTATACATCTATCTAAACCATAAATTTTTGAATGTGTGGACAGAAAGATGTCATGCTACTTTCAGAGTGTAGACAGTACTATAACAAAATTACAGTAGGTTTTTAAATTCAAAGGTAAAAAATAGCAATTTTATAATACACACTGTGCACATATGCATATTAATTCTGTCTAAGCCTAAAATCATTTCAACCAACTCCTATAAGCCTAATATTTTCTGAAGCATTATGGAAAAAGTGCTCACTTTTTAGTGGAGAAAGAGATAAAACAATGATTAATTGTAATATATATAGTCAAGGTGTGCATATATTCACAAAATATGACCTTAAATCAAGTGGCTTGGAATAAAACCTGCTGTCTGCACTCAGATCTAAACTGAGAAGAGTCATTACTTAGAGAGGACCTGGAATCAACACAAGTTAATATATTTATAGACTAATTTTCACACAGATAATAATAAAACTTTTCCTAAATTATCCAAATTGTTTTTATAAAAGCTATGGTTTATAACTGCAGTGAACAGTTTTTAAAGTTTTATTTTCATTAGCATTATTTCAGCCTGAGGGCTTTGTGTAAACAGGGTCTTATATTTGCTTTCTTTTACTCCATTTAGTTCTTATAGCAACCCTATGAATACGTTATTACTGACTCACATTTGTTACTTGGGAGGATTCCATGTCATGTCCTTTATGTATTAATTTTCAGCCACTACAATACTGCTGAACTAATACTATCACCCTCTTTTTTAGAAATTAGGAAATTGAGGTTAAGAAATTTACCAGAGATTAAAAAATAGTAAATGGCAAAGATGGAATTTGAATGTAAATGTCTGGCTCCAAACTCAATTAGTTCCCCAACTTTGTACTGACTAGTACTCAGACTCCAACCAGTCATTCCAGTCTCACATCTCTCCCCACTCCCTAACACAAACCTTATAGCCCAGATGTATCATACCTGTTCACTTTTTGGCATGCTGCACAACATGCATCTAATGACTTCATCAACATTTACAGTGGTTCAAATTTTACTCATCCATCAGAACCTAGTTCAACTTACCACCCTTCCCAATACCTTTAAAATAGTTCATCATTCTGGCTCCTACAGTGTTTTGTTTATACTTCAGTCGAAGCATTTTCATGAAACATTATTATAGGATGTTACATCAATTTTAATTCTATGGAGGGCCAAGAACTATGTATTATTCATCTTTCTGCTACCTAGCAAGAATCATGATACCCAATTGGGTGATTAGTAAGGTCTACTTATTTTATATCCATTCACATGTAAGGTCATTCACATATTGGAATATTCTTCCCCTGACTGGCAGGAGTGGGAGCCAGCAAACGTCAGTATTTTATTTCCAGTAGCAAGACCACACCTATGGTGTATATGACTACATCTGTCTTGACTGAATACCATAAAGCATGTCATATATCAATCTTGCTTTAATTCTGATTCCACAACCTTCAAGAAATCTTGTGATTATGATTAGTTTTTAGTTTCCAGTGCTGATCTGCCTATAGGAAAAGAAAGTTTTTAATGACCAAGTTACTCATTTTAAGTTTCTTATACACAGAATTCATAGATTCTATATATACTAAGCAGTTTTGTCCCTAAAATAAGATAAGATAAAATAATTTATTATGATACATCAATAAGTATATTTTTTTAGTTTTAAACATTAATTTCATAAACTTGGTTAACACAAATCTATCCTCAGAAAGGTCAGTCCATTTTACAGGCTAAGGACTACATCCTAATTCATGACATGAAATAAATTCTGTTGTTGGAGATTTGAAGATGGCTACAGAATAGGTGGAAGCTGCAACCACTTTCTCCCAGCTCCAGCTCAGATTTACAGTAATTTACAGAGCAATCAACTTGAACAACCAACTTAAAGCCAGGAGATATGAAATCTAATGTCCTATATGGTTATAATATTATAACCAAGAAGTACAGTAGAAGCTACACAGAGACTGGTATGAAGGGTTAAGATGCTGATGGGGAAAGACCCTTCATATAGGTGTAGCAGCAACTGAGAAGTTGGAGAGATGTCATGGCTGCAGAACTCCCTCCCCCTAGAAGCATGAAGTCTTCCCCACACCCAGAGGTCCTCAACCCAAAGCAAGAGAGATGGGCAGAGGAGTTTGTGTAGCATCTGGTGGTGAGAATCAGTGGGGATTTACCCTGCCTGGAATACTCAGAGCATACCCTCACAGGGTAGAGCACTGCTATTACAGCATCAATCTGAGAAGTTCATGGTCTAGACTCTTGGGTCCTGTGGAAGGGTCTGTTGGCTACACCCAGCAGTGACTTTTAGAACACCCTCTATTTCCTGGTAAGGCTTTTGACAGAGGCCTAGACAGTGACTAAACTGTGTGTCTCTGGAAAGAGGACAGGCCCCCCACACTACAAGTGAACAAACACTGCTCCTCCCTGACCATTTGAGCCAATTGGCCTGCCCAGTCCTGCTGAGTTCAAAGATACAGAGGAGCTGTGCAGGGTTGGGAATTTGGGCCTTGATCTGCTAAGACCAACCATGTGGAGAGATCAGAGCACAGCCAACAGCTGTGATTTTTGGCCCATACTGCTTGGTTCGGTGGCATGCCAAAGAGGAAAACAGAGCTGGGATTTTCAGACTGTGTCTCCTGGAGAGGCTACTTTTTTGGAGTCAGATGTGAGTGTTCTGGGACGCATGTTTGTATTATGGGGAAGCTAATCTAATCTCCCCTGTGAGTTCAGCCTTAGATACCCCAAGAAGGGAAAGAAGTGCCTGCCCCCTCCCAATGGTATGTATGCACCACCCCCAATCAGAAACTGTTTGAATAAGCCCTGCTAAGTCCCAGATAATCCTGCTGGGTGCAGTTCCATGGGGAGAAGGAAGATCAGCACAGAGCAAGGACATTCAAAGTGGTAGACCATAGGAAGCTATTGTCTGGGAGCAGAACACAGAGCATGGCCATTCACAGGGCAGATGAGCATCACGTCAAATTGGAGACTTTTTTGATCTGCTGCTCTGATTTCTGGGAAGCTCAGCTTGCTCCTGCAAATGAGATGGCTGGGTATACACAACCTAAATCTGCAGCAAGCCTGCTAGGGGAACTAGAGTTGAAGAATCTGGAAGAGACTGAGGGGTCTGGCTTTGAAGAAGGGACTACTATTCCCTCATTGAATATCTGACCATGTGACCCCCCAAGTAGGAGACCTAGTAGCCCTATCTCAACTAGACGAGGATCATCCTACAGTCTCTCATCAAATGGCTCTGGAGAAAGACCAGGCAACCTGAGGGGATGATGCAGTAGATTAAAGGTATAGGTGGACCTCAAGAAGCCTCAGTCCTTTTACAGATCAGCCCCCAGCTCTAAGTAGAAAGAAGCTGACACTTAAACAGACTGGCCCCTCACATACACACGCAGGTCCAGTAGAGAGGCACAAACAGTGAACAGCTTTGTAGCTTGATGCATGCATAGGCTCGCAGTGTCCACGGCATTATGGATGGGATGCAGGACAAATTCTCAGGGACTACCAAGTCCTGTGAAGGAAAAGGGACAGGCCACTCTCTCAAGGGGAGAGTGCCATGCACCCTTGCCTAGACAGGCTTTTATTGGGTCTAATTTGCACAGGAATACAGGTACAGCTTATTAGTTATTGTCAGGTAGTAAGGGTCATATGATAGATAGCATACAAAGAAATATTAGGGCTCATTCTGAGTCAGGGTCTATCAACTAAAAGGCTACACAACTTTGGGAAACAAACTCATTTCCTGTTCGGGCCTTTATCATTTAATTAAGAACATTCTTAGCAAAGCAGGTTTCACAGGATTTTGCATATCCTTTCTCAGGCCTGATCACCCCAGGAGCCCACCCTTTCTAGCACATGGCTGCACCGCCCTCTGTCATTGTTTCAGGCTTAAGTCAGGCAGAGGAAGCATGATAGCCAAGAAATTAGGAAACTTCTTGAAGGCAGAATGAGGACTCAGGCTTTGTCAAAGCTAAGGGGCGAGGGTCCATCACCCCCTTTCTCCATAGCCTCCCCAAGTTTTTTCCTGGGACTTCCAAGTGATCATGCCTGTCTTAGGTCGATCCTCCCTTGAGGAATCTTACCTGTCATTAGCTAACTGACCAAGCATTGGGGGCCAAGCAGGGTGACGTAAAATGGGAAGAGGCGGTGCTCCTGCCAGGGAGATAAACTTTGTCTCTTCAGTGGTTTATGGTCCCAAGGTCTCTCACTCAGCCTTAGTCATGGGGGGGGGTGGTGGTTACAGCTTCTGAAGCCAGGCAGGACGGCTCCCAACAGTAGTTATACATAGGTAGCCCAAGGCTGGTTATAGCACACTGTACCTAAACCCTACCCAAGCAGACCCAGAACCAACACAACCAGTGATGGGCTTCAGACCACACCAGAGCACAATCCAACTAGCTACACAAAGGACACACATGAAGTGGGATTCCAGGAGGCCAAAGATCCTGCTCAGGACAAGCCTCCTTAGGGGTGTAGCCCCTGCACAATATCTCATACACAGTAATTGAAGTTTATCCTTATAGTTGCCCAGCCTGAAAGGATGACTCTATCCAAGCAAAGACAAACAACATTCCAGACAACAAAGGGTCCACATAACCCAAAAGAAACACTCTGAAAGCACAAAGTTCAGGTGATCTGGAAGATTATGCCACTGAGCCCAAAAGACATCTTCATCATAAAACCATCAAATAAGTTTGGGAGACATAGCAGATCTACCTAACACACAGAGACAAAAGAGACAAAGAAAAATTTCCCAAACCAAAGAATAAGAAACATCCCCATAGAAAAGATGAAGAGAAATGAAAGCAACCAAAATGTCAGGTGCAGAGTTTAAAAACAATGGTTATAATATAATAAAGCATTAAAAATATGCTCAAAATGGTTATAAGGATGCTCAGGGACCTCAGGTGAAGAATGGATGATCTCAGTAAGAACTTACAAAGAGAGATGGTAAGCATGAAAAAGGACATAGAAACCATAACATAGAACTAGTTAGAAATGAAGAATACAATATCTGGAATGAAGAATAAAATAAAGGAAACAAATTCAGGTTCGATAAAATGGAGGATAGTTTTAGCAAGTTAAAGGACAAAATGGCAGTACTCATCCAAAGAGGACATGAAAATCAAAAGCGAATTGAGAGAAATGAAGAAAGCCTTAGGGACCTCTGGGACAACAACAAGCATAATGATATCTGCATAATAGGGGCACTAGAAAGACAAGAGAGTGAACAAGGGATAGACAACCTGTCTGAGGAAATAATGGCTGAAAACTTCCCTAACAGTAAAGAAAAATTTCACACAAGTTCAGACAGAGTCACACAGAACCCCAAACAAGGACCCAAAGAGACCCACACTGAGACACAACATAACTGAAATGGCAAAGTTTAAAGACAAAGAGAGAATCTTAAAGGCAGAAAAAAAGAGTTAGTTGCTTATAAGAAAGCTCCCATTAGGATTTCATCTGATTTCTCAATAGAAGGACCTCTGGCCAGAAGGGACTGGCATAATGTATTCAAAGTGATGAAAAATAAGGACATGCAACAAACTACTCTACCTAGCAAGGCTATCATTTAAAATTGAAGGTGAAATAAGGAATTTCCCAGACAAAAAGAAGTGCTAATGAAAGCAGCATTGTGAGAAATGTTAAAGGGAATGCTTTAAAAAGAGGAAATAGAGAGAGAGGAACATAGGTATAAAGACAAAAATAAATAAACACAAATAAATAATAACCTTAAATGTAAGTGGATTAAATGCACCAATCAAAAGACATAGGATAGCTGAATGAATAAGAAAACATGACCTTTATGTATGCTCCCCACAAGAGACCTAGAACAATAGATTCAGACAGGCTGAAAGTTAATGGATGGAAAAATATGCCATCCAAATGGAAATGAAAAAAAATGCTGGTGTATAATACTTATATATGACAAAATAGACATGAAAACAATAGCCATAACAAAAGACAAAGAAGGATACTGCATAATACTAAAGTGATCAAATATTGAAGATGATATGACCCTTGTAAAACATTTATGCAGCCAATATTGGAGCAACTAAATATATAAAGAAAATCTTTGTAGACTTTGAGGAAAATTGGCATCAGTAAAATCCCCATAGTAGGGGATTTTAACAACCAAATCTCATAAATGGATAGATTTTCCAAACAAAAATTTAATAAGGAAATAGTGACCTTAAACAGCAAACTACACTGGACAGATTTAATTAATATTTACAGATTATTTCATCCAAATCATAGCAATGCATAGCAAAATATACATTATTTTCAAGTGCATGTAGAACATTTTCAAGAACAGACCATGTTAGAATACAAAATAAGCCTTAACAAATTCAAGAACATTGAAATCTTATCAATCTTTTTTTCTTTTTTTCAAAGGTTAGTGTTGTTCAAGTATAGTTGTCTGCCTTTTTCCCCACCACTCTCTCCACCCCAGCCATCCCCACCTCTCTAGCTTGATTCCATCCCCCTTGGTTTTGTCCATGCGTCCTTTATAGCTGTTCCTGAAAACCCTTCACCCTTTCCCCCCCATTGTCCCCTCCCACCTCCCTTCTGGTTACTGCTAGTTTGTTCTTAATTTCAACGTCTCTGGTTATAGTTTGCTTGCTTGTTTGTTTTGTTGATTAAGTTCCACTTAAAGGTGAGATCATATGGTATTTGTCTTTCACTGCCTGGGTTATTTCGCTTAGTATAATGCTTTCCAGTTCTATCCGTGCTGTCACAAAGGATAGGAACTCCTTTTTTTCTACTGGAAAGTATTACATTGTGTAAATGTATCCTAATTTTTTGATCCATTTATTTACTGATGGGCACTTAGGTTGCTTTCAGTGCTTGGCTATTGTATATTAGGCTGCTATGAACATTGGGATGCATAGCTTCTTTTGGATTGGTGTTTGAGGGTCCTTAGGATATAATCCCAGCAGTGGAATTGCTGGGTCAAAAAGCAGTTCCATTTTTGGTTTTTTGAGGAAATTCCATACTGTTTTCCATAGTGGCTGCAGCAATCTGCATTTCCACCAACAGGGTACTAGGGTTCCCTTTCCTCTGCAACCTCTCCAACACTTGTTGTTTGTTGGTTTGTTTATGATGGCCATACTGACAAATGTGAAGTTGTAGCTCATTATGGTTTTAATTTGCATCTCTCTGATGGCTGGTGATGCTGAGCACCCTTTCATATGTCTCTGGACCCTCTGTATATCCTCCTTGAAGAAGTGTCTGTACAGGTCCTTTGCCCATTTTTTAATTGGATTATTTGTCTTTGTGGTGTGGAGTCATGTGAATTTTTTATATATTTTTGGGATCAAACTCTTATCCAAGGTATCATAGGCAAAAATATTTTCCCATGAGGTTGGTTCCCTTATCATTTTGCTGATATTTTCTTTAGCTGTACAGAAGTTTTTTAATTTGATGTAGTTCCATTTGTTCATTCTTTACTTTGTAGCTCTTGCTCCAACAAACATATCAGTGCAAATATTGCTGTGTGGAATAAAGTATATTTTTAAAAATTTTTTAAAAACTAGAAAAACATTAACAAAGCCAATAATAATTAGAAGGAAAGGAATATTAATTATCACAGTGAAAATAAATGACATAGAGACTAAAAAAAGAAAAACAATAAAAAAAGATCAATGAAGCTAGGAGCTAGTTCTTTAAAAAGATAATTGAGATTGAAATGCCTTTAACCAAACTTATCAAAAAAAAAGGGAGTGGAACCAAAATAATAAAATCAGAAATGATGGAGGAGAAGTAAAAACTGATGACACAGATATGCAAATGATTGTAAAATAATTACTATGAACAACTATATGCCAACAAATTGGACAGCCTGGGCAAAATGGATAAATTTCTAGACACATACAATCTTTCAAAAGTAAATCAGAAAGAAGCAGAAAACCTCAATAGACTGACTACAACTAACAAAATTGAAGCGATAAACAAAAAGCTCCCAGCTAACAAAAGTCCTGGACTGGATTGCTTCACAGGAGAATATTAGCAAACATTCAAAGAATAACTAACACCTACCTTTCTCAAATTATTCCAAAAAATCCAATAGGAGGAAAAACTTCTAAGCTCTTTTTACAAAGCCAGCATTATCCTAATTCCAAAACCAGATTAAGACATTACAGGGAAAGAAAAATATAGGCCAATATCGCTGATTAACATAGATGTTAAAATTCTCAACATAATATTAGCAAAAGTAATCCAGCAATACATTTAAAAAATCATGCAACATGATGAACTGGGATTTATCCCATGGATGCAAGGTTAGTAAAATATTCACAATCAATAACTGTGATACATTACATAAAAAATTGGAAGATAAAAATTACAATGAGCAACCTATGTGCCCATCAGTAAGTGAATGGATCAAAAAACTATGGTACATTTACACAATAGAATTCTATGCAGCAGAAAGAAAGAAGGAGCTCCTACCCTTTGCAACAGCATGGATGGAACTGGAAAGCATTACGCTGAGTGAAATAAGCCAGGCGGTGAAAGACAAATAACATATGATCTCACCTTTAACAGGAACCTAAACAACAAGACAAACGAACAAGCAAAATATAACCAAAGACGCTGAAAAAGAGAATAGGCTGACAATGGCCACAGCAGAGAGGGGAGGGAATTTCAGTGGAAAAGGGAAAGGGTCTATAGGGATAAGTATAAAGGACACATGGACAAAAACTTTGGGGGGATGGAAATGGGAGGGAGGTGGGGAGGGCTGGGTGGGTGGGCTGGGCTGGGAGTAAAAGGCAGAAAACTGTACTTGCACAACAATTATAATGAAAGTGTAAAAAAAGTATAATGATCATATCAATAGATGCAGATAAAGGTATTTGATAAAATCCAGCAACCATTTATAATAAAAACTCTCAGCAGCCCTGGCTGGTGTGGCTTAGTGGATTAAGCACTGGCCTGTGAATTGAAAGCTCACCAGTTCGATTCCCAGTCAGGGCACATGCCTGAGGTGTGAGCCACATTTCCAGTTGGAGGCATGTGACAAGCGGCCAATCTGTGTTTCTCTCATACATCTGATTTTCTCCCTCCCTTTCTCGCTTTAGTCTCCTCTCTCTAAAAATAAATAAATAAAATCTTTAAAAAAATTCAGCAAAGTGGGAATAGAGAGATAATACATCAACATAATAAAAGGCATATATAAAATATTCTACAACCAACATCATACTCAATGGGCAAAAAATTATGTATTTCTCTTAAGATCAGGAACAAGACAGGGAATTCTCCTTTTACCACTCTTATTTAACACAATACTAGAAGTCCTAGCCACAGCAATCAGACAAAAAGAGGAAATAAAAGGCACCCAAATTGCAAAGAAATAAATAAAACTGTCATTATTCACAGATGACATGATATTGTATGCAGAAAATCCTAAAACTTCACTAAAAAATTACAAGATCTAATAAATAAATTTGGCAAAACAATTTCTTTTACTATTGCAACAAAATAAACAAGGGCTTAGGAATAAATTTAATCAAGAAGGTACAAGACCTGTACTGGGAACTAAAGGAAACTTGAAGGAATTGAGAAAGTTACAAACAAGTGAAAGACTATACTTTGTTCATGGGTTGGAAGAATTAATATCATTAAAATATCCACACCACCGATAGCAGTCAGTGCAATTCCCATTAACATACCAGTGGCATATTTCACAGATCTAGAACAAATATTCCAAAAATTTGTATGGAACCAGAAAAGACACTGAATAGACTGAGCAACTTTGAAAAAATAAGTTGGAGGTACCACAATACCTGTTATGAAACTATACTATATGGCCAGTGTAATCAAAACTACTTGGTACTGGCATAAGAACTGGTATATAAATCAATGGAGCAGATCAATGAGCCCAGAAATTAACCCATACCTTTATGGTCAATTAATATTTGATAAAGAAGGTAAGGACATACAATGGAGTAAAGAAAGCCTTTTCAATAAATGTTGGGAAAACTAGACAGGTACATGTAAAAAATAAAACTGGACCTCCAACTTATACCATGCACAAGAATATACTTAAAATAATAAAATGACTTAAAAGTAAGCCATGAGACCACACAAATTCTAGAAGAAAACATAGGCAGTAAAGTTTCAGACATCTCACATAGCAATATTTTTTGATATATCTCATAAGGCTACAGAAACAAAGGAAAAACAAACAACAGGACTACATCAAATTAAAGGCTTTTGCACAGCTAAAGGAAAAGTCAACAAAATGAAAAAGCAATCCACTGTATGGGAGAATATATTTGCCAGTGATACATCTGATAAGAGTTTAATTTCCAAAATATATAAACTCACCACCAGGAAGACAAGCAATCCAAATTTTTAAAAAATGGGTAAAGGACCTGAATAGACACTTCTCCACAGAGGACACACAGATGGTCAATAGACATATGAAAAAACACTCAACATCACAAATCAACAGAGAAGTGCAAATTAAAACTACAATTAAATATCAACTCACACTTGCCAGAATGGTTACTATCAATAAATCAGAAAACAAGTATAACAGAAGATGTGGAGAAAAGGGAACCCTAGTGCAGTGTCAGTGGGAATGCAGACTGGTGCAGTCACTCTGGAAAATGTATGGAGTTCACTCAAAAAATTAAAAATAGGGACCTGTCTTTTTACCCAGTAATCCCACTTCTAGGAATATATCCTAAATATCCCAAAACACTAATTCTAAAGAATTCATGCACTTAGGCCATATCTAGATATTGGAAATCAAAACATCATGGTACTGGAAAAAATAGACACAGAGATTCATGGAACAAAAGAGAGAGACCAGAAGGAAACCCATGCCTATATTGTCAATTACTTTATATCAGAGTAGGAATGAATATACAATTGAGCAAAAACAGTCTCTTCAATAAATGGTGTTAGGAAAATAGATATATTTAAAAAATGAAACTACACCACTTTCTTTCACCATGTATAAGAATAAACTCAAAATGGATTAAAGACTTAAAAAGTTAATGCACAGCAAAGAAAACAATCAACAAAACAAAAAGACAATCTACTGAATGACAGAATGTATTTGACCATGATACGTCCATAAGTTGTTAATATCTAAAATATATATATGACTTACACAACTTAACACCAAAAAACAAAAAAAATCCAATTAAAAATGGGCAGAGGACCTGAGTAGACATTTCTTCCCCAAAGAAGGAATAGAGATGGCCAATAGGCTTAAAAATATATGCTCATGGTCACTAATCATCAGAGAAATGCAAATTAAAACTACAATAAGCTATAACCTCACACCTGCTGAATGGCTGTTATCAATATATTAACAAACTATGTTGGAGAGGAAGTGAAGAAAATGGAATTGTATACAAGAGAACCTACACAAACAGAAGAAAGTGCAACCCTAGAGCATCCAGGCAGGGAGATCAAAGAGACCACATCACTGAATCCCACACAACTCCTACCATAGAAGTTCACCCTACAAAGACAGCCTGCAAAGCAGAACATTAGGAAGTACAGAAACAAACAACAAGAGTCACGTAAAATGGGGAGACAAAAAGAACCTGTAATCAAAAGGAATGGAAGACTCCCCACTAAAAGAGTTAAATGAAATTGAGGTAAGCAAACTATCAGATATAGAATTCAAAATAATGGTTATAAGGATGCTCAAGGAACGAAAAAACAAATACAAGGAACTGAGTGACAACTACAACAGAATGAAAAGAAAATAGAAACTACAAACAAAAAAACAGGAAGAAATGAAAAATATAATCTCTGAAATAAAAAACACACTTGAAGGAATTACAAGCAGGCTGGATGAAGCAGAGGACCAAATTAGTAAGCTGGAAGACAAGGCAGAAAGAAACACCCAGGTTGAAGAAAGTCTCAATAAATATGAAGAGAGCTAAAGGGAACTCCAAGATAACATGAAAGGTAACAATATTGGAATCATAGGAATACCAGAAGGAGGAGAAAAGAAACAAGGGATAGACAGGCAAAAATTAAATCCTTTTCCACTAAGATTAAGAACAAGACAAGGATGTTGGCTTTCACCACTTCTATTCAATATAGTACTGGAAATCCTAGCCACAGAAATCAGACAAGGAAGAAAAATAAAAGGCATCCAAAGTGGAAAAGAGAAAGTGAAACTGTCACTGTTTTCAGATGATATGATGGTGTACCTAGAAAACCCTATAGATTCCAACAAAAAAGTACTCGACCTAAGAAGTTAATTTGGCAAAATAGCAGCATTCACAGTCAATATTCAGAAATCAAAGACATTTTTATATACCAACAATGAAAGATCAGAAACAGAAATAAAGAAAAAAAATCCATTGCATAGCAACAAGAAAAATAAAACCTTAGAATAAACCTAAGGGGGTAAAAGACTTGTACTCAGAAAACTACACAACACTGAAGAAAGAAATTAAGGAAGACAGTAACAAATGGAAGTATATACTGTGCTCATGGATTGGAAGAACAAACAACATTAAATTTTGCATATTACCCAAAGCAATTTGTAGATTCAATGCAATCCCTACTAAAATACCAATGACATATTTCACACATATAGAACAAACATTTTAGAAATTTATATTGAACCATAAATGACCCCTAATAGCCATGGCAGTTTTGAGAAAGAACAAAGTAGGATGGATGATAATACCTGACATCAAACTATATTACCAGGCCACTGTAATCAAAACAGTTTGGTACTGGCACAGGAACAGACACACAGACAAATGGAAACAAATAGAGAGTCCAGAAATAAATCCATGTCTTTACAATCAATTAATATTTGACAAAACTGGCAGAAGCATAAAATGGACTGAAAATAGCCTCTTCAACAAATGGTGTTGGGAGATCTGGAGGAGACATATGCAAAAAAATGAAACTTGTCCAACAACTTACACCATACACAAAAATAAATTCAAGGTGGATAAAAGACTTAAATATAAGTCGTGACACCATAAATGTCCCAGAGGATAATATAGGCAGGAAAATCTCAGATATTCTACACAGTAATATTTTTACTGATATGTCCCCTACAACAAGAGACATAAAGGAAATAATAAATAAACGGGACTAAAGGACACATGGACAAAACCAAGTGGGGAGTGGAAGCAAGGGAGGGAGGTGGGTTTGGCTGGGGTGTGGGGAGAGTTGGGGGGGGTAAATGCAGGCAACTGTAATTGAACAACAATAAAATAATTTAAAAAATAAGAAAATAAAAAAACTTCTGCACGGCTAAAGAAAAGAGCATTAAAATGGAAATAGAACCTAATGGATGGGAAAATATATTTGCAAATGATACCTCAGACAAGGGTTTGATCTCCATAGTATATAAAGAACTCACTCAGCTCCACTCCAGGAAGACAAACAACTCAATTAACAAATGGGCAAATGACCAGAATAGACATTTCTCCAAGGAAGACATACAGAGGGCCCAAAGACATGTGGAAAAATACTCAGCATCATTAGCCATCTGAGAGATGCAAATTAAAGCCACAATGAGACAGCACTTTGCACCAATGAGAATGGCCACATAAAAAAAAAATCAGCAAACAAGTGCTGGAGAGGCTGTGAAGAAAAGGGAATCCTAGGAGTGCACTGTTGGTGGGAATGCAGACTGGTGAAGTCACTGTGGAAAACAGTATGGAATTTCCTCAGAAATCTAAAACTGGAACTTCCTTTTGACCCAGCAAAACCACTGTTGGGATTACACCCTAAGAACCCTGAAACACCAATCCAAAAGAACTTATGCACCCTAATGTTCATAGCAGCACAATTCACAACAGCCAAGTGCTGTAAGCAAACTAAGTGCCCATCAGTAAATGAATGGATCAAGAAACTGTGGTACCTTTACAGAATGGAATACTATGCAGCAGAAAGAAAGAAGGAGCCCCTACCTTTTGCAATAGCATGAATGGGATGGAAAGCATTATGCTAAGTGAAACAAGCCAGGCAGTGAAAGAGAAATACCGTATGAGGTCACCTATAAGTGAAAACTTAATCAACTAAATGAACAAGGCAGCAAAATACAACCAGAGACAATGAAATAAAGAGCAAACTGACAGTTCCCAGAAAGGAAAGGGGATGGGGATAATAGAGGAGGCCATCAAAGAACAGAAGGACACATGGACAAAGCTAAAGGGAGTGGGTTTGAGGGTAGGTTGTGGGGATGGGTGGGGTGAGCAGTCATGGTAGGATAAAAATGGAGACAACTGTACTTGAACAACAATAAAAATAATTAATAAATTCTTAATGGCTGAATTCTTATGGCTGCACAGTATTCTGTTGTGTAAATGTATCCCAGCTTTTTCATCTATTCATTTACTGATGGGCACTTGGGCTGTTTCTTGATTTTGGCTATTGTAAATAACACTGCTATAAACAACAAGGTACATATATTCTTTTGAATTGATGTTTCAGATTTCTTAGAATATGTTCCCAGAAGTGGGATCACTTGACAAAAGGCAGTTCCATTTTTAATTTTTTTTAGGAAAGTCCATACTGTTTTCCCAGTTTCTGCATCAGTCTGCATTTCCCACCAATAGTGCACTAGAGTTCCTTTTTCTCCACATCCTTGTCAGCCCTTGTTGTTTGTTGATTTATTGATGAAAACCATTCTGACAGGTGTGAGGTAGTATCTCACTGTGGTTTTAATTTCCATCACTCTGATGATTAGTGACACTGAGCATTTTTTTCAGGTCTATTGGCCCTCTGCATGGCCTCCTTGGAGCCCCTTTCATGTCCTTGGCCCCAATTTTTAATTGGATTGTTTGTCCACCTCATGTTGTATAAGTTCTTTATATGTTTTGGAAATTAAACTCTTATTAGAAGTATCATTGGCAAATATCTTCTCCCATACAGTTGGACCTGTGTTAATTTTTTGATGGTCCTTTGGCTGTGCAGAAGCTTTTTAGTTTGATGTAGTCCTATTGATTTGTTTTTTCCCTTTGTTTCCCTGCCCTAGGAGATAGATTGGGGAAAATACTGCTATGAGAGATTTCTGAGATTTTACTGCCTAAGTTTTGATCTAGGATTGTTATGGTTTCATGACTTACATTTAAGTCTTTTAATATTTTGAGTGTATTCTTCTACATGGTGTAAATAGATGGCCTAGTTTCATTATTTTGCACATAAATAGTATCTCCAATTTTACCAACACCATTTATACAGAAAATGTCCTTACTCCATTGTTTTCCTGTGTTTACTTTGTCAAATATTAATTCATCACATAAGCATGAGTTGATTTCTGGGCTCTCTGTTCTGTTCCACTGGTCTGTATGCCCATTCTTAGGCCTGTACCAGTCTATTTTTATTATAATGGCCTTATAGTATAGTTTGATATCAGGTATTGTGATACCTCCAATTTTGTTCTTCTTTCTCAAGATTTCTGAGGCTTTTCAGACTCTTTTTGGTTCCATATAATTTTTTAAATATTCATTCTACATCTGTGAAATAAGTCATTGGTATTTTAATAAGAATTGAAGTGAATTTATAGATTGTTTGGATAGTATGCATATGTCCAATCCATGAACACGGTATATGCTTCAATTTATTGGTATCTTCCTTGAATTCTTTCTTCAATGTCCTATAGTTTTCCAAATACTGGTCTTTTACTGACTTGGTTAAATTAATCCAAAATACCTTATTTTTTGCTATTGCTGCAATAGTAAATCAGAAGTTTGCTTAGTTTCTCTTTCTGGTAGTTTCATTATTGTTGTATGGAAAGGCAACCAATTTCTGAGTATTGATTTTGTGTCCTGCTGTTTTGACAAATTCATTAATTATACTTAGTAGCCTCTTGGTGAAGTCTTCGGGCTTTTCCAAGGACAGTAGTATCATGTCATCTACAAATAATTATATTTTTACCCCCTCCTATCCAGTTTGATGACTTTTATTTCTTCTGTTTGTCTGATTGCTTAAACAAGGCTTCCAGTACAATGTTGAATGAGGGTGATAAAAGTGGACATTCTTGTCTTGTTCCAGTTCTTAATGCTTGTAATTTTGCTTACTAAGTATGATGTTAGCATAGGTTTATCATATATGACCTATAATACATTGAGGTTATATGCCCTTTATTCCCACTTTGCTGAGTGTTTTTTTATGATAAATGGGTGTTGAATTTTACTAAATTCTTTTCTGCATCTATTGATATGATCATGTGGTTTTTATCTTTTTTAAAATGTGATATATCATGTTAATTGATTTGAGTATATTGTACCAACCTTACATTCCCAGAATAAATCCCACTTGATCATGATGTATAATCTTTTAAACATATTGCTGGATCCAGTTTGTGAATATTCTGTTGAGGAATTTAGCATCTATGTTCATGAGGGATATTGGTCTATAATTTTCTTTCTTTATAGTATCTTTATCTAGTTTTGACATCAGGATAATGCTGGGTACATAAAACAAGCTTGAGAGTTTTCCTTCCTCTTGAATTTTTTTGGAATATTTTGAGAAGGATGTGTTAGTTCTTTGAAAGTTTGGTAAACTTCTCCTGTGAAGCCATCCAGTGCAGGACTTTTGTTTGCTGGGAGCTTTTCAATTATTGCTTCAGTTTCACTAGCTGTAATCTGTCCATTAAAAGTCCCCAGTCAATTTTGTAAGACTATATTTCTATAAATGTATCCATTCCTTCTAGATTGTCTATATTGTTGCAATATAGTTTTTCATAATGTTTCTCACAATCCTTTTTTGTTTTTTAGTGTCAGTTGTTACTTCTCCATTTTCATTTCCAATTTTATTTATTTGAATCCTCTCCCTTTTTTTTCACAGTGATATGGCTAGTGGTTTGTTAATCTTGTATATCATTTCAAAAAAACTTTTGTTTTCATTGATCTTTTGTATTTTTAATACTCTATTTATTTTATTTCTTCTTTCATCTTTATCATTTCCTTCCTTCAATTCACATTGCCCCTTTTTGTTGTTTTTTTTTTTTCCCCAGCACTTGTAAGTCAAACTTAAGATTGTTTGAGATTTTTCTTGTTTCCTAAGGTAGTCCTATAATGCCATGAATTTCCCTCTTAGGGCTGCTTTTTCTGTGTCCTATAGATTGTGGGTTGTTGTATTCTCATGCCATTTGTTTCAAAGTATCTTTCAATATCATCTACTAATTCATTGTATAGTAACATGTTACTTATCCTCCAAGTCTTTGTGTATTTTTTTCTTGTGATGGATTTCGTTTCATACCATTATGATGAAATGATGCTTGATATGATTTCAATGTTCTTTTTTTAAAGATTTTATTTATTTATCTTCAGAGGGGAAGGGAAGGAGAGAGGGAGAGAAATATCAATGTATGGTTGCTTCCTGTGCATTCCCTGCTGGGAACTGGCCTGCAACCCAGGCATGTGCCCTGACTGGGAATCAAACCATGATCTCTTGGTTCACAGGCCCTCACTTAATCCACTAAGCTACACCAGCCAGGGCTGATTTCAATGTTCTTAAACTTATTGTGCTGCTTTCTGTTTCTGAACATGTGGTCTATCCTCAAATGTTCCATATGTGCTTGAAAAGAATGTATATTTCTCTTCTCTGGAGTGAAGTGCTCTGAAGATATCCATTAAATCCACCTGATCTAGTGGGTCATTTAAGCCCACCATTTCCTTGTTGATCTGCTGCCTGGAAGATCTATTGATGCCAATGGGGTGTTAAAATACCCTACTATGACTGTATGACTGTCAACTTCTCCCTTTATGTCCATCAATATTTGCTTTACCTATTTAGGTGCTACTATGTTTAGTACATAAATGTTTACAGTAGTTATATCCTCTTGTTGTATTGCTCCTTTTATCATTATGTAGTGAGTTTCTTTGTCTTTTACTATAGCCTCTGTTTTAAAGTCAATTTTGTCATATACGTATTGCTATCCCAGCTTGTTTTTTCATTGCTATTTCCATGAAATATCTTTTGTGGATGGCTCTTGATTTTTTTCAATACAGCTACACTAGGTCTTTTGATTGGAGTGTTTACACCCTCTACATTTAAAGTGACTAATGATATGTATGTATTTATTGCCACTTCATTCTTTTAACTTTGATACTTTTTGTTGTGGTTTTGTTTTCTTCTTCTCCTCATCCTCCCCTGCCCCCTCCTCTTTCTTCTAAAAGCAGGCCCTTTAATGTTTCTTGTAATACTGGTTTGGTGTTAACAAATTCCTTTATGTTTTTCTTGTCTGGGAACTTTTTATTTCCCTTCAATTTTAAATGTGGGTCCTTGTTTTTCATCACTTGGAATACTGCATGCCAATCCCTTCTGACCTGAAATATTTCTCTGGAAAAATCAGCTGACAGTCTTATGGGAGTTCCCTTGTGGGTAATTAACTGATTTTTCTCTTGCTGTTTTAAAGTCATTCTCTTTTTGTCTTTAACCTTTGTTGTTTCAATTATGATGTGTTTTGGCATGGGCCTTTTCAGGTTCATCTTGTTTGGAATTCTCCGTGCTTCTTGGACTTGTATGTCTTTTTCCTTCACCAAGTTAGGGAACTTTTCAGTCATTATTTATTCAAATAGGTTTTCAATTCCTTGTTCTCTCTCTTCTTCTGGTACCATATGATGCAGATGTGGTTATGTTTCATGTTGTCCCAAAGGTCCCTTAAACTATCCTCATTTTTTTTCACTGCTCTGATTATTTTTTACCTTGTGTTCCAAATTATTGATTCTATCCTCTACTTCATCCAACCTATGTTTTATTTATTCTAATGTATTATTGATGTCATATATGGTATTCTTTTCTGACTGGTTCTCTTTCATGGTTTCTATGTTCTGTTTCATGTTGCTGTAGTTCTCATTAAGTTCCTTGAGCCTGCTTATAACCATTATATTGAATTCTATGTTTGATATATTTCTTGCCTCCATTTCATTTAGCTCTTTTTTGGAGATTTCATCTTTTCTTTCACTTGGGGCCTGATTCTTCATCACCCTATTTTGGCTGCTGCTTTGTGCTTCTTACTATGTAATATATATCTACTATGACTCCCAGTCTTCATGGGGTGACCTTATGTAGTGGATGCCCTGGTGGATCCAGTGGTGCAGTCTCCTTTATCTCCTGAGCTGGGTGTTCTAGGATTGTCACTTTTGAAGGTAATGTGGGCCCTTCTGAGGTAATTGAATCTTAATTGCTGTTGTTCCATTCACACATGGGATAGAGCCTCAGACTGGCTGACTGTGAGGCTCAACCCTGTCTATGATGTGCAAACTGCTCTGCAGATGCAGTCTTGATGTGGCTTCTTCTGCACATACTTAGTTATACGACTCCTTTTCAGCTAGTCATTAGTTGCTTATATAGGGTGATTGTTCTTTAATTTAATTATATCTCTGCTTTGGTTTTGGGAGGAGATGAGTGTAAGATCAACCATGCCACCACCATCTTGTACAAACAGCTGAACACAAATAATACCCACCCCACCAAGCAAGTTTCAAACCATATGCAGGCAATGAGGGTAAAAAGGCAGGATTGTGAGAGGAGAAATGAATTAATGCTTTTTAGTTGTCATTTTCATTCACACTTGTACAACTTTTTGAAACTTGAGAGCAAGATTTTTGTCCACCCCATTAATTTTCATGTTGCTGTACTCAAACCACTGTGCCAAAAATGTTGTTGGATCTCAAATCAGACATTCAACATGGTAGTTACCTTTCCTCAGTTTGTGTATTTTGCTTGATGTGATAATCATGCCAGGTTAAGACCAAAAAAAGAGCTCTGTGATACATTATTGTGTCTTTGAATCAATGCACTCTACACATACTTCTGTTAGCTGCTCTGTTTCTAAAATTTCCACAGAGTTGAGAGGAAGTTGAATTTTGTTTAATTAAGGAATAAGTAAAGGTAATGTATCTGGTATTGAACTGCATTTTTCTCTTTATCCATTCATTGATTTACATATATAAGGCCTGTCCAGAAAAGTCAGCCACTGTTAATATAACAAGAATGGTTTCTTTGATATCAACGTAAAGTGGCAGCCAAGGGGAGTGGACTAGAATGCACATGCATGAACAATGATGCCTTCACTGTATTACTAGTCAGTGGGGGTGGCAGATGTCATTGAGTGACCCATCACATTCAAAATGACTGAGTGAGTAGAGCAAGGAATCTGCATCAAATTTTGCATGAAGATTGAACATTCCTCCACAGAAACTATTGGGATGATTCAAAAGTCTGCATCTATGGGCAACTAGTGATTGATAGCTTCATCACAACAACATGCTGGTTCATGCATCATGTCTCATGCAGAGTGTTTTGGTGAAACATCAAATCAGCGAGGTGACTCATCCCTTCTATAGCCCAGATTTGGCAGCCTGTGACTTCTGGCTTTTCCCAAAATTAAAATCACCTTTGAAAGGGAAGAGATTTGAGTATGTTGATAAGATTCAGGAAAATAAATGGGGCAGTTGATGGCAATTGGGAGAAGTGTGTGAGGTCCCAAGGTGCCTACTTTGAAAAGGACTGCGATGTCATTGTTCTATGTACAATGCTTCTTGTATCTTGATTCTTCTTCAATAAAGGTCTTTATTTTTCATATTATATGGCTGGATACCTTCTAGATAAACCTCTTATATCAATTTACTATCATGTTCGTGTTCATATCATTTCAAAATTATAAAGGTTACATAATATTTTCAAATTCAAAAGACCCTATTAAGGAATGATATGATGGTTAATTTTATGTGTCAAATCTGCTATCCTATGGTTATTAGATATTTTATCAAACACCAGTCTAGATGTCACCATGGAGGTCCTACTTAGATGGTGTTAACATTTGTGTAAAGCAGATTAGCCTCCATAATGTGGGTGGATCTCATTCAACTTGTTAAAAGTCTTAAAGGAAAAAAAGACTGAGATCTCCTGATAAAGAGAGAATTCTGCCTCCAAAGTGCTTTCAGACTTGAGTTTCAACATCAAATCTTCCAAGAATCTCCAGCTTGGAAGCCTGGTCTAAACATATCAGAATCGTCAGTACCCAATTTCTTAAAGTAAATCAATCTCTCTCTCCCCCCCCTCCTCTCTCTCCCCATCCCCCCCAATACACATACTGCCTATTGTCTCTTTTACTATGGAGTACACTGAATAATAAGGGATCCGATTGCATTCATTCCAAGGTTGGTATTTTCTAGAGGAGGTTTCTGTATCAGGTAGAAAGTAGAGTAATCTGGATAATTTCTTTGAGCATGTTCAATGTTCCTTCATGACTGCCAGTAACACATCATTCCAATCAATATAGTATTTTGGTATCAAATGGTTCATTGTTTAGATGGGCTTATAGTTACTAATTATAGGCAGCTGACTTACAATAAAATATATTGCTTAATATAATAATAGCCTTTTATTATAGTTATACAGTGATGTGATCTATATACCAGTCTTCCACGTATTTATTACATTTGAATTTCCCAACAATCCTAACCCCTAACCCACATATAGTTTACATTTTTATTATATTTCCAAATACAGAAGCTAAGATTAAAGAGGTGCACTATTACTTAAGGACTGAATGAAGACTAAGAACTAGACTCCAGAAGTCCTTTTATTTAGCATTACCTTTTGTTTTACTTAAGAAATTTTATTGCTATGGGCTGAAGTGTGAAATCCCCCCTCAAATCCCCAATGTGATGTTATTTGGAGATGAGGACTTTAGGAGGGAATTAAGTTTAGATGATTTAATGAGGGTCAGGTCACATGATGGGATTAGTGCCATCCCATCACGAGATTAAAAAAAGATTCGGATTATAAAAACAGTGGGATTTTAAGAGAGACCAGATATATGAGTTTCTCTCTCTCTCTCTCTCTCTCTCTCTCTCTCTCACACACACACACACACACACACACACACACACACACACACACATTCTCTCTCCCTTGCCCCAACTATGTAAGGATGCAGTGAGAAAGCAAGCCAGGAAGATAACTCTCACTAGAACTCAGCATGTTGGCACTCTTATACTGAACTTCCATCTTCTAGAACTATGACAAATATGTTTCTATTGTTTAAGCAACCCACTCTATGTTATTTTGTTATGGCAGCTAAAGATAAATAATACATGCATTTACAAACTTTAGGTGTTATTGAATACTATCACCCTAAATATTATATATTAGGAATATTTATTTTTTTAAAAAATAAGAAAAAATGTTCTAATCGGTAAATGAATGGATCAAAGAACTATGGTACATTTACACAATGGAATTCTATGCAGCAGAAAGAAAGAAGGAGCTCCTACCCTTTGCAACAGCATGAATGGAACTGGAAAGAATTATGCTAAGCAAAATAAGCCAGGCGGTGAAAGACAAATAACATATGATCTCACCTTTAACAGGAACCTAAACAACAAAACAAACAAACAAGGAAAATATAACCAAAGACACTGAAATAGAGAACAGGTTGACGGTGATCAGAGAGGAGAGGGAAGGGAATTTCAGGGGAAAAGGGGAAGGCTTTACAGGAACAAGTATAAAGGACACATGAACAAAAACTAGAGGGGTGGAAATGGGAGGGAGATTGGAAGGGCTGGGTGAGTGGGCTGGGATGGGAGTAAAAGATAGAAAATTGTACTTGAACAACAATTAAAATTGAAAAAATATTGTTCTAATCAAAGAGGAAGTCCATATAAATAAGCTGTAATTGCACATGGGCTGCATCATAATCTCTTGAAAAATTTATTTAAACATAGATTACTGACCACATACCCCACAGTGTGTGATTCAACAAGTCTGGGTTGGGCCCCAAACATATGCATTTCTAACAATAGTTCCCAGGTGATATTTATGTTTACAAAACCATAGTTCATAAATTATTTATATAGATAGAGGAAAAGTATAAATCACAATATATTAGGAACATCAAGAGTGCATTTTAAACATACATATTTCAGGAACTACTATAAGGGACACATGGACAAAACCAAGGAGGAGGGTGGAAGCAAGGTAGGGAGCTGGGTTTAGAGAGCGTGGGGGAGGAGGGGTGGGGAGAATATACAGACAACTGTAATTGAACAATAAAATAATATTAAAAAATAAAATAAAATGAAAAACATAAAAAAACACATATATATAGACATAATATCAAACTGGATTTACGAGATTTTCACCCTGGGAATCTGGAGAAGGACGTGCTTTCAAAAGGAAGTTTTTAAAACTCTCCAGTATGTTTTAACAAGGAATTAATACTCTAAAATTTGAAAATTAGCAAAGAAAATTTTATTGCCTTAATTAGAGTACAATAAAAAATAGTTAAAATATTATTTAGGAAAAGGTACTACCACAATTTTCTTATGAAATATACTTATTAAAATAATATTATTATTTCTAAAGTGCATGATTGTCAGAAAATAGTTTGTTATTTTGAATATATTTCATATGTATCTATAAAATACTCTATATTACCTATATACTTAAGTCTCTTCTTTTTTAGCATAATAAATGTAAACTATTCCAACAGTAGGCAGAAAGAATCCAACAGATAACACAACATTATCCAAAAGAGCACATGAGAATTTAAAAATAATCATATAACAGGGAAAAATAACTGTATCAGTTGACTTAAACAATAGTAACCTTCAGTAATTGTTATTCAATAAAATTAATGAAAAAAGAACTATTGTTTAATATACCAATGCACTATATAATAATGTTGTTTATACATAACAATTTTATATATTTAATATTTATATAAATATATACATAAAAAGTTATCATAAGCAGCAACAATTTTTGTTTTATTTTAATTGTTATTCAAGTACAGTTTTCTATCTTTTACTCCCATCCCAGCCCACCCACCCAGCCCTCCCCACTTCCCTCCCATTTCCACCCCTCTAGTTTTTGTCCATGGGTCTTTTATATTTGTTCCTGTAAAGCCCTCCACTTTTCCCCTGAAATTCCCTCCCCTCTCCCTTCTGATCACTGTCAACCTGTTCTCTATTTCAGTGTCTTTTGTTATATTTTGCTTGCTTGTTTTGTTGTTTCGGTTCCTGTTAAAGATGAGATCATATGGCATTTGTCTTTCACCGCCTGGCTTATTTTGCTTAGCATAATTCTTTCCAGTTCCATTCATGCTGTTGCAAAGGGTAGGAGTTCCTTCATTCTTTCTGCCGCATAGAATTCCATTGTGTAAATGTACCATAGTTTTTTTATTCATTCATTTACTGGTGGACACTTAGGTTGCTTCCAACACTTGGCTATTGTAAATGCTACTATGAACATTGGGGTGCATAGGTTCTTTTGGATTGGTGTTTCAAGGTTCTTTGGATATAATCATAGCAGTGGAATTGTTGGGTCAAAAGGCAGATCCATTTTTAGTTTTCTGAGAAAATTCCATAGTGTCTTCCATAGTCGTTGTACCAGTCTGCAATCCCACCAACAGTGCACAAGGGTCCCCTTTTCTCCACAACCTCCCCAACACTTGTTGTTCATTGCTTTGTTTATGATGGCCATTCTGACTGGTGTGAAGTGGTATCTCACTGTGGTTTTAATTTGCATCTCTCTGATAGCTAGTGATATTGAGCATCTTTTCATGTGTCTCTGGATCCTCTGTATGTCCTCCTTGGAGAAGTGTCTGTTCAAGTCCTTTGTCCGCTTTTAATTGGGTTACTTGTCTTTTTAGAGTAGAGTCATGTAAGTTTTTTATATATTTTGGAGATTAAACCCTTGTCTGAGGTATCATTGGCAAATATGTTTTCCCATACAGTTGGTTCTCTTTTTATTTTAATACTGTTTTATTGAGCTTTGCAGAATCTTTTTATTTTGATGAGATCCCATTTGTTTATTCTTTCTTTTATGTCCCTTGCTCTAGGGGACATATCAGTGAAAATGTTGCTGCATGAAGTATCTGAGATTTTCCTGCCTATGAAGAGTCCTGTCTCTTCTAGGACTTTAATGTGTTATTACTTATATTTAAATATTTTATCCATCTTGAGTTTATTTTTGTGAATGGTGTAAGTTGGTGCCCGAGTTCCATTTTTTTGCATGTAGCTGTCCAGTTCTTCCAACATTTGTTGAAGAGGCTATTGTTACTCTATTTGATGTTGCTGCCCCCTTTGTCAAATATTAATTGAACATAGAGACTTGAGTTTATTTCTGGGCTCTCTGTTCTGTTCCACTGGTCCATGTGCCTGTTTTTATGCCAGTACCAGGCTGTTTTGATTACAGTGGCTTCATAATACAGTTTGATATCTGGTATCGTGGTAACTCCTACTTTGCTCTTCTTTCTCAAAATTGCGGCAGCTATTCAGGGTCGTTTATGGTTCCACACACATTTTTGAAGTGTTTGTTCTATGTCTGTGATATATACCATTGGTATTTTAATAGTTATTGCACTGAACCTAGAAATTACTTTGGGTAGTATGGACATTTTGATGATGTTAATTCTTCCAATCCATGAACACGGTATATGTTTCCATTTATTTGTGTTCTCCTTGATTTCTTTCTTCAGTGTTATGTAGTTTTCTGAATACAGGTCTTCTACCTTCTTGGTTAGGTTTATTCCTAGGTATTTTAATTTTCTTTTTGCTATATCAAATGGGGTTTTTTTCTTAGTTTTTCCCTCTGCTGTTTCATTGTTGATATACAAAAATGCCTTTGATTTCTGCATATTGACTTGTATCCTGCTGTTTTGCCAAATTCATTTAATAGGTCCAGCAGTTTCTTGGTGGAGTCTATAGGATTTTCTATGCACACCATCATGTCATCTGCAAACAATGACAGTTTTGTTTCCTTCTTTCCAATTAGCATGCCTTTTATTTCCTTTTCTTGTCTGATCGCTGTGGCTAAAACTTCCAGTACTATATTGAATAGAAGTGATGAAACTGGACAACCTTGTCTTTTTCCTGATCTTAGTGGAAAAGAATTTACTTTTTGCCCATTCAGTATGAGGTTGGCTGTAGGTCTCTCATATATAGCCTTTATTATGTTGAGGAATGCTCCCTCTATTCCCACTTTGCTGAGTGTTTTTATCATAAATTGGTGGTATACCTTATCAAATGCTTTTTCCACATCTATTGATATGGTCATGTGATCTTTGTCTTTGCTTTTGTTTATGTGATGTATTACATTTACTGATTTACAAATATTGAACCATTCTTGCACCCTTGGGATGAACCCATTTGGTCATGGTGTATCATCTTTTTAATGTATTGTTGGATGTGATTTGCCAATATATTGTTGATGATTTTAGCATCTATGTTCATCAGTGATACTGACCAGAAGTTCTCTTTCTTGGTTGTGTCTTTATATGGTTTTGGGATTAGGATGATGCTGGCTTCATAAAAAGAGTTAGGGAGTATTCCATCATTTTGGATTTTTGGAATAGTCTGTAAAGGACAGGGGTTAGCTCTTCCTAAAATTCTTTATAGAATTCTCCTGTGAAACCATTCAGTCCTGGGCTTTTGTGTGTCTGGTATTTTTTGATTACTGCTTCAGTTTTGTCTGCTGTTATTGCTCTGTTCAGGTTTTCTGCTTCTTCTTTGTTGAGTTTGCAAGATTATATTTTTCTAGAAATTTTGCCGTCTCATCTAGGTTGTCAAGTTTCTTGGCATATTGTTCTTCATAGTAATTTCTTATGATCCTTTGTATTTCTGTGGTATCAGTTGTAATCTCTTCTATTTCATTTCTGATTTTTTTTGAGTCTTCTCTCTTTTTTTCTTGATGAGCTGGCCTAAAGGCTTGTTAATTTTGTTTATCTTTTCAAAGAATCAGCTCCTGGATTCATTGATCCTTAAAATTGTGCTTTTAGTCTCTATGTCATTTAATGCTACTCTGATCTTGCTTATTTCCTTCCTTCTGCTTTGGGCTGACTTTGTTGTTGTTCCTTGAGTTCTTGTAAATGTAGGGTTAGGTTGTTGTTTATGAAATGTTTCTATCTTTTTTTAGGTAGGCCTGTACCAGTATGAACTTCCTCATCAGGACTGCCTTTGCTGTGTCCCATAAGTTTTGGATTGTTGTGAGTTCATTTTTGTTTCTTTCAAGAAACTTTTGGATTTCTTCCCTAATTTCATTCTGACCCATTCATTCCTTAATAGCATGCTCTTCAATCTCCATGATTTAGAGTGTTTTGGGTTTTTTCCTTGGGGGTGGTTTCTAGTTTCAGTCCATTGTCATCTAAGAAAATGCTCAGTATGATTTAAATTTTCTTTAATTTGTTGAGGCTTGTTTTGTGTCCTATCATGTGGTCTATCTTTGAAAATGTTCCATTTTCATTTGAGAAGAATGTGTATTTAGCTTCTTTGGGGTGAAGGGCTCCATACATACCAGTTAAGTCCATTTCATCTAGGGCATTGTTCAATGCCACAATATCTTTGTTGTTATTTTGTTTGGAAGATCTGTCCATTTTTGACAGTGGGGTGTTAAAAACCACTACTATAATTGTGCTGTGGTCAATATCTTTCCTGAAGTCCTCCAAAATTTTGTTTATGTATTTGTATGCTCCTATGTTTGGTGTATGTATATTTATAACGTTTGTGTATTCTTGGTGGGTTCTTACCTTGAGTATTATGAAGTGACCTTCTGGGTCTCTCTTTATGGCCCTTTTTTGAAGCCTATTTTGTCTCATATGAGTATTGCTACCCTGGCTTTTTTCCCCTGTCTGTTTGGTTGGAAAATTTGTTCCAGCCCTACACTTTCAGTCTGTGTAGATCTTTTTTTCCTGAGGTGGGTGTCTTGTAGGCAGCACATGTGTGGGTTACGCTTTCTTATCCATTCAGCTTTCTTATCCATTCAGCTATTTAATGTCTTTTGATTGGAGCATTTAATCCATTTGTGTTTAAGGTTATTATTGATAGGTACTTATTCATTGCCATTTTCATACCTGTGTTCCTCTCTCTCTCTCTTTTCCTTCCTTTCCTTAAAGGAAGCCCTTTAGCATCTCTTGTGGAGCTGATTTGGTGTAGTGTATTCTTTTAGACTTCTTTTGTCTGGGAAGCTCTTTATTTGGCCTTCTCTCTTGATTGAGAGCATTTCTGGGTAAAGTAGCCTTGGTTTCCGGCCTCTGGTTCTCATTACTTTGAAATGTTTCTTGCCATTCTCTTCTGGCTTGGAGCATTTCCATTGAGAAATCACCTGCTAGCCTTATTGGGGCTCCCTTGTAGGCTACTTCCTGTTTCTCCCTTGCTGCCTTTAAGATTCTCTCTGTCTTGTAATTTTGCCATTTTAATTATGGTGTGTCTTGAGGTGGCCCTCTTTGGGTTCCTCTTGATTTGCATTCTCTGTATTTCCTGGATTTGTGTGACTTTTTCTCTCATGAAATTAGGAAAGTTTTCCATCATTAATTTTTCAAATAGATTTTCTATCCTTTGCTCTTCCTCTCCTTCTGTTATCCTGTTTTACAGATGTTATTATGCTTCATAATGTCTTGCATTTCTCTTAATCCCTCTTCATTCTTTCTGAGCCTCTTTTCCTTTTCGTGCTCCTTTTGGGTGTTTTTTTTCTACTTTTTCCTCTACTGCTCCAATCTTCTGCCTCATCAATCCTGCTTTTGATTACTTCTACTGTGCTTCAATTCAGATATTGTGCCCTTCATTTCCTCTTGTCCCTTGTTGATAGTTTCCATTTCCTTTTTCATGTTGATATAGTCTGCAGTGAGTTCATTGTAGTTTACTTGTACTGTCTGGTAATTCACTGTGAGTTCATTGAGCTTCCTGATAACCATTGCTTTGAACTCAATATCTGATAGTTCAATTGCCTCTATTTCATTTAACATTCTTTCTGAGACTTCCTCCTCTCCCTTCATTTGGGGATTGTTTCTTTGTCTTCCCATTGTTTGTGAGACTCTTCTTGTTAGCCTCAGCTTCTTAAATTGATCTGTTCTGGATCCCTGTGTTTATGGTGTGAACTTCTCTGGTAGAATACCTCTGAGGCTCAGTGGTGCATTCTCCTTCAGATATCCAGGTGTTCACAGCTTCCACCTGTTCTTTTTTTGTGATCAGTAGGAGGAGGAAGGCAAGATGGTTTAAGACAGCAGGAAAGTATGCTATGATATTTACAGTAGCAGCTGGTAGGGAAGAGATAGGAGATCCTTTAGCTATGTATAGTGTTAACCATGATCTTCCACCCAACTAGCCACTTTTTAGAAAGGATGGAAAGACGATAAGACTCTTGTTGGGAAGGAAAGAATTGTGAGTTGGCTCTAGAAAGCAGTGAGCATGTGGGAAGTCAGATTCTGAGGTAGGGTGAGAGTAAAGAGTAGTAAATAGGTGTAGTGTGTGAGAGAATGGAGTTAACCACTAAAGTAATAGAGTTCAGGAAACTGAGAAGTGGGCTAAGATCTGGGATCGGTGTTGTGAAGTATTTACAATTGTATGGAATAGCTATTATTTACAGTAATCTTAGAGCAGCAATCATATGACAGAATCTATGAGATCTAGATAACAAGGATAGGAAGTATTGAGCCTTGAGGAGTGTACTAATGGAATACAAATGAAGGACAGTAAATTAGCAATACACTATGAATGAGATAACAGGGGAAACCTATCAAATGATACAATATAACCCACTAAGCAAAGAAGACTATACAGAAAGAAGAGGAATATCAAAATACTATTAAAATAAAAGGTGCAAGAATAATACAATAATGATAATACAAATATGCAATAACTCGCAGGTTCTCTGTAACAGGAAAGTGAAATTCGTCTCACTGTCTCAGCTCTTGGGAGCCCCCTCTTTGGGTCCAACTGGTCTCTTCACAGTTCTGGGTATTTTTGTTTCACTTGTGGGTATTTAAAAAGAAAAGGAAAAAAAGCAAAAGGAGGAAGAAAGAAGAGATAAAATTGGAAAGAAAGGAAGAAGGAATAAAACTAGCGTGAAGGAAAGAGAAGTAAAAGGAATTGAGAGATATAAAAATAATAATTAAAAAATTAAAAAAATTACTTAATAAACAAAAAATCAAACAAACAATAACAACAACAGCAACAAAACAAAACAAACAAACAAAAAAAAAAACCTCTTGCTGGTTTCAAACTAGCCAGACTGGTTTTTCTGGTCTTGCTGTCTGCAGTGGGCATAGGGGCGATTGGTATCACTTTTCTCCCTTCATGTTCAGCACTCAGTCAGCCAGGCGCATACTCTCCCCAGAGCTAGCCCGGTGCCTCTCCACAGGGCCTTGGGTATGTGATCAGGGCCATCGGAAGCATGTGCTCTCCCCAGATTTATGGGTGTGGGCTCAGGGTCTTCCACAAAGCACACTCTACCCAGTTTGCGGGCATGGGCACATGGCCAGGCTGCCTCCAGTCCCATGGGTTCAGGTACACACTCTTCCCAGGGCTGTGTGTGGGTGCTCACAGCCCCTGTGTGTTTGGCACTTAGTCGTTAGTCCCCTCTCTGTGACTTCAAGCAACCAGGTCTCTCCTGGTACTGCTCAAACCTTGTTTGGACAGGGGAGGGAGCAGTTGACCCAGCTCTCTCCCAAGAGCCCTGTGGCAGACCTGGCGAGTGTTAGGCTTGGGGCTTCAGCCTCCCTGGTCCCCAAGCTGATCCCTGGGCCCTTATTGATCTGAAGCACTCTCCTTACCATCTGGTTTTTCAATGTCCGTTGCAATTTTTGATCTCCTGTTTTCATATATGCTGTGGTACTGTTGGCTGTTTACTCTGTTCCTCCATAGATCAGCTAGGTTTTTCTCCCATGTGCAGGGGTAAGTAGAATCTGCTCCCTCCTACCCTGCCACCATCTTCCCTCCTCCAGCAATAACAATTTGAGAATATATTTTGCCTTTTGAATAAACTATAAACTCAAGCTTGAGTATGAACAGTAATTATACTCAGCAGAATGTATAAATAAATAAGATAAATGAGAAGAAAGATGATCAATAAAGTAAATCTGAATTTAATTCCTAACTCTTCTATTTTCTCTGGGTGAACTAAGGCAAGTCTCTTGATCTCTCCTGGTCTCTTATTCTTCAACTATAGAATGTCCCTCAATAAATTGCTCCCTTGTTTGAAGTGGAAATGATATATCCAAGATTTCACTCACATCTGTTTTTCCTTATAATACTTATCTGTTCCTCTCCCTCTATGAAAAGTAACTATCTAGAATGATATCTTAGTGATTTCTAGAATGCCTGAAGACAGACCCATAAACCAAGAAACAACCTAATTGAAGAAAGTTTTGTTTATGGATTTTCTTCAGATCTTCCTTAAATGCTAAGATAAATGGATATTAATATTAAAATCTAGCATATATTAAACTAAATTCATTGAATATTTGGACAGATAAAGTGTCATAATTTGGGGAAAAACAACTTCATCATGATCTTGTTTTTTATTATGCCTTTGATATGTGCTTATAATAGTATTATAAATTTATTACAGTTAATCCTAAACATTTTATAAAAGGCAAAATTGATTTAATTACAATAAATATTTTGTAAACACAATAAATACAAAAGTATATTTTGTATACAGTTAAAGTTAGTGTATGATAAAAAGTAACTGAATTTGCTGTATATCACCAGCACATCAATTATTTGAGCTTTATTTTTTTTTAAAAAAGGAAAAAAAAAGAAGAAAATGAGTCATAAATCTTTCAGTATCCACACAATTAGTTTGACTGAACATCATTGCTGTTGTTGTTTTCTTATTTAATACAGAAAATTTAGTAGTATCTTTTCTTTTTAATTCATTATGGGTAGGCAAAGTGGGTTGTCCTTATATACAATGAAAATCTTACAACTAAAAAGATAAAACAAGAAAATCAATGAAGCAGCACAACGTTAAGAAGAAGTATCATTTATGAGGAAATCAAAGGAAGGGAAAGAAGCTGAAAAGACTGAAAGAAAGATGAAGAGCAAAGACTTTAAAAATTAAACATAAGAGGAAAGATTAAAGAAAGAAAGGCAAAAAGCAATACGGCAGGATTCAGGGAGTCAGTAAAAAGACGACATGCGGTGATTAAAAAGAAACAGCAAGTACTTAAGAAAAGATACTCAAAGTATTGAAAACAGAAAAATAAAAAGTAAAATAAAAGCCATTGTAAATTAATTTTAAACTCAAAATAGAAAAGGTACAATGTTAATCAGCTTTCAATTTTTTTATCTCCTTGGCAGTTATTGATATGAAGAAAATTCAGTTGTTTTGCATAAGAGATTTAGAACAATATTTTCAATGTACAGAAATACAGTATGGGCTTATAAAAAGTGTGCTTCTACTGACAGGCTTTGTTACATTGCATAATTAACTTACCTTCTATCCCAGAATACAACTTTCAGTTTTCTAATTTACTTATTGAAACACTTCTCACCAGATTTCTGATATCCTTAGCTGACTAAATGTTGTAACTTCATTTATAATCCATCATTGACTGATTTCTGAAACCACTAACTTATGTTATGGTGAAATATAATGTATAATAAAGGACAAACTGAACTACAAATAGACTCACCTTTAAATAATCAAACAGTCCTTAACAATGTTAGTGTCACTGAAATTCAAAAATTTGAGAAGGTCATGGCAGTGGGGGATGATTAAATGTGGGAGATGTGGGTGGGTAGAGCAGGGCAGAGTTATAGGGGGGAAGGGGGCACCTGAAATTGACCAACAATAAAGAAATTAAAAAATAAAAAAACTTGAGAAGGCATTTTTAGTTCTCATAATAATTGACAGGAACTGATAGTACTTAATAGATAAAGGTGAGGGATACTAGATGCCCTGCATCTTCCTGTGGTACATTCTTTAAGATATAAACATGTTTATAATTATTTAAGCCTCTTTAAGATCATAGTCCATAGGGGCTCAATAAATGTTTACTAAATGAGTAATCGAAGTATCAAACAAAACTTTGTCATTCCAACATAGTCCATAGTTGTCCATTTATGTCTATTTATTTCTAAGGTGTTAAGCATTCCTTCACTATATGAAAAGTAAAGAATATTAATGTTATGACTTTAAACTTACATAGCATCTTCTTTTAAAACCTCTCTTCTAGCAATGTTAGGCTCAAGACAACATTATAAAGTAATGTAGAAATAAATACTAAAAGCATAATATCTTTACAATGAATTTTTCCTTGAGTAAATAATGAGTGAATACATATGACTATTGATTACCATATATATCACTCTATAAACAATCTAGATTATTTCTAAACTATTAATAATGTCAGTGCAGACCTAGCCATGTGGTTCAGTTGGCTGCTACATTGTCCTGTTCACCAAAAGTTTGGAGATTCCACCCCAGTCAGGACATATACCTAGGTTGAGGATTCAATCCTTAGTTTGGATGCATACAGTAGGCAACCAATCAATGCTTCTCTCATACCTCTCTCTCTCTCTCTCTCTCTCTCTCTCTCCCCCTCCCCCTTACCCTCTCTAAAATCAATAAACGTATCCTCAGTGAGGTTTACTAAAAAATGTTCATGTCTAGCCACTTTGGAAAACATTTTGGCAGTTTTTATTTATTTATTTATCTATTTTTTACAAAGCTAAATGTAGTCCTACCATATGACCAGAAATTACACTCCAGCCATTTACCCAATATGTTGAAAACATGTATGTTCACACAAAAAACTGTATAGTGATGTTTATAGTAGCTGTATTTATTATTGCAAGAATTCTGAAGCAATCAATATGTCCTTTAATAAGCGAATGGATAAACACACTGGGATATATCCAAAAGAAGGAATATTGTTCATCAACAAAAAGAAATGAGCTATTATATTGAACCAGAACAAGACATGGATGAACCTTAAATGTATATTGCAAAGTAAAAGTAGACAATCTGAAAATGTTACATTTCTGTATGACTGAACTATATGACACTTTGTAAAAGGCAAAACTATAAAGATAATAAAAGATCAACTGCTGTCATGGGCTTTAGGGGAAAGAAAAAGGGGGCAGAAAAACTAGGTAGACAACTGGATTTTTAGGGCAGTGATATTTCTCTCTTTGATACTGCATGACATTATATATTTGCATGACATATATATGTTAAAACTGATAGAATTTTATAAGACAAAAAATTCTAATGTGAACTCTGGAATTTAGTTAATAATATATTCAGTTTGGGTTCATCAATAGTAGTAAATGTACCACTCTAATGCAAGATGCTAATAGTAGGGGAAACTATTTTGAGGAGACAGGTTAAGTAATATTGAAATTCTGTACCTACTGCTCATTTTTTCCTATAAACATAATACTTCTCTTATAAATTAAGTTTATATTTTTTAAAAAAGCAGTTAATAAATCACGTTACATTGTCATAGTCCTTCAATGGAAAATTTTTATGGGTGGACTGATGCTATATGCCAAGCAATTGTGCTTAAGTATCTGGCTGCATATGTGCCCCTGGTTTTTACCTTCATCCTCACCTCAACTCACACTCTAGGGAAGAAGAGAACTAATAGGTATGGATGAGGTTAAATACTTTTATTGTACACAGGTATGTGTCACAATGAAATCTCTTGAGATTTTGTATTACTCTACTATGCTTTTTTCATTCCATGTATAACTAGATACCTCAAATATACCTGTCAAAATGAAACAAGAACTTGCAGTTAAAAATAGAAATGGAACTCATTTATTTCTTATTCTTCCATAAGCCATACAAAAATGACAGCTGAAGACTGTTTAAAAAAGGAATAAATATTCACAGTTAGAAAATTCAAAATAAAAGACAATAACAAGAAAACTTTGGAAGCTGGAAAAACTAACACCTGAGTTATAGTTGATTAAGCAAACATTTAAAAAGCTGAATCCTTGGCTGACACTGGGGGTAAACCTGATCCATATTGCAGCAGCTCACATCATTGTAGTACTAGGTACCTCTGGAATAAGAATGAAGACATTTAAGAAGGGATTAGACTCCCTTGCTTACCCTCCCTTAATCCACAGAACCAGAAAACACCTCCTTCCCCAACCCAAGCAGAAACCCATTTTATTATTTGACACGTTTTTGTTTTTATATTGATTGACTTGTTTGCTTACATTTTATGATATTGAATTCATTTCTTTATATATTTTTGGAAGAAAAATAGAAACAGATAGAGGAGGAAGAGAGGAATGGATAAAATAAAAAAAAAAGAAGGGATAGAGGACAAGACATACGAATATTAAGAACTGGGATTAGACATAATTTAGTTAAATTCAACAATGAGGAGAAAAGTAATAGCAGGATTTGGCACTTATCACTTAAGTAACAGTGTAAGAACCTTGTCCCTGTGTTCTCAGAGTCCTAAAAGAAATAATACAGTGCATCAAATAAGTGTATAATAAGCCTTCTTTTTCATTCCTGTTATATATTAATAGATCTAAAGTAAAACTTCTTCTATAAATATGTGTTTACAAAAATGTGTTTACAAAAAATGTGTTTACAAAAATTCATCTGCATGAAATTCTCTACAAAGAGTCAGTACAACCAAGAAAAGAACAAGACTAAAAGTAATCAGTTATGAAAATATGTCAAGACACAAGTGAAATAAAGAAAAAGAACACCTTTAATCATTATTGGAATTCACTTGGTATCTTGTGAGTTTTAATGAATTAAAGTAACAAAGGTACTAAAGCAAAAAAGAAGTTATTTTCTCTTCAAGAAGAAAATTACCTGTTTTTCTTTCTTTCTAGCAAAAGTCTTCTAAATAATCATAAAAATATAAAGTATATTTTACTTTTTTTCATTTTTATAGATCACAAGGTTATCTGGGATAAGATGATCTGGTTATTTAAGAAAAGAATAAAAATATTCTCAGGTTAGCACTGACCTACTTAGAGAAACAATGTACTGTACACCAACTCCTTTCTCCAACTCCACTAAAGAATACTTTCTCCCCAAAGGAGACATGGGTAATGGAAGAGTATAGCCTTCTGGGATTTATTTCCACATATACTATATTTTTCAGACTATAAGACACACACACCCCAAATTTGGGAGGAATAATGGTTGTTAATACTGCTGTTGAGTTCTCTTTACATTTAAATTGGTGAAATATTATGTTATTTACATTATTAAATATTTTACCACTTTGCTTCAAAATTTTTGTTTCTACTTTCCTCCTTTAAAACCTAGGTGCATCTTATAATATGAAAAATAATCTAATAATCTAATAATCTGAAAAATATGGTAAATAAAAGACTTACTGTTCAAATCCATTTATCATTAAAAGGTATCTTCCATTCTAATAGAAAAATATCAGCTCAATAAACATATTGGTTTGACCAAAAAGTTTGTTTGGTTTTTTCTATAAGATGGCTCTAGCAGTGTTTAGTTGTCTTTAACTTCACTCAGAACAATTTTGTTAGATTATATTGTGACATCTATCATATCAGTGCACATTTAAAAAACATCAAAATTGAAGAATTTTTGTGTATCCATTTTAATATTGAAGATGGAAGGAAATATACAACATTTTGACATATTATGCTTTATTATTTCAAGAAAGGTAAAAACACAACTGAAATGCAGAAGGAAAAGATTTGGACAGTGTACAGAGAAGGTGCTGTGACTGATCAAACATGTCAAGAGTGGTTTGCAAAGTTTTGTGCTAGAGATTTCTCACTGGATGATGCTTCACAGTCGGGTAGACCAATTCAATCTGATAGCAATCAAATCAAAACATTGACTGAGAACAACCAATATTATAGCATGTGGGATATAGCCAATATACTAAAAGATCAATACAGTTATTGGAGAAAATGAAAACTATGTCTTTTATATCATGGAAAAACTAAAGGGACTTTTTGGCCAACCCAACACTTTAAGTCAGAAAATAATAAATGGCAATTAACTTACCCTGTAATAGGATCAAAATATTTATAATAAGTTTGAGGTATAACTTTCTATACAAATGGTAAGAGAATTTTTTTAAAAAGTAATGTTGTATATGACAGCGATTTAGTTTAAATAGATATGTGATTTTGGTATAATTAAATGAATCAATTAAAAGACAAAGTTATCATGAAATAATGTTAATTGGATATAGTCTGAGTGTGTGGCAGACAGAAGGTATAACATAAGAAAGGAGTTAAACGTAATTTTTGAATTTTGATTTCTGGGTGCTTTCTCTTGTCATATAATGAACTATTACATTCAATTTCTGAATAACTGAATAAATTGAAACATTAAACTGCAGTCTGTGAATGACTTGGAAAGCTATTCAGAATGTCAGTGTAACAGCTCCTCTCTCATTTTTCACTGTTTAATAAATGAATTTACAAATAAACACATGAATTCATATATTCCAATTAGCAGACCATTTGCATGCCCTTCTTCCCTTCCTCCCTTCTGTCCTTCCTTCCTTTCTTCTTTCCTTCCTTCTCTCAGTAGATATTTACTGTTCTACAATTGGTCAGGCTCTATACAAAGTGACAACCCGAATAAGACACATTCTATGCCCCCGTGGAATTTACAGATTAATACAAAAACAGGAATTAAATGAACATCTTCATGTGTTACAAATAATTAAGTAGATGATATAAGAACAAGAGAATATAGAGGAGTTAAGAGTTACTTTATTTTATTAAAAGTTTGAGATATAACTTAAGTGAAACCTTCTCTGGCAGCAAAAGCTCCCAGAGAAGGTTTCACTTAGACTGAGATCTAAAGCCTAAGGCACAGACCAGGAAAGAGAGGAGTGTTCCAAATCATGGAAACACCAAGTGCAAAGAGTCAGAGATGCTTTCAAGAACTAACAGAAAGCCAGCTATGCCAAGCCAAGTAAGCAAGGGAGAAAGTGGCAATACATGAGGTGAGAAAGTTAGGCAAAAACCAACAGAGGGTAAGAAGTTTATATTTTATTCCAAGTACAGTTAAGGCTTTAACATTAAAAAGTGATATGATCCAATTAGCATTATTAATACAGCACCATGATGGTGCTCTGGAAAAAATAGATTTCTGGTATGGATTCTTAGATATTTTTGGTGCCCTGGGACCTTCTGTTAGTTCAATGAAGCCAATGAATCCCTTCTCAGAATAATAATTTAAAATATATAAAATATATAGTATTACAAAGGAAACTAATTATGCTAAAAGTAATTTCTGTCAGGAAACTTTGGAGGCAAAAGATTCGCATTTAAGAACTCCTGCTAGTGAACATGAGTGAATGTAGAATTAAAAAGGCTATTGAAATGGATATTAAGAGGAGTTAATGACTCCAAGAAAAACTTGGGATTTCTAGGCTATTTGCTTACTAGGTAGGTTCAAATTTCTGATCATGGATAAAATGTGTAAACTCACATGATTCCACTCCAGGAAAACAAACAACTCAATTAAAAAATGAGCAAAGGACCAGAACAGACACTTCTCCAGGAGGACAGACAAAGGGCCCAGAGACATATGAAAAGATGTTCAGCACCACTAGCCATCAGAGAGATGCAAATTAAAAACACAATGAGATATCACTTCACATTGGTCAGAATGGCCATCATAACCAAATGAACAAACAAGGTTAGAGAGGATGCGGAGAACAAGGAATCCTAGTGCACTGTTGGTGGGAACAGAGACTGATGCAGTCACTGCGGAAAACAGTATGAAACTTCCTCAGAAAACTAAAAATGGAACTGCCTTTTGATCCAGAAATACCACTGTTGGGATTATACCCCAAGGATCCTGAAACACCAATTCAAAAAAATCTACACATTGCAATGTTCATAGCAGCACAATTTACAATGGGTGGATCAAAAAACAATGGTACATTTACACAATGGAATACTATGCAGCAGAAAGAAAGAAGGAGTTCCCTACCCTTTGTGACAGCATGGATGGAACTGGAAAGCATTATGTTAAGTGAAATAAGCCAGGCAGTGAAAGACAAATACCATATGATCTCGCCTTTAACAGGAACCTAAACAACAAAACAAATGAGCAGGCAAAATATAATCAGACACATTGAAATAAAGAACAAACTGAGAGTTAACCAAAGAGGAGGAGGGAGAGGGATAGTAGGGGAAGGGCCATCAAGGAACACTTATGAAGGACACATGGACAAAACCAAAGGGGTAGGTTTGAGGGTAGGAGGAGGGGATGGGTGGGGCAGGGGGGCGTGATGAGGTGAAAATGGAGACAGCTACACTTGAACAACAATAAAAAAAATAAAAAATTGTGTGTACATGTGTGTGCGCATATGTCTTTTCCATTTAATGACACTCTTCTGAATTAAGTGTTTACTTTAAAAAGATTTTTTGCCATATGGGACACAAAAATTTAAACTAGAGAATTTCTCTAATAAAGGTTATTCTATGGGTAGTCCTCCACTCTATGAACATTAATTGATTATAATGATAAAAAACAATAAATACAGCTAGCATTTATTGAACACTTTCTATGTTCCACATACTAAACTAACTTCTTTACGTTATAATGTCTTGTTTAATTTCCATAACAACGTTTTGAAATAGCTTTATTTTATTACCTTTTTTACAAATAAAGAAATTAAAGCTCAGAGATATTAATTCACCTGATATCATAGAGTTGGTAAATGTTAGCACTGGGAATGGAGCCCTGGACTAAATTCATAAACATATGCCACTGAGATCCACTAAGTGCTTAGCACTGGATTAGTAATAATTGCAACCAAATAGTATTAAGGGGCCCATATGAAAAGGGGCTGATAAAACAGTTTAAAAGGATAATGAACACACATATAACGTTAGTGGAATATGGGAGACCATAAAAATCCGCACTTATTGCAAGCACTAAGTATTCAGAAAAGAGAGCACTGAATTTTGTGGGCAACATTTTATGGAAAGTATAGGACTTGAACTGTTTCTTTAAAGCTAGGTAAACTTTAGGTAAGATTAAAGGTGGAGGAAGTACCTTTTGGTAATGAAGGCAATCAATTACATGAAGTATTAAAGCATAGTCAACCGATAGACTTAAAAGAAGGAATTCTAGAATCTTACTTAACCTCTTAGCTGTGAGATTTTACAAAGTTAATTAACTCCCCTTTTTAGACAATATTCTCATTAGTAAATGTGTTTTGAAACAGCTATGTATGAAATTATCTGAATATATGTTGAAACCAAAAAGGAGCTTACCTACTATTTTTACATATTAAACAGCATAGTAACAGCTGAGTTTTACTTTGCCAAAAAAACAAGTACCTAAATATGATGTTGCTTTTGTTTGTTTTTCTTGCCACATACAGTCCCACTAAAGAATTTTGTGATATATTATATGATGCTTTTTATATGTGTCATATGGATTCTCTCATTTCTACACATCTATAAAATGCAAAGATGAACCTCACCTTATGCCTTCTTGTTCTTCCAGTCACCCTATCTTCTTGGATTCCAGTTCTATCATATTAACATCTGAATGATGATAACAGCTGATAATGACTTAATGTGTTATTCCATCCATAAAGCATTTATGCTTGATAATAACTCCCAATGTCCTTTAGCTAAAAATTGGAAAATAAAATAATTTCAGGTGTATGGAAATAATAAGTAGGAAAATTGAAATTCTGTGACAGAATGGCCTTTGATCTTCTTTAAGCTTCACCACCATGGAGCTGTAGCCATTTTGAGGAAACTACAATAACCAATCCAATATTAAAGTTGGAAAGAAATATCATTTAACAACCTTAAGATGTTGCTGTCAAATGACAGCATGGATGAAACTGGAGAGTATTATGCTAAATGGAATAAGCCAGGCAGTGAAAGACAAATACCATATGATCTCACCTATAAGTGGAACCAGTCAAAAAAAAAAAAAAACAAACAAACAAGCAGGCAAAATACAGCCAGAGACATTGAAATAAAGAACAAACTGACAGTAACCAGAAAGGACGGGGGAGAGAGATAATGAGAGAAAATAGGGGAAGGGCCATGAAGGAACACGTATAAAGGACACATGGACAAAGCCAGAAAGGGCAGGTTTGATGGTGGGAGGCAGGGATGGGTGGGCTGAGGGGTGCGGTGGGGTAAAAATGGAGACAACTATACTTGAACAACAATAAAAAAAAGAAATATTTGCATGAAAACAGAAAGAAAGAAATGGGCATTTCAAGAATAAAAATGAAAATTTCTATCTTTTAATATTTCTTAATAAAAAGGCAAAATAAAATAGCAACATTTATTAGATCTGAATGGTGGGTACATGGATTCTGCTTAGTTTCTGTCCTTTTTTGTATGTTTTGAGCAACTCTTATCTTGAAAGAAACAAATCTGAAAAAGTAAAACTAAAAAGGTTCTAGTGCAGGGTGGTATGACTTAATGGATTGAGTGCTGGCCTGTGAATGGAAAGGTCACCAATTGATTCCTAGTCAGGGCATATGCCTGGGTTGCAAGCCCCCAGTTGGGGGCATGCAAGAGGCGGTCAATTGATATTTCTTTATTACATCAATGTTTGTCACTCTCTCTTTCTTCCTCCCTTCTCCTCTCTCTAAAAATAAATACAATATTTTTTAAAGTTCTTAACAATGGACACAGAAGTACATTTAACAGCTAATTTCAATTTAAATGTTTCTCTTGTTTTGTATCACACTAACTAATCTTCTGGCAACTAAGTATGACAGGATGGATAAAACACATCTGGATGCAACAAAACACTTTATCCCACATTCTTGTGAATTTAGGACTGAATCAAAATAAGGCTTTGGGGACAATCCCTAAAACCAAAAATTATAACAGAGCATCACTAATTAGCAATTTTTAAATCTAAGAATATATCCAACAAAACTATGTTGATATGTTTTGAATAATATAAAGCACACACATAATATGTGAACTAGGCATTTCAAGAAACTTAATAACACTAATTTATATTGGGTTGATCAAAAAAGTTCTTTTGTTTTTTTCCTGTAAGATGGCTCTAGTAGCGTGTAGTTGTCCTTAACTTCATTTGAAACAATTTTGTTAGTTTGCATTGTGACAGCTGTCATATCAGCATGCATTAAAAACATCTAATCAAAATCAGTGAAATTTTATGTAGTCATTTAATATTGAAGATGGAAGAAAATATACAACATTTCCAGCATATTATGCTTTATATTTCAAGAAAGGTAAAAATGCAAAAAAAATTGTGCAGTGTATGGAGAAGTTGCTGTGACTGATCAAATTTGTCAAAAGTGGTTTGTGAAGTTTCATGCTGGAAATTTCTCACTGGACAATGTTCCACGGCTGGATAGGCCAGTTGAAGTTGATAGTGATCAAATTGAGACATTAATTGAGAACTATCAAGATTATACCATGTGGGAAATAGCTGACATACTTAAAATATCCAAATCAATAAAGTTATTGGTGAAAATGAAAAATGCCTTTTATTTCATGGAAAAAAACTAAACAAACTTTTCAGCCAACCCAATATTTATCCTAGCTACAATATACAGTTTTCAAAGAACTTTCAGCTATAACATTTTAGTTATAACAGTAGAAACTACAACTTGCATATTCTGTAGGAAAATGATACAAGTGCTAATTCAGCACAAGTATGGCAGGCCAGAAGAAAAAGCCTTTGACTTACTTTCATTTAAAGGAGGCTCTCTTAAGAAACTTAAGTAAACCCATTTAAGTTGTTTAGCAACCTTAATCTGTAAACAAATTATTAAAGAATATGAGAAAGCAAAGTCTAAACAAGAATGCCATCTGATTATTGTAAGGATTTTTTTAAATTATGCAACAATGCTATATGTAAAATATACTTAAATGTCATAAGGCTAATTCAAAACAACTTTTCAAAAAGGTGCCAGTATATTTTTTCAACAAACATATAGCCCAATAAGCCTGGACTTTTCTGATACAGACCTCCAATACCACCCATAAGTCTGAAAATTCCTGCAGGCAACAAGCCACCGCTGGAATGTACTGTTTGAACTGTACAAAACCCTTCAGTCTTTGTTGCATTCTGCAAACAAAAACTGCCAAGTGCAATTATTTCTCTGATTTAGCATAACACAAGTTTTACTTCTCCCCCTCAACCTTCCTAGTGCCACAGATGACCTATGTCTACACTTATAATTACTCCAAAAAGAAAAAAATATCATTCATCATAATTAAAATTAAATTTTTTCAGAAATACAATAGTTCAACTGAACATAATATTAAATTCAAGAGGCATCATATTCACTTTTGTATATATGTTTTAGAATTCTTTTTCTATAGACAGATTCAAGGGTTGAATGGGATTAGTCTTTTTAATTATATGACTAAGATGTTCAGCTTGAAATCCTCCTTAAAGAAAACAAGACAAATACAAAAGTGTTTATATTCAAGTCATTGACCCCCCCAAAAAAAACTCATCAGAGTTAATAAGAGCATGTCCTTCCAAGTGTGACTATATCTTCATATTCAAAAGAAAATGAAAAGTTAAAGGTAAAATAGGTCCTAAGATGGAGTTGCACAGATATATAAAATCACCTACTAGTTAAATGTTAGGTTAGAGAATTCTTCTCTCCTATATCCAATGTAAACTGCTTTTCTTCACTGAGTATGTCCTTGTCATTATGCATACTTGAGTATTTTCTTCCTTAAGAAGATATTAAGCACAGTACTAAAGAGTTGTTTTTATTATTCACATGCATTAATGATTCCAATTGTTGGCGTGTATAAACTAATTATCAGTACCTTTACTCTATTTGAAAGTATTTGAAGTTCTGTCCATAAAATTAAGCTATGAGGAGATAATACACCATAATTTATTCTACATGCAAAAGATGATTATTCATTAGACTTAGACATTATAGGAGATGCTAAGAAAATATAAGGCTTTTTTGTTGTTACTCAAAAGAAGCTACCAATCAACCTAAAGGGAAGAAGATACAAAAGAATAAAGTAATTAAAGTCATATACATATGTATATATATGTGTGTGTGTATATATATATATATATATATATATATTTACATTTGCCTTTTTAATTAAAAGGACTTCATTTCATGGTCTATTTTACTGAATTTCAGCCTTGTATCTTTTTTGTGAACTAGAGACACCTCAGGGTGTTATAAATCTAGGCTTAATTTAACTGACTTAGAAGTTCAACCATCCTACAGATATATATATTTCTTTCTTTCTTTCTTTCTATCCAATCTTTATCTTCTCGTTGGTCAAGTCACTTCTCAGTGATGCCATAAAAGCCCTTTTTAACTAATTAGGTAACCTAACATTTTATATTTTTATTGATGTATATATTTATTATATTCATGCTTATTAAATAACAATTATCAGATATGTGAAGGTTCAAATTCTGATTCTGTCACTAATTAACTGGGCAAGGTACTTAAATTTTCTAAGTGTCAGGTACATCTTCTGGAAAATGTATATAGATGAAATAAAGCAAGCTGTGATCATCAAGTTTGAAGGTTCATAGCATCCCAGAGGAGTTGTGCTTAATTGGGTCTTGTATGAGAGTAGGGGTTTATCTACCACATAAGCAGAGCAGCACATTCCAAACAAAGAGAACAGAACATGCAAAGAGATCTAGAAAGCAAGAGCTCTTTGGGGAATTATAATACAAAAAGAAGTTTTGAAACATTTTAGGTTGTAGAAGATTAGGATGAAAGAAGGTTTATATGGAGGTTATACTTTGATGCTTAATTTTGCATATATGTATTTACATAGGTAAAGTCTTTAAGAAAAACAAAATTACCAAGTTTGAAAGCTTAGGACCATTCTGACCTTTTACTACATTCATTCATTATCAAGCCTTAAAGAAAAGCTGATATGCAAAAAGCCACAAGGCACACAAGAACTTAAAGCCATCAATTAATGAAGTTAAGCCAGAGTAGGCTGAGTAAGAAAGTAGTCAAAGACATTGAAATTAAGAACAAACTGACAGTAACCAGAGGGGAAGAAGGAGGGAAATAATGGGGGAAAGAAGAGAAAGGGTCTTCAATGAACATGTATAAAGGACCCATGGACAAAGCCAAAGGGAGGTAGGACTGAGGGTGTCAGGTGGGAGTGGATGAGATGGGGGAAAGTGGTGGTGGGAAATTGGAGACAACAATATTCAAATATTAATACAAATTATAAAAAAGAAGTCATGAACATGCTGAATACATAAGGATAATGCTAGAGGGGCTGGCTTGGTCCAATTCTTGCAGAAACCTGTAGCCCACTGTGGAGTTACTTTGGATTCCACCCTAAGTTCAAGGGAAAACAAATGCAGAAAATAAAAATCATCCAGTTTTTATTTATAAAGGTAGTCTTGCTACTTTGTGAGTTAGAGGAGATATAGGGTATAAAGAATTGAGTAAAACAGTCTATCATTACAGTAGTCCAAGTGAAAATTTTAGACTAGGGTAGTTTGAGCATGACGTGGAAAGAGAAACACATTTGCAATTAAATTAATGAGGACTAGAAGAGTGCAGATGAGAAGGGAGATGTCCAGGATCACCCGATATTTCCGAGATAGGTAACTACGTGTATAATGGTGTTTGCTATTCAGTAACACATAAAATAAAAGAAGTATACTTTTTTTGTTGTTGTACAAGTACAGTTATCTCCATTTTTACCCAACCCATCCCTACTTCCCACCAACGAACCTACCCCTTTTGGCTTTGTCCATCTGTCCTTTATATATGTTCCCTGATGGCCCTTCCCCTATTTTCATCCATATCCCTCTGAAGAAGCATGCTTTTGAAAGGTGGGTCAGGAGTTGCAAATGAGTTTAATCTGCATTTGTATTTAAGATGGGTTACTTTGGGACATTTATGTATAGATATTAGTAATGCAGGTTTCAAACTCAGAGGAGAAATATGAGGTAGAGATACAGGAACGGGAGTTCTAATACTAAAGATGATAGTCAAAGCTTTGGGAAAAAGTGAGTTCATCTAGAATAATTTACATACTGTGAGTGAGAAGGCAGAACTCAGGAAAAGACCTAAATTTATGAGGTGGGCAAATGAGACATTAAGAGGAATGTGAGAGAACATATCATGAGAATATGAGAAGATAGGAAGAAGCAGTTAGCAGTATTAACTATTTCAAGGAAGACAAATGATTGAAACTGTCCTTTATATTTAACAGTGATATTGAATGTAAACTGTAATTTAAAAAATACTAAAAAAAAACCCCAGCAATGACATCATTGAGAGACCTGTAGTTAAGCAGAGCAGTCTAAAAGTATGCAATTATGTCTACTCCTTCCCTAAATACTAATACTATGACAATATGTTTAAACATAAAAAGTTATGAATCCATGACAAAGATCATAGCAAAAGAGGTGACATCCACTAAGGCATGACAACAAAATTTTATATGTAATATTCATGGTCTAGCATGAATCCTCAATATAAGTTTTCAAAGAGTCAATCAGTACTTTGTTCAGTTATTCAATTTCCATTTTGTAGAAAAGATAACTGACCTAGGAATCAAAAAAATTGCAGATGAGACATTAAACAGGAGTTATATTCCAGAAAAAATATTCAAAACAAATAACAGCTTCCCTGTTTCCCCTAGAGTGGACTTAAACTGGCAATACTTATATTTCTAAATTTTTTAAAAGTAGATGAGAACCCTAAGAACTCTAATTCAGCCACTGTTTTAGGGTTTACCTTTTTTAACTCAATGAAACTATTTTTGGCTTAATTAACAAAGATAATATTTCTTTAAGCATAGCCTTAAAAGATGTTAACTGTGCAACAATTATAAATCTTAATATTCATTTCAACATAGTCTTCCAGAGGACTGCACCTGAAGGCAAGAGACTAACATTCTCCTTGTAGTAAAGTGTAAATAGCCAATGTCCTTTCCTGAGAAATTCAAAATCAATTAATGCACTAAGTACTTAATAAATGTGGATTGTGTGCCAGCACCATTCTAGGCACTGGCAACACAGAGTTGAACACAACATATAGAAGTTTATATAATTCTGCATGAAAATTATGGCAGTGGGAAATAAGATGGTACATTATTACACTGATTCTTAAAATCAGGTGGAAAACAAAAATTATTGTTTTCAAGTGTTTGCACATAAACATCATATACATTAGCATTCATCTTTATAAGGAAATTACTGAGAAATTTTTTTATTTCTTAAACCACCTCAACTTATAATCCATATAGATTCAACTTCACATATAACAAGATTTAAAATAATAAAAACTGAAAAATTCAATCTAAGATCACTTTAACCATGAGAAAACAATAAAAACGGTAATTCACTAGAAATATTATTTTAAAACTACACAACAAAATCAAAACACCATTTTTTCACAAGTCTCTAATAACCAGTTAGGTATACAGGATTATAGAAAATTAAGATGGTAATAATTGAGTACTCAGTTATAATTTACCTGTAAAATTTTGCACTGAAAAATCTACACGGGATTTTGAGTAAAATTTTTGTTTATTAATTCAAAACACATTTGCTGGTGAAGAGAAAAGAAAGAGATAGTGACTGAAAGAAATTCTGTGTAGCAATATGCATCTCTCATCTGAACAGAGAGACTGGAGGCTGACTAGAACAAGACTAATTTAGGATCTTGAGAAAAATGGCAATGAGAGAAGTGGCAATTATAAAAAATAGCAATGAGGACTTCCAGCCAATTTGGAGGCATGGGTAGATACACTATGCCTCCTCACACAACCAAAATAAGGACAATGACAATTTAGAAACAAAAAACACACATTCACAACATAGTCTTGGATCACAAGGGTCTGAACCTAGAAACCAACCCCAATGAAAAAAACCCCAAACACTCAAGATCATGGAGATTAAATAGCATGCTATTAAACAATGAATGGGTCAAGAATGAAATTAGCGAAGAAATCAAAAAGTTTCTG
>CM052549.1:54066618-54088309 GCA_028533065.1 Trachops cirrhosus | reverse complement strand
AGAACTAGAAGTTGATCTGGGGATTCTAAAACCTACTGTGTCTGACATTTTTGACGCTGGATCTTGGCATAAAATGTGTCATGGCAAAACTTGTTTTACATCTTCTTCTACCAGAGCAGAAGGAACATCATGCTGCAGTTGGGAGAACTGTGTGAGGTCCCAAGGTGCCTACTTTGAAGGGGACTTAGGCCACATTGTCCTATGCACAATGTTTCTTTACCTTATATCTTCTTTAATAAATGTCTCTATTTTTCATATTACATTAATGAATACTTTATGGAAAGTTCTCATACATTCATATTCTTACTGCAGCATTATTTATAATGACCAATATATGGAAGCAGCCTAGGTGTCTATCAATAGAATGGATACAGAAGAATGGTGCACACATATAATGGAATATGATTCAGCCACATAAAATAATAAAATCTTGGCATCTGAAACAACATAAATGAACCTAGAAGACATTATGCTAAGTCAGACAGAGAAAGACAAATGCCAAATGATTTCACTTATATGTGGAATCCAAAAAAGAGAATAAAGAAGCAGAACAAAAACAGACTCATATAGAATATGTTGAGGATTGTTGCATAGGAGGAAGTTTGGGTGGATGGGTTACAAAGTTGTAGGGATTTAGAAGTATAAATTGGTAACTAAGAATAATCATGGGGATGTGAAGTACAGCATACAAAGTAGAGTCAATAGTACTGTTATACTTATATATGGTGTCAGATGGGTACTAGATTTAACAGGGTGGTCATTTCATAAGTTACATAAATATCTAATCACTGGGTTATAGAACTAAAACTAATGGAATGTAGTATATCAGCTGTAAAAAAACAAGATAAAAATATATGCAATGGCTACTATGTGGGGAAAAACAGAACTCTAGTAAAGAAAGAAATCTCAATGTTTGAAAGCAACTACCTTAAGCTGAACCTGAAAGAATGTACATGAATTGTGATTAGCACTAGAATGAGCATTTTAAACAATATAATTATGATTAATTTAACAATTAAAACCATAATAATGAAAGCTTTATTTAATCTATATACCAGAAGCTGTGCATGATGTTTCATCTCTCCCCACTAGCAAAATAAGCCAGGCGGTGAATGACAAATACTATATGATCTCACCTCTAACAGGAATCTAAACAAGAAAACAATCACATGAGCAAAATATAACCAAAGACACTGAAATTGAGAACAGGCTGACAGTGACCAGAGGGGAGAGGGGAGGGAATTTCAGGAGGAAAGGGGAAGGGTTTGCAGGAACAAGTGTAAAGGACACAGAGACAATAACAAAGAGGGGGTGTAAATAGGAGGGAGGTGGAGAGGGCTGGGGGGTGGGTTAGGATGGGAATAAAAGGCAGAAAACTGTACTTGAACAACAATTAAAATAAAAATTTAAAAAGAAATTTCCCCAAGTCCTATGGTACTATGCTTTACATAATGTCTTTCAAAGAGGCAACATTTATATTCTGAACTTGATGTGTATAAATTTGTAGTAAATTGATTTGTATAATTTATCTTTATTAATAAATATGTACTATTCTAAAATTTAAGCATTCTATTTCAAATTATAACCATAGAGAAATTCTCAAACATGCACAAAAATGATAAATTTAATTGCAGTACTGTTTGGAATAATAAACAAAGGTAAACAACCAAATTGTTCATCTACTAAGTAAGGGATTTTAAAATAGCCAGGCTTTATTCAAACCATAGAACATAAGGGAGTTAAAAAAATTATTACCCACCAAAAGAGCAAAAATTTTAAAAAAAGGCAATCAAGATCAGTGTTGGTAAGATGTGGAGTAACTTGAACTCTCATATAAGAAGGTAAGAGGGTAAATTGGGACAACTACGTTAAAAGACTTCTTGGCAGTGTCTACTAATGTTGACACTATGATACAGAAAACCTAAGGTAACAGACACTAAGCTGAAGTAATTACACAGATATCTTATTATGCAAAAATTCTACGCCAAGCTATACAGATATGCATAATATGTAGAGGACATACATGTACAAGAATCATTAGAGTAGTATTATTCTTAATAGCCAAAACCAGAAAAACAGCCCAAAAACCCCAAAATAGAAAGGAAATAAGGAAACAGTGGCAATTTCATGTAATGAGATAATAGGTAGCACTCAGAATAGACACTTAACTACTCACAATAAAATGGAGAAACCTCATAAACCTAATATTAATAAATAGATGCCAGACACAAAAAATATATGCTAAATAATTCCATTTATATGAAGTTCAAAAACAGACAAAACTAATCTATATTGCTACAGGTCATAATCTGGTTTTCCTGGTGGGGAACTGGAGAAAGACAATAACTACAAGTGGAAAAAGAATGCGAAGTAACTTCTTGAGTTGGGCACTGATTACACAGATGTGTTAATTCTGTGAAAATTCATCAATAAGTATATTTATAATTTTTGAAGTTTTCTAAGTACAACTACAAAAATCATAAATGTACATGTACTTCAACAAATGCTTACTTAAAAAAAAGACTAAGAAATCAGACCTGTGTGTATCATGAATAAATTCCCAAAACATAATTTTGAAAGAAACATTTTCCACAAAGGCATATTTCATATGCCACATATAAATTTTAAAGTAACAAATAAACAAAAGTGTGAGAATATAAACACAATTTTCAGTATCCTAAATATTTCCAGAGAGGAAAGGGTACAAGATGAGACCACACAACTTCTACCATGTTGTGGCACTGTATTTCTTAAAAGGAGAGAATGGGACTTGAAGAAATACAATAAAATATTGACATGTCTAATCTGAATATGTGGGTACCTTTTGTATTATTTTCTGTATGTTTTCAATATTATAAAATAAAAATCTTACAGTTATTACTTGGGATTCTAGGCTAAAGAGAACCTCTAAAATAAATTTCAGTGAAAAACATTCCTAACTAATTTGCCCAGATCAGCACATTAATAAATGCTTTTCTATAGCTTCAGGTATCTGAGATGGCAGATGAGTGTTTATTTTATATTTTTAATACTTATATATTTAATACCTTTCAGACAAACCTAAAATATACTCCATATATAGAAAAATGGTACACTCTTACTTGCAAGATGATATTTTAGGCATTTTAAGTTATACAATAAAAAATTAATTAAACATTTAAAAATTCAGCAGAAATGACCCTTAGGTCCTTTCTATGGAGAATGTACAATATACCTTCAAACTATCATTTAATATCTAACTCAAGACCACTTCATACTCCTTTATGTTGTCCACAGGCTTATATTCAAAATGGAGCACATAACTAATGGTTGCATGGGTAGAATTGTCACCTCTATGAAACAAGATCACTGCTATACCCATTAAAAAACAAATCAGTTCAGAAATAGTCAGTCTCCTTGTCCCAGATATCCTTTGGATTGTTAACTTGAAGTGGACTAAATGGGTAACTAACTGGTTCTTCATAGATATTTGGTGGTTACCATCTATTTTTTGTTTAACAGGAAATTAACCATCTTGTCTTTAAAATCTGAGGAAGTATAGAGAAAAGATAAGCCTTAACTATATAGTTTGCCATTATTTTTAAAAATAACCAGTAAAAACCAAGAGGTCGTACTTTCATGATAAATTCTTAGCTTAATAGATATTTATCCTTGCATTTAAACATTGTCTCTTTGTTATAACCTTCCCTTTAGTGTCTGAGAACAACCAATTAGTTAAAATTTGAGGTATGGATTAGCAGTCACAAGACACAAATTCAGATAAGATATTTAGGCCAGACATAAAATCTGCTTTTGCTAAAAAGCCTACATCATTATAACAGAACATGGAGCATTACACCTCATTTTGTTGAATTACTATTCTACAAAGATGAAAATTAGTTATTAAGACAGTTGTACAAAGCTGACCCAAGAAACTAGTGTCTTGCTATTTAGTGAGAAGTCACATGAATATCAATTTTCCAGAAAGGTTCAACTCCTACTTGCATTTTTATCTTGTTAAAACTGAAATATCTCTTTTCATACATTTCATAAATAGGTTATCTTGTTTACCATATTCCCACACATCTTCTCAAGTTGACCTATGCACATCATTTTTTAACTTTAAGCAAATTGTAGTAGTATATCATTCTCTGAATTACACATTGAAGGAATAAAAAACTTCTATTGCCTGCTGGAAATTTATTTTTTAAAAAGCACAAATATTCTTTAGATCTTCTTTTAATAATGTATAAACATTCTAGGTAGGTTAATGTAAAGTAACAGGAATATTTTGGCACAAAATAACTTTTTAACTATTTTCATGTGGTGACAGAATCTATATTTCTTAAATTCTGGAATTATATCCTTATCAGAAGAGTTCTGTTTTGGAACTTAACAAATAAAATGAATGGCTACATACTGTATGCACATTGCCATATAAAATGCATATATATACATATACATATGTGCATAGATATATAGGGAAAGTTAGAGAGAGAGATACTGATGGGGATATATACACACACGCGCACACACACACGTACATACAGAGGGGGGGGAAGATACAGAGACACAGATAAATAGACATATATGTGCACATAAGCACACATATACAAACATATACACACATTTATTTATATACACCAACCTCTACATACAGAGTGTAAAGAGCGAGGAAGAACACTACCATTAATTAAGTGTTGCTATGTGGCTATATGCCTGGTATCTTTTATGTTTGATCATTTAACTTCATATAACCACATAAGAAAAGTTTTATTCACATGCAAAACTTACCCAAGATCAATTTTTAAAGAATATTTTGCAGAGGAACCCAGTCCATTTTTTGCTCTTCTCCTAAAATATCCCACAAAAATGGAACTCTTAACTCCATGGTATTCTTAAAATAGGTTATAAATAAATTCTACGTATTGTATTGTGTCTCTTCAATTTAGAAAACAATAATTATGGCACTCTAAAGAAACATAGCTTTTAAAAAATCCTTACCTGAGGATATAGAGGATACTGACTTTAGAGAGAGAAGGGTGGGCAGGGAGGGAGGGGGCTGGAGAGAGAGGGAGAGAGAGAGACAGAGACATCAATGTGAGACAGAAATATAGATTAGTTGCCTTTTGTACTGGAATTGAACAGGAGGATGCTCCAACCAACTGAGTCATACAGACATGGAGAAACAGCTAGTTTTTGAGACAAAATCTGATTTTATTCCCAAAATTTCAATAGGGCAAAGAAAACAGTGCTTCAAAAGTAATTCTTAGTTGCAAATGTTTTTTTTTTGCATTTTAAAAAATTTATTGTTAAAAAACAGTTTTCTGCCTTTTCCCCTCACCTATCCCCCCTCAGCCATCCCCAACCCCCTTCCCTGATTCCTCCCCGCCCCCCCCACCCCACTTGGTTTTATCTCTGTGTCCTTTATAGTGTTCCTGAAAACCCTTCACCCTTCTCCACCCATTATCCCCTCCCATTTCCCCTCTGGCCAGTTTGTTCTTTATTTCAACGTCTCTGGTTATGTTTTGTTTGCCAGTTTGTTTTATTGATTAGGTTCCTGTTAAAGGTGAGATCATATGGCATTTGTCTTTCACTCCCTGGTTTATTTCACTTAGCATAATGCTCTTCTGTTCCATTCAAGCTGTCACAAAGGGTAGGAGCTCCTTCTTTCTTTCTGCTGCATAGTATTCCGTTGTGTAAATATGTCATAGTTTTTTTGATCCATTCATTTACTGATGGGCACTTAGGTTGTTTCCAGTGCTTGTAAATTGTGCTGCTATGAACATTGGGGTGCATAAGTTCTTTTGGATTGGTATTTCATGGTTCTTAGGATATGATCCCAGCAGTGGAATTGCCAGGTCAAAGAGCAGGTCTATTTTTAGTTTTTTGAGGAAATTCCATACTGTTTTCCACAGCAGCTGCACCAGTCTGCATTCCCACCAACAGTGCACTAGGGTTCTCTTTTCTCCACAACCTCTCCAACACTTGTTTGTTGCTTTGTTTATGATGGCATTCTGACTGGTATCTCATTGTGGTTTTAATTAGCATCTCTCTGATGGCTGGTGATGCTGAGCATCCTTCATATGCCTCTAGACCCTTTGTATGTCCTCCTTGAAGAAGTGTCTGTTAGTTGAACATGTTTAAAATGTAACTCCTTGATAATCTGGGTTTTGTCCAAAATAAGGCAAAATCACATATATTTTACATAAGCCAAGTTTTCAAATAATTGATAAAAAATAAATTCAATAGCAACAGATGCACCCCCATCTTCCCTAGATATTTGAGAAAGAAGAAAAAGACATGTTTTATATTTCATTCTTCTGAATAAAAAATCATGTTTTTTGTTAATGCCAACCAGTTAAATATGATTATATGTACTTCCAGAAAATTAAAAATTGAATATAAAATGAAGAAAAAGAGAGAAAGGGAGAGAAAGAGGGAGAGGAAAGAAGAAAGAAAGAAAGAAAGAAAGAAAGAAAGAAAGAAAGAAAGAAAGAAAGAAAGAAAGAAAGAAAGAAAGAAAGAAAGAAAGGAAGGAAGGAAGGAAGGAAGGAAGGAAGGAAGGAAGGAAGGAAGGAAGGAGGAAAGAAAGAAGGAAGGAGGGAAGGAAAAAAGAAAGAGAAAGAGGAAGGAAGGAAGGAAGGAAGGGAAAGAAAAGTGAGGAGGAAAAAGAGGAAGGGGGAGAGAAATTAAAAGTGGAAGAAAATTTTAAAAGGACTAGAAAGAAGTTCACGCTGTTTAAACAGAAACTATAATTGAAAATTTCTATCCAAAGAAAGAATATAAAGAGCATATGTGTTATTTATTTTATAACATACCAATGTTAAAATTAACAAATTAAAGTGACACTTAAGTAGAAAAGTGTTTCTGAAGATAGTGAACCTCATAAAATGTATTCAAATTGATGAAAACAAGCCACAAACAACTCTAAACATTAATAGTTCAGTACTATACAATTCTGTTGCTTATAAAAATATCTTTCATTTATTTATTTAATATTTTATGTTATTAATTTAAAATGAAGTATCTATCTTAAAATAAAGATACCCTGAAAATCCCCTATGCTCCATCTATTCATCCCTCCCTTCCTGCATCCTGGCCCCTGGCAACCACTGATCTTTTTACAATCTCTATAGTTTTGCTTTTTCCAGAATGTCATACAGTTGAAATCATACACTATATAACTTTTTCATATGTCTTCATTTACTCAGTGATATTCATTTAGGTTTCCTCCAGGCCTTTTTGTGGCTGAATAGGTCATTTCTTTTTATCACAATAACAATCCTTTCTTTAAATATATCACTGTTTTATCCATTTACCAATTGAAGGACATCCTAGTTGCTTCCAAGTTCTGGCAAATATAAATAAAGCTTCTACATACATTTTTGTGCAAATTTTTGCATGGACAAAAGTTTTCAACTCATTTGGGTAGTAACTACTGACTACTCAAGAGCCCAGTTGCTGGGTTGTATGGTAAGAATTATATTGTATGCATGTTTAGCTTTGGAATAAAATGCTTAGTTGTTTTCCAAAATGGCTGCATTGCTTTGCATTCTCACCAACAATAAATCAGAGGCATTTTGCTCCATACTCCTGGCAGGATTTGGTTTTGTCAGTGTTAGGGATATCAGCTATTCTAACAGGTTAGAATAGCAGTATCTTATCTTAATTTGAAATTCCCTAACAAAACAAATATTGAGCACCTTTTAATATACTTATTTGCCATCTTTATAGCTTCCTTGGTTAAATATTTTTAGCTGGGTTATATTTTTTTACTCAAGTTATTTATACATGTTGGATACAAGTCTTTTATATTTTTAAAATATTTTACAAATATATTTTTCCAGTCTTTGACTTATCTTTTCATTCTCTTAACAGTATCTTTCTCAGATAAGTTTTCCATTTTAATGAAGTCCCTCTCACCAATTTATTTTCTTATCAATTTATTTCACAGATTGTGCTTCTGGTGTTTGATCTAAAAAGTCATTGTCAGGCCATACCCGTGGCAGTCCCAGATTTGTCTCTTGCTTCAACAGTGTTTGGATGGAACAGACCCAGGGATGCCATTTCATCAAGCCTCTAACCACCCTACAACCTCTTTTCCAGTCACAATCTTCAGAACAACCTCAGCCATCCTCAGCCGGCAAGTCCAGCCAAGACCAACTTTGGACCTTAACTCCTTATTGCCAAACAAACATGAACTCCAAAATTTGTCAGAATTATTCCACCAAGGTGGAGGCTGCCATCAACTGCCTGATTAACCTGCAACTGCAGGCCTCCTACACCTAACTATCTCTGGGCTTCTATTTCTACTGGGACAATGTGACTCTTGAGAGCATGGGCCACTTCTTCCAGAGTTGACCCATTAAGAAGTGCCAGGGCACCAAGCATCTCTTAAAGATGCAAAACCAGTGTAGTTGCCATGATCTCTTCTAAGATGTGCTGAAGCCTTCCCAAGACGAGTGGGGTAAAATTCAGGACACCATGGAAGCCACCATGGTCTCGTAGAGAAACCTGAACCAGACCATTTTAGATCTGCATGCTCTGGGTTCTACCCACACAGACACTCACTCATCTCTGTGACTTCTGGGAGAATCACAGGATGCTGTCCCCTGGGGGCTGTCCTGGAGGAGGAGGTGAAACACATCCAGAAGATGGCAACCACCTGACTAAATTCTCCAGATGGGCCAGCCCCCAGGCTGGGCTACAGTAGGTGGGAATGTCTTTGAAATGTTCACACTTAAGCACAACTAAGAACCTTTGGAGCCCAGATGCCTTAGAGGGGTCCCTCTGTATTCCCCTGGTATCTGCTTTTGCCTGAGCCTTTCCCTGAAACAACCTTTTAATCACCCTAGAGTTCTCTCCCATGCACTAGGCCAAATAGAAACAATAAATAAAGCCTTTTGTGGCAAAAAAAATATATGAATAGTCACCATCAAACCCAAGGTTACTTTGACTTTCTACTATCTTTTCCTACAGTAGCTTTATAATTTTGCACTTTACACTTAGTCCTATGATCCATGTTTAATGCATTTTTATAAAAGGTATGGTTTTTTGTATAGATTTATGTTTTTTGTATATGGACATTCAGTTGTTGCACTGGATATCCACATACAAAGTGTCATTCTCCATTGCTTTTGTTCCTTTGTAAAAAAAATCAGATGACTGTACTTGTGTAGGTCTATTTCTGGGCACACTACAATCTTCCAATGATCTGTCAATCCCTTCATCAATATCATATTGTTTTGATTACTGTATCTTTATAAAAATTCTTGAATTTGGAGAGTGCCAGTCCTCTGAATTTGTCCTTCAAAACTGTGTTGGCTTTTCTGGGTTCTTTGTCTTTCCATATAAATTTAAGAATCAGTTTATCAATACTCAAAAAGTACTTTGCTGGGTTATTGGAATTATGCTGAATCTATAGATTAAGTTAAGAAGAACTGATATCATAACCATAGTGAGTATGCCTGTCCAGAGATATGGAATATCTCTCCATTTATTTAGATCTTTTTCCATTTTCTTTCATCGGAACTTTGTAGTTTTCCTCATACTGATGTTGTACATAATTTTGTTAGATTTATACCTGTGTTTCTTCTTTTGGTACTAATATAATGGTACTGTATTTTTAATTTCAAATCCAAGTTGGTCATTGATGATATATATGGAAAAGCAACGGACTTCTTTACATTAATCTTGTTTTCTGAAATCTTGCTATAACTACTTATTAGTTCCCCAAGGTTTTCTTGGTTGATTCTTGGGGACTTTCTACACAGACAACCATGCCACCTGCAAATAGGGAACTGTATTTGTTTCTTCCCAATCTGTATGTCTTTTATTTCCTTTTACTATCTTATTTTCTTAGCTGGGACTTTCAGTATATTAATTATGAGTGCTGGGAGGAGATATCCTTGCCTTGTTCCTGATCTTAGAAGAAAAGCATATAGTTTCTCATTAATAGCTTTTCATAAAGCAAATACCCATGTAGCCACCAGTACAATGAATAAAAAAAATATTGCAGAAACAACAGAAGCTATGAGAGCCTTCACTCCAATTTCCATTACCTACCTACAAGGTAACCATTACCTTTACTTTTGTTTTAGTCACTTCTTATATCACTAAACACTATAGTTTTGGAATTGTATGAAAATAATTCATGCAGTATTATACTTTTGTGTCAAGGTTTTTTGCTCAACATTATGTTTATGTGATTTGACCATGTTATTGTTGCTATTAGCCATTATCATTACTGTAGAGCAGAAGAATGACAAAATTTTTCTATGAATGACAATATTTTCCAATCATTCAACCTCAAACCATTAAATGACACTTAACTACTGACCCATCAAATTTAAATAACATTTTAAAGTTTATCAAACTTTTAAATAAAAAATAAAGTTATAAATGAATAGAAATTTTTCATGTCAATAAAATGAATGATAATGTTTGTGGATTTTCTTCAAGTTGTTTCTATCTAGTTCATTGAAAGCAAAATTTTGAACTGACCATCTAAGACCCGACCAATAAAATTTATTTTTCATGCACATTTTCTGTTAAATTTAAGAATCCTAACTCACAATTATAGACTGTCAAGAATGGTCATAGTGTTTTGTGGCTCTATCAGAAAGTACCAAACCATGAAATTAAACATGAATCTAGTAATCAAGGAGGTTTCTCACTGAAGACTACTATGTTACTGCAGATGCTATGAATTACATTCAAAACTTGTAAAGATTCATGTTTCAATTTTATAGATAATTGGGGGAATGTATTATTTGGTTGTATTCAACTCTAATAAGTAGTCATTATTTACTACGTAATTTTAACATTTATGTATCAATACAATAAGGGTAAAAAGGGGGAAGAGTTTTCAGGAACAACTATAAAGGTCACATGGACAAAACCAAGGGGGATAGGATCAGGGGAGGGAGGTGGGGATGGCTGGAGACGGGGAGTCAGGGGCAGGGGAAATGCAGACAACTATACTTGAACAACAATAAAAAATAAAGTAAATAGATTTTAAACACTAAAAACATTAAAACAATAATCTATCACTGAGTTCTTTCAGCGAGGAATGAAAAAAGTATCAATTGTTAAGCAAAAGTCAAATGTCTGGCTGTTCAGACATTACATTGTATATCAAGTGCCTTCCTATAAGGATAACTACTAGGTGACTTCCAGATAATTGTGGTGATTACAAGAAATTTCTTTCCAATAATTTTTCTAAAATAAGTATTGCCTTTAATTATTCCTTTTCTTCCCAATTTCCTAACAGCATCTGAATACTGTGTCTCTATATAATAATTAACACACATCTTTTAAGTTCTTCCTAACAAGATGAGAAATCAGCATCTCCAGTACACTGAGCTGATAAAATTTATGTATTTTTATAGTAGACTATGAACATGAATTCAGTCCAATTCAGTTTTACCATGCAAAGTGAGAAAAAGGACTTATTATCTCTCTTACTGGAAAGTGGATTTAAATAGATATATTAGGATAGTCCTATTCTCAGATATGAGGAAATATGAAAAAGAACCAAAATTTAGAGCAAAAAAGAAATTATGATGACAATTGTAGATATTAAAACAAAGAAAGCCACCTTCCTTTTATCAGAATAATCTCAACAGTTTTAACATTTCTCTGCCAGAAGGTAAAATTAAAGTTAATCCATTTGCATTAAATATTATTATCACAAAGCATCACATTATGTTATTAGAAAATATTAACACAAGTAGAACTATAAAACTTACCGATCAAAACATTGTAGATATTTTCTAAATTTTTTATTGTTGTTCAGTTACAGCTGTCTCCATTTTTCTCCCATTACTCACCCTTGCCTCCCACCTTCCGCTTTCAATCCTCCCTACCATGTCTTTGTCCATAGGTCCTCTACACATGTTCCTCGACTTTACCCTTCTCCTTCTTTCCCCTGTTATCTCCATCCCCTCTCCCCTCTGGTCACTGTCAGTTTGTTCTTTTTTTTTTTAACACTTTTTATTGTTGCTCAAGTACAGTTGTCTCCATTCTCCTGTCACCACTTCCTCCCTGCCCTACCAACCCCCACCTACCACCCTCAACCCTTCCCCGCTTTGGCTTTGTCGATGGGTACTTTATTTCCATGTCTTTATTTTCATGTTATATTTTGTTCACTTGTTTGTTTTTTACTAGCTTCCAGTTATAAATGAGATCATATGGTATTTGTCCTTCACTGCCTGGCCTATTTCACTTAGCATACTACTCTCTAGTTCCATCCTGCTGTCATGAAGGGTAAAAGTTCCTTCTTTGTGTTTCATAGTATTCCATTGTGTAAATATACCACGTTTTTTTTTATCTACTCATTTGCTGATGTGCACTTAGGCTGTTTCCAGCACTTGGCTATTATAAATAGTACTGCTATGGACATTGGGGTGCATAGGTTCTTTTGAACTGATGATTCAGGATTCTTAGGATACAATCCCAACAGTAGAATTGTGGGTCAAAGGCAGTTGAGAAAGAAGAACAAAGTAGGAGGGATACACTACCTGATATCAAACTATATTATAAGACCACTGTAATCAAAATAGCCTGGTACTGGCATAAGAACAGACACATGGACCAATGGTATAGAATAGAGAACCCAGAAATAAACCCAAGTCTCTATGGTCAATTAATATTTGACAAAGGGGGCAGAAGCATAAAATGTACTAAAATGGTATTGGGAGAACTGGATAGATACATGCAAAAAAAATGAAACTTGACCACCAATGCACACCATACAAGAAAAGAAACTCAAGATGGATAAAATACTTAAATATAGGTCACAACACCATAAAAGTCCTATAGGAGAACATAGGCAGGAAAATTTCAGCTGTTCCATGCAGAAATGTTTTCACTGATATGTCCCCTACAGCAAGGGATGTAAAGGAAAGAATAAACAAATGGGTCCACATCAAATTAAAAATCTTCGGCACAACTAAAGAAAACATCAGCAAAACGAAAAGGGAACCAACTGCATGGGAAAATATATTTTCCAATGATACCTCGGACAGGGGTTTTTATCTCCAAAATACTGTATTTTTTTAGGGAAGAAAAATCCAAATAATGTTGTCATCATATATGTTTCTACTAATAGATGAATAACCAGAAACACTAAGAGATGAAAAATAGAGAGTACAGTTGACTTATATTTGGAGGGTTAGGCTTTAACTCTCTCTCCCAGGATTGAGAAATCTTATTCTTTGTGCTTACAATGTTCCTTTCTCCAGGGTATTTTTCTACTTCCAGGATATCTCAGGACAAAACTTGAACAAACTTCTATTATTTGTTTGATCAATTATACAAAGTGCATCAAACTTTTTCTTACTGTGCTGGAGCTCGAAGCTTCTCATTACTTTCTGTTGGATCCAAGTTGAACAGAAAAAATAGGAATTGCCATTGTTGAATATTATAATAAATAAAGTAGTTTAACACCACTAAAAGAAACTCACATCTGTCTTCTTTTTCATTTTTATGGCTAAGCAGCATAGCAAGAGAAAATTAATTATCAAAATCCAAATGACTACAAAAGCCTACTCAAATGTATTTTTAAAAGGCTTTAATATAATTTTTCAAATCCGTGAATTCTAATGGAATGGCAGAGATGATTACATATTAAATATTTTTAGTGATTCATTTCAATGTCTTAGGGCTAAATAATTACAAGATGATTAGAAAAGTGTGAAGAAAAATCCATTTTAAAAATTGTTAATGGAATAATTTTTTTTAAAAAGGTGATTTCAAGAACATGAGACAGACCAAAAATAGATGACAGTGGTTCTGTAAGTCAGGGCAAAACATCTGGCATAAGAATTTCAAAGATGGCGAACAGGCTGGGGAACTGCTATTCAAACAATACTTGTTGGTCAAATTAGAGTAAATAACATGAGTACATTCTGAATCTGGTTTCATGATAATTCTCTAACATCACATGCAAAAATTCAATAAATGCTACCCTTACAGAGACAAAGAAATGTGATGTATGATTGATCTTTTGTTGTATATACATTCATAATTTTAAAAGAATTAATCATATTTTTAAAATTTTATCAAATGTAGGGTTCTAATAGATATTTTCTGCCTCATTAAAATGAAATATTAAGATATGTGTCTTCAACTTATCCCATATCCTTGATCACATTCCCTTCATCACACCCTTTTTCCTTACCTTAAAGTCGTTCATATTGCCTTCCATTAAATAATAAATTAGAATGTAAAGGGAGCATTTGGAGAAAAAATGGAAATAAAATATAGAAGTTTTGTGAAAATGCATCTGCTAGCACTTTAAAGCCAGTTTTTGCTCAAAACTAAAGACTATTATACTTGTGGTTATTACTTTTTAGAAAATATAGAGGGAAGTTAGTAAACAAATGAAGCCAAACAATATCTGTATCAGAATAGCTAAATACAAAAACCAAAATGTATATGGACAGAAGAGTACCTCTTTAATTTATCAGTCTAATCTCAAAATGGTGCTTGTATGATCCCCTTCGGTTTTTAACTATTGAAAGTAGTACTTGCAATTACCTGGCATATGTGAAAATTATTTGACGGTGGAATAAAACACAAATTTGACTAGCCAAAGTTAATACTATTGAGGAAGGAAACTAATTCAAGACTACATTTTATAATTACATAAAACTCTGTTTCTTTTTGAAAGATTCAACTAATCTTGGCTTAATTTAATAATTTTAACATTAAAACTTATCATGTACTTGTACGTGAGCATCTCTATATGGCTTTTCAAACATAGGTGCTTTAATATTTTGTTTATAGAGTACAGAAATGGTTTTGCTGCATTTTGGATCAGTGAAGATCAATGCTCATTCCTTTAGGGAACTCTTTTGAACTGACAAAGGATGAGTGATTGACATCACTAACAGATACTTTTTGTTGTCCTGGACTGACATTCATTTATAGTAATACCTATGTTAATTAATGCCAGACATATCTACCAGATGTATAAGAGAAATATTTCAGACCCTTCACAGAATACAGCTTGAATGTAGCTAAAATTATATTATAGTTATGGAAAGGCATTCTTTGTGATAAAGAACTGACCTCTCTCTCTTTCCTTCCCCCTTCTCTTTATACACACACATGCACACTCACACACACATGTACATATCACATAAGATGTACTTTCCAGGATGGAGGAAAACCCACTTAAACATAGAATTAGCTATATCTTATCTTTTCCATTGATAAAACATTTTTATTTAAAGAAAAGCAAACTCTACCATGCAAAGTCCCCCCAAAAACCCACAATCCTAACCCAATAAAATACAGAACATAATGTACTAAAATATGAGTTTGGGGTCTTCACAAATCACATTATCATCATGGCACTTTACCAAATTAAATTAAAATTTGGAGCCCGGATTCTCTCAATTACATTGGTAGATTATTAACAATGAAAACTACGTATTAAACATCTTTATTTCCCCATTCCCTAGGAAAGTACCAATTTTTTAAAATAAAGAGTTAAGTTCAGTAACCAAAATCATATTTTTGTCAGTGAATTCAATGTATAAAAAGAAAGAATTATTAATGTTGGCAACTAAAATTCTTAGTCATTAAATCAGATAAACTGGTAAAGAACTCATCTCAGTGTCTGACAGCTGGCACTTAATAAATGTGAACTACAATGAGGCTGCACGTGCATCCTACATTGCCTGGGATAGCTGTGGTTCATACTTATTGAAAAGTATTAATAGCTATTCTTTTCCTTCTGGAAGGGCCACAGTTTGGATAATAACTATGATTCATCCAAAGTATCATTCATTTATTACTTCATTTTATCAACAAATTATTTTTGGAGGTTCTAGCCAAGATGGATGTATAGGTAGAAACTCTTTGCTTCCTCGCACAACCAAAATGAGGATAACAATCAATCTAAAATCAATAAATGACCAGAAGCGCCAGAAAATCAAACTGCACGGAACTCTGACAACCAAGGAATTAAAGAAAAAATCAATCAGAACAACCAGACCAGTGAGGTGGCGAACCATGTGGGTCAGCCTGCTAAGAAAAACTGCAATAAGGCCCCTGACCATGTGGGCGGGGCCAGTTGCAGAGAGGTGGTGGGCTTTGTGGGCGGGGCTGATTTAAGAAGAAACAGACACAGAGTTGACAGTGGACTATGCTGGTTGCCACAGTGGGAGAAACTCCCAGGCTCACACGACAGCCCTTTGAAAAGTGAGCTAGGGACAAATAGGCAAGCTGCATTGTTCCCTCTCTGGCCCCTCCCCCACAGGCAGTGCTGTAGCACAGAAAAGAGGGTTGTCCTGCCCCCTTATAACTTATGAGGGGTGCCAAGACAAAGAAATACGGCACAAATGAAAGAACAGAGCAAAACCTCAGAATAGAGAACTAAGCAATAGGGAGATAGCCATCCCTGGTAATCAAAATGCTCACAGATCTGATTGAGCTTGGTCAAAAAATGAAAGAACAAATGAAAGATACCCACAATGAAATAAAGCAAAATATTCAGGGAACCAACAGTGCCATGAAGGAAACCAGGACTCAAAGCAACAATATGGAACAAAAGGAAAAATAATCATCCAATCAGAACAGAATGAAAAAACAAGAATTCAAAAAAGTGAAGAGAGTCTCACAAACCTCTGGGACAACCTGAAACATTCCAATATCTAAATTATATGGGTGCCAGAAGGAGAAAAGGAAGAGCAAGAAACTGAAAACTTATTTGAACAAATAATGAAGTAAAACTTCCCAATCTGGCAAAGGAAATAGATTTCCAGGAAGTCCAGGAAGCCCAGAGAGTCCCAAAGAATTTGGACCCAAAGAGGAACACACCAAGGTACATCATCATTAAGTTACCCAAGATTAAAGACAAAGAGAAAATCCTAAGAGCAGCAAGAGAAAAGGAGACATTTACCCACAAAGGAGTTCCCATCAGACTGTCAGCTGATTTCTCAAAAGAGACCTTGCAGGCAAGAAGGGGCTGGAAAGAAGTATTCCAAGTCATGAAAGGCAAGGACCTACATCCAAGATTGCTCTATCCAGCAAACCTATTATTTAGAATGGAAGGACAGATAAAGTGCTTCCCAGATAAGGTCAGGTAAAGGAGTTCACCATCACCAAGCCCTTATTTTATGAAATGTTAAAGGGACTTATCTAAAAAAAAGAAGATAAAAAACATGTACAGTAAAATGACAAGAAACTCACAACTATTAACAAATGAATCTGAAAGAAAAGAAAAACAATGGAAACAAAAACTAAGCAAACAACTACAATAGGAACAGAATAAGAGAAATGGACATCACATGAAGGGATTTCAGTGGGGATTGGGAAGAGAGGAATTGGGGGGAAAAGGTACAGGGAAGAAGAAGCATAATTAGTAGGTTTAAAATAGACAGGGAGAGATAAAAATGGTACAGGAAAGACAGGACTTGAAGAACTTCTATGTACAACCCATGGGCATGAACTGAGGGAGAGGGGAATGCTGGAGGGTTGGAGGTTGCAGGGCAGAGGGGACATTAAGGGGGGAAAATTGGGAAAACTAATAGCATAATCAATAAAAATACTTAAAAATCAAACTATTTTCTCTTTTTATTATTTTCTATGATGCTGTGACATGACAAAAGTATTTGTAGAAAGTAAAATTTTTATCATCAGCTTAGAAACCACCTCTTAGCTATCAAATCCAAACATGAATTATTTTTTATAAATAGTTCACCTATTTTTATTGCTAAGTAGTATTCCATTGCATGGCATATTTATCCCATCACCTCTTGATGTATATTTGGGTTGCTCACTTTTTGTTATTTTTTTAACCTCGGTTTTCTTAACTTTTCTAATTCATTGTGCTTTTTGCACTCCATCCTTCTTACAACTCTCTCTCTGGCATCTATGACATCACCTCTTTTTTGATTCCTCCCCTACCACTCAGACGTCCTTGTTAAAGTCTCTATTAGTTCTTATTCTAGTATGTATCTCCTCAATGTCAGTTTATGTGAGACTTCATTCTAGTCTTATTTTTGTAATCTGCACTTTATTTCTGGCATCTATCACCATTTGTTGCAAATAATCCCATACCTTTCCCCTGACCTGTAGATTTAGAGTTCCTACCATATATTCAATCTCTTATTCAGTTCCCCTTCCTCCTCCAGTCTTAACTCCTTCTAACCCACACTCCACAACACAAACTAAACATTTTTTTTTACTTTTTTTCATTTATTCATTTGTTTTCTGGAATGTAAATTTGATGTTATTCTTTCAAGACCAAGCAATCAAAGGAACAGTTAAGTAGAAAGTGAAAGTCCTATAGAGGACTCAAAGGTAAGAGAAGACAAGAAGGAATACAAAACCCCCTACAATAGGCAATCTGTTCCTCACATCTCCTTTAAATCCAAACATGTTTCATTTATAAAAATTGTTTTATCTAGTGGTTAGGTATCAAGGCAAATATTAATAGAAATAATATGATAAGCATCAAATACAAAATAAGGATCACAAAATAAAATACCAAACATATAAGTGCAAAGCAGCTAGGTGCAAGATAAAACAAAGTTGTACAGTACTTTGGGAAAGTCTTAAGAAGTAGTTTTAACACACATTAGATTATTGCATTTGCTGTGTAGAAATTCAGGTTTACTCATGCCAAATATGAATTTGAAAGAGAGTTTTAAAAAATGATCGGTGTGTCTTTGTGTGCACATGAATGTGTGCTTGAGAAAAGGAGATACAATTTTTAAATTCAAAAACTAATTTTAAATTTAAAAATAATAACAATCTCTATAAAGACCATTGGCCACCCCCTTTTTGACCTCAAGGTTAAATTTATGGACTTAACCTGTGACCTGAAGCCATGTCTAACATGGTTTCTTATGAAAATCTGATCTGAATTATGGATAATCAATAAAAATATTTGGGGGAAAACTGAAGATAGTGGCTGAGCAGGTCCACTTGCTCTTGCCCCCAACCCAGATTGTCAGCTGAACTTCCAAAAATCAATGTGAACAATCAACAGAATCTCAGTTGATATGATGTTTTGAAGCCAAGGAGGTGCTTCATACATACAGCAGTGGTCCCCAACCCCTGGGCCACGGACCAGTACTATTCCATGGACTGTTAGAAACTGGGTTGCACAGCAGGAGGTGAGCAGCAGGCCAGCAAGAAATGTTTCGCTGCCATTACCGCCTGAGCTCCACTTCCTGTCACCTGACTCCCAACCTCACCTCATCAGTGGAAAAATAGTCCACGAAACCAGTCCCTGGTGCTAAAAAGGTTGGGGACTGATGCAGTAAGGAGATTTTATAAGTTAAAAGGGAAATACCCTGTGTGTGGCTCCTGTTACAGTGGAGAGATCCGGCAAATCATAGTTTTGGAGCTTCCTCCCCTCCTCGGAGCAAGGAGTTTTAGTCTCATGCAGGAATCTCCAACCTTAATCTGGGAAATTTGCAGGGAATCCACTGAATCTATGAGATCCAGGCTGCACACTCACAGTGATCAAAGCTTCCATTGTTGAAGAGCCAACCTAGAGAGCTCAGGATAGAGGCTCACACTACTAAATAAAGGTTTGCCACACTGGAGTCTGTCAGAGGAACTTACAGGCTGCAGCCAGCTGTTACTTTGAGAGACATTTTGTTCCTTGGGAAGGTTTTATGCACAGACAACTAGTGAATCAATACTGTGGTGTGAGTACTACATAGTAACTGATAAAAGTGGTTGGGCAAGGACTCTGTGCACAGCTCCTCTGCCAGCAAAGAGAGGAAATTGAAATCACAGTGACAGAGATCTCTCCCCTTTGAACTATGGGGTCATAAAATATTCACAGCAGTCGAAAGAAAATGGGAGGCTGTGGGCCCTCTGGCTGCAGGATACAATGAGGTTCTACCACACTTGTGAAAATCACAGATTGCAAATTCAGTGTGAAGTGTCTCTATGGTTGGGGCACCAGATGGAAGAATTCACTATAAGAGCTGAGACTAAGAGAGAAACCATGTTGATGCAACATTCTGAGGGTGGCAGACAGCAGTGGCATAAAGGACATCTCTGACTGCAGGGGAGGCACAGGTGTGAGACCAAAAGAAAGAACTTGCTGAGTGGATTGGAAAAGAGAATCAGTTTCCCCACTCTCAAGTGTGCTGGTAGTGCCCAATGTGAGCTACCTTTGTTGCTGTAGCTGCAGAGAGGAACCTTTTTTTGTCCCATTCTGAACTTTTCTCAGCCATGCTGTAGCTTTGGGTCCTTTCCCACCAAGACCAGCTGGGCAGAGAGATCAGAAATTTGTGCAATAAATTTTGCAAATCATAAATGTGATACATCACACAAAAACAAAATGAAAGACAAAAATCATATGATCATATTAATAGATGCAGTAAAACATTTGATAAAATCCAGCACCCATTCATGATAAAAAAAAAAAACCTCTTAGCCATGTGGGAGTAGAGTGATCATATCTCAAGAGAATCAAGAGCATATAAGAAAAATCTACAGCTAACATCATTCTCAATGGGCAAAAACTAAAAGCATTCTCCTTAAGATTAGAATAAGAAAGGGATGTCCAGTTGTACTCAACATAGTTCCAGAAGTCTTAGCCACAGCAATCGGTCAAGAAAAAGAAATAAAAGGCATCCAAATTGGAAAAAAGGAAGTAAAACTGTCATTATTTGCAGATGACATAATATTGTACATGGAAAACCCTAAAGACTCCACCAAAAATCACTAAACCTAATGCATGAATTTAGCAAAGTAGCAGGGCATAAAATAAATACCAATTTTATACACCAATAACAAGCTATCAGAAAGAGAAAGAAAAAATTTCCATTTACTATTGCAACAAAAAAGTTACGGTATCTACCAATAAATTTAACCAAGAATATAAAAGACATGTACTGCTAAAACTACAAGCCACTGAAGAATGAAATCAAGGAAGATACAAATAAATGGAAGCATATATTGTGTCCATGGACCGGAAAAATTCACATCATTAAAATGGCTATTCTACCCAAAGCAATCTATATTCAATGCAATTCCTAGTAAAATACCAATGGCATACCAAGGAACTAATACTCCAAAAAAATTTATAGAACCAAAAAGACCTCCAATAGCCTCAGCAATTTTACAGAAGAACAAAGCTGAGGTATCACAACTCCTGATATCAAAGTATATTATAAGGCCACTGTAATAAAAACAGACTGGTAGTGGCACAAGAACAGACATATAAATCAATGGAACAGAATAGAGAGCCCAGAAATAAACCTATGTGTGCATGAGCAATAGATATTTGACAAAGGTGGCAATATCACACAATGGAGCAAAGAGAGTTCCTTCAATAAATGGTGTTGGGAAAAGTGGCCTGGGAAGGAAGGAAGGAAGGAAGGAAGGAAGGAAGGAAGGAAGGAAGGAAGGAACTAGATCACCAACTTACACCATACACAAAATGAATAAGAGACTTAAATATAAGTCACACAACCATAAAAGTCCTAGAAGAAAACACAGGGAGAAAAATTTCAGATGTTCAACATAGAAATATGTTTGCTAATATATCTCATAAGATACTGGAAACAAAGCATAAAATAAACAAATGGGACTACATCAAATTAAAAAGCTTCTCTAAGGTGAAAGATTTATACGATCTGAAGAAAAACCAGAGTATATACTAAGAACCCTGAAACACCAATCCAAAAGAACCTATGCACCCCAATGTTCATAGCAGCACAATTTACAA
>CM052549.1:54024695-54066118 GCA_028533065.1 Trachops cirrhosus | reverse complement strand
AAGATGCATGTGTGTGCATGTACACAAGCACAAGTGAGAGAGTAGTGAGAGAGTATGGGGTAGGAAGGGAAAGAGGGAGAGAGAGGGAGGGGAGGGGAAGGGAAGGGAGGGGAAGGGAGGGGAAGAAAAGGGAAGGGAAGAGGGGAGGGGAGGGGAGGGGAGGAGAAAGAACACATGCATTTTGGGGGGCAGCATTAATGCAGAAGTAAAATTAAAAGTAATTTCCATTTCTAAATGGTTGAACAAAATAAAGATCTTCCTAGTTTAGTGTGCATAACAGTCTTAACAAAGTATAATTTGTAGAGCACTGAAGTAAATGGACTCTTCTATACTGATAGGGATGATTAGAATGTAAGAACTTCACAGATTATAAATTCTAATGCTGCTTTATCAAAAGCAGTCACTCTACCTCAGTCTGACAGTTAACAACATATGATCTGGTAAACATAACCACACAGAACAAAAGTGCCATCAAAGGCCAAAAGTGTACACACAAATTCCATTCTTGCAAGAGAAAAAATACTTAAACTGTTAATAACCTCTGGTTGTTTTAACTCGCATGGAGGTTGTCATGGAAACATTTCTGCAAAGTTCACAGTGATGAAATATAAACACTTCCAGTTTAATTGCTATTAAGTTCAGCATATCAGAGTTTATTTATACTCAAGGTGCATTATGGTAAAATGCATTGGAAATAAAGCTTATAATGATCTAGCATAACAATGCCAACCTTTCCTTTAAAACAAATTAAATGAAAATGAAATTCAGTGGCAGTTCAAATTCTTCACAAGAAAAAAAATCCCCAATTTTCTTATATGTCTACTTTTATGTCTTTGTTATTTTTTATGTGGGATATGATTTATGAAAATATTTTTGCCTTTTTACTTTTATAGCATGTGATTTACAATACCTACTTCACACACTAAAAATCAACATGAACTATGTTAAAATAAAAATCTCAGAATGGCAGAAATTTAAATGTTCTAAATTTTTCATTAGTCATATGCAATTATTAACATTAAACAGGAATTTTGTTTTATTTTTTGATGATAAAATACTAGGAATAGTTTACCCAGAAACTTTGCTTTTCTTCATTATTTTTTTCTTAAGAAAAAAAAGAAAAATCTATGGAAATATTGAAGAAAAATAACTTTAAACACATGCATATGAAATAACATGTTCATAAAATTCAATTAAGTACATACTCAATTGTGTGGAATTTCTATGGGCTAAAATATAAAATAATTTTAAATATAACATTCTGGGGCTGAAATACAAATGCATAGAGAGACTATCTAGATATAGGACTTGGTCTAACAATTGAGATGATACCAAAGAACTTGAGATGTTGTGGGAACAGTGCTGGGACAGTTCTATAGCCAAGTAAGTTTGGCAAAAGCAAAACACTTGTGTGGAATTTTATAGCAAAATTTTCTAGTATATTCTAGAGAGATACTGTCTAAAGTATGAACAAAATTGTTTTTCCTCAAGGAAATTATTAGGATTTCTTTTACAACATTTTAATGACATCCAAAAATACTTTAAGACTAAAATATAATTTTAAAAGTCTTTATTAGGTTGAGGTAGCTGGCAGCAAAGTAAGTGGGAGTTGAGTCCACATGCCAGTGCACCCAACTGTGACACTTAGCTGATGTTCCAAAAATCAAAGTGAACAGTCAACGGAATCTTAGCTGATATGAAGATTGGAAGCCAAAGTGTACAGAAGATGCTTCAAAACAGGCAGTAAGGAAGTTCTACAGGTAGACAGGAAATTCCCCAGGAGTGGGCTGGAGAAACTGTGGCCCCATAGGGACAACATTTGAGGATAGCCTGGTCAGGGATGACAGCCTAGTGACTCCCTCCCCTTCCAGGTGGGGAAACCACAAACCCCTCCTGGGGGTGACTTGAATGTGTAAAGTTGCACATTCTCAGGGAGAAGCAGGCTGCACACATGCACACTGCTGGTGGCACACACTAGCTGGGGTGGCAGTCACTGGCCAAGGCAGTGTCAAAGAGTGAGGGGGATTCTGCCTGCACCTGGAGCTGGGGTAAGTGGAGGGCTGCATCTGGCTGTGACTGAGTGTGGACCACAGAGTGCTGTGATGGCAGTGGTCTGGAAACTGCACCTGTGATTACTGTAGGCCAGACTGAGCCCCCTTCTTTGGCATAAACACCAGGAAGGGAAAATTGAGCTCAACCTCCCATCACCTAGAGGAGCTGGGAAGATGTGCAAAATCAGTTGGGCAGCTTAACACCCAGAAGGGGACTTTTCCATAAGAGTAAGACAGCAAGATTAATGCCTAAAAGAGCCCATTTTGAACTCCCCACAGGGAGACAAAATACATTGGGTGCTAGGGCCCTATTTCACTGAGGCCATCAAAACAAGAAGGTAAGAAAAGGTACAAGAAGGAAGACTCAGGGACCTGCCCATAATTGGCTCACACACAGAGCTGCAGACTACACCAAGCAGGAGAAAGCTGATAACTCTTACACAGATTGCCCCCTGCCCCCAATGAAATGGACAGCTATTTAAGCAGAAACTCTACATTACTGGAAATAACCTGGAACACACTAAGATGGGAGATGCAGGGTCATGGGGAACAAATTCACATTTTTTCCAGAAGACTGAACAGAGCCTCCCAGGGGAGACACAGAGACATCACCCTCTGTATCACAACAGAAGTTCCCTATAGGGGAAGGGGAAGGAGATACAGGCAGTGTTGCCAGATGTTGGATGACCCACCTGGGACCCTGAGATGACAAAAAATCAGAGATGGATCCATAAAGATGTCAGAGGGTGAAAAGCAAGGGCTGAGATGAATTTCACTTCATTCAAACTTGACTTTTATAAAAAAAAATTCTTCTTTTCTTTTTTTGTTTTTGTTTTCTTCACAATTTTTATTGTTGTTCAAGTACAGTTGTGGGGAATTTCCATTCCCCACCCCCACTTCAGCCATCCCCACTTCCCACCCTTCACCCTACCCTCCTTTGGCTTTTCCATGTGTGTTCTTTATACATGTTCCTGACAACCCTTCCCCCTCTTACCACCATTATCCCCTCCAATATCCATTTTTTGCTTCCTTTCATACAGAATTCTAATTTTTCTTCTATCACTGCATTCATATTCCAAATAAGTCACTACACTTGGTCTTTTTTTTTTATTCTTTTTCAGATTATATTTTTTTCATGATATTCTTATTTCAGATCCAACCCATCACTCTTCCCTGGTTTACTCCATTTTGCCAACTTCCTGACCTTTCCTACTCTTGATATAAACTTTATTTTCTCTCACACTACATCAGGTCGCTATCTTTTACTCTTATAATTTTCCTCAATCTAACCTTGCATAAGCACTCTTCTTCCTTTAGTGGGCTCACATTCTTTCCCCCCTCTTATAAGAGTCACATTTCCTTTCCACCTTTATAAACTGCAGGCAGTTGGATAAAATACCACAATTATTGCTGTATTTAAACACAACTCCTATTTGTTCACTATCTGTTTGTACTTTAAATCTCATAAGATATTCTTTCCCTGTCTTAACTCAATTTTGCCTTCCCCCAACCCTGATCAGTTAAGTGAAGAATTTTATTTTAATTGTTTCCCTTCTCCTAGCCTGGCCTTTATGTCTTACTCTTATTAGTTTGCATCCTCCATCAACTCAAAATATTTTTCTTTACTGTAGATATCTCATATTCATTTTTCCCTCTCGCACTATATTCTTATTCACTGTTCACCTTTATTAAACTTCATTCAGCTGTTGTTGAAAATGTCCCTGCAGTGATTTTTCCAAAATCTAATTCCTGTTGTCCCAACACCTTTTTAAAATTACTTCAAATCTCATAGTATACTATTCCCTATTCTTACCCAGTTTTTGCTATCACCCTTCCGTGTTTCACTTATGTTCTAATTTTTTTCTCTCCATTTCTTTGCCTTATTCATATCCTTACTAATCAATTCTCTATCCTCTTCTCATTCAAAAACATTTCCTTCTCTTTTAGTTGTCTAATATCCCCTTTGTCCTATTTTAACATATTCTTATCTCTCTTTACCTTTATTAATCTTTGTTCATTTGTGACTGATATTGCTGATGTCGTAGGGGAGTTCTTTTTGCAGGAATAGGTTTGGTTGTCTGATGATACTGCTTTGTTAATCAACACCAGTATAATAGCATATAAGACAAGGTGAGAGTTGTGAATACCAGTAAACCCACTGGAGGGGCGAACTCACCAACAAAGGAGTCACTGACAAGTAATGCCCAAGTACAAGAGAGAACACAAAAGTGGAAGAAAGGGAAATCTTAGTGCATCCAGACAAGAATATCAAAGAGACTACACCACTGAGTCCCACAGAATGACTACCAAACAGTTCAGCCCATGAAAAAAGGCAGGCAAAGCAGAATACCCTGAGGTGCAGGAACAAACAAAAAGAGTTATCTACCATGGGAAGACAAAGAAAGAACTCCCAATCAAAAGGGGTGGAAGAATCCCCAGAAAAAGACGTAAATGAAATGGAGGCAAACGATATACAGATATAGAATTAAAAGAAAATGGTCATAAGGATGACAACCACAAGGAACTGAGTGAGACTTAAAACAGCATGAACAAGAAAACAGAAACTATAGACAAGAACTAGGAATAATTGAAGAATACAATATCTGAAACAAACAGGCTAGATGAAGCAGAGATCCTAATCAAGGAGTGGACAAGGTAAAGAGAAATACTCAGGTAGTAAAACTTCCCTAGTTTGATGAGAGAAAAAGTCACACAAATCCAGGAAACACAGACAGTCCAAATCAGGAGGAACACAAAGAGACCCACTTCAAGACATAGAATAATTAAAATGGCAAAATTCCAATACAAAGAGAGAATCTTAAAGGCAGCAAGGGAGAAACAGGAAGTAATATACAAGGGAGGCCCAATAAGGTTAGCAGCTGACATCTCAAAGGAAATGCTCCAAGCCAGAAGAGAATGGCATGAAATATTCTAAGTAATGAGAACCAAAGGCCTGCAACCAAGGGTACTTTATCCATCAAGGCTCTAAATCAACATGGAGGGCCAAATAAGGAGCTTCCCAGACAAAAGAAGGCTAAAAGAGTTCACCTCCACCAAACAAGCTCTGCAAGAGATGCTAAAGGTCCTGCTTTAAGAAAAGGAGGAAAAAGAGAGAGAGAGAGAGGAACACAACTACAAAAATGTACCAAGGAATAAGTACCTATCAATAATGACCTTAAACTTAAAGCGATTAAATGCTTGAATCAAAAGATATAAAATAATGGGTAACAAAACATAGCCCACACATATGCTGCTACAAGAAACCCAACTCAGTACGAAAGACTCATAAAGACTGAAAGTAAAGGGTTGGAAAGAAACTTCCCAAGCAAACGGAAAGAAAAAAAAGCTGGGGTAGCAATACTCATATCAGAAAAAATAGACTTCAAAAAAAGGGCCATAAAGAGAGACCCAGAAGGTCACTTCATAATACTCAATGGAAGAATCCACCAAGAACACATAAACATAGTAAATATATAAGCACCCAACATAGGAGCACCCAAATGCATAAAGAAAATCTTAGAGGACTTCAAGAAAGATATTGTTGACAGCAACACCATTATAGTGGGGGATTTTAACAACCCATTGTCAAATATGGACAGATTTTCCAAACAAAATATCAAAAAAGATATTGTGGCATTGAACAATGCCATAGATGAAATAGACTTAACTGATATATATAGAGCCCTCCATCCCAAAGAAGCTAAGTACACATTCTTCTCAAATGCGCATGGAACATTTTCAAAGATAGACCACATGATAGGACACAAGACAAGCCTCAACAAATTCAACAAAAATAAAATCATATCAAGCATTTTGTCTGACCACAAGGGGTTGAAACTAGAAACCAACCTCAAGGAAAAAAAACCCAAAACACTCAAAATCATGGAGGCTGAATAGGATGCTATTAAAAAATGAATGGGTCAAGAATGAGATCAAGGAAGAAATCAAAGTTTCTGGAAAAAAAAGAAAATGAACTCAAAACAATCCAAAACTTATGGCACAGCAAAGGCAGTTCAGAGAGGGCACTTCATAGCAATACAGGCCTACAAAAAAAAATACAAACATTTCAAATAAACAATGTAACCTATGCCTACAAACACTCAAGGAACAAGAACAAAGACAACCCAGAGTGAATAGAAGGAAGGAAATAAGCAAGATCAGAGCAGAATTAAATGATATAGACACTAAAAGCACACTTCTAAGGATCAATGAATTCAGTACCTCGTTCTTTGAAAAGATAAATGAAATCGACAAGAGTTTAAGCAGGCTCATCAACAAACAAAAAGAGAGGAACCAAATAAACATGATCAGAAATGAAAGAGGAGAGATTACAACTGATACCACAGAAATACAAAGGATTGTAAGAAATAGTACGAAGAGCTATATGCCAAGAATTTGAAAACCTAAGTGAAATGGATAAATTTCTGGAAAAATACAATCTTCTAAAACTCAATTAAGAAGAAGCAGAAAGCCTGAACAGAGCAATAACAGCAGATTAAATTAAAGCAATGATCAAAAAACTCCCAACACTCAAAATCCCTGGACTGGACAGTTTCACAGGAGAATTCTGCATAGCGTTTAAGGGAGAGCTAATCACTATCCTTCACAGATTATTTCAAGATATCCAAAATGATGGAAGACTCCCCAACTCTTTTTATGAAGCCAGAATCATCCTTATCCCCAAACCAGATAAAGTCATAACAAAGAAAGAAAATTTCAGGCCAATATTGCTGATGAACACAGACACTAAAATCCTCAACAAAATATTGGCAAACTGCATCCAGCAATAAATGAAAAAGATCATACAGCATGAACAAGTGGGGTACTTCCCAGGGATACAAGAATGGTACAATATTCATGAATCAATAAACATAATACATCACACAAACAAAAGAAAAGACAAGAGTCACATGGACACATCAATAGATACAGAAAAAGCATTTGATAATGCTCAACATCCATTTATGATAAAAACACTCTGCAAAGTGGGAATACTGGGAACATTCCTCAACATAATAAAGGCCATACATGAGAGATGTACAGCCAACATCAATTCAATGGGCAAAAACTAAAATCCTTCCCACTAAGTATAGGAAAAAGACAGCAGTGTCCACGTCACCACTTCTATTCAACATAGTATTGGAAGTCCTAGCCACAGTAATCACACAAGAAAAGGAAATAAAAGGCATCCATATTGGAAAGGATGAAACAAAACTGTCATTGTTTGCAGATGACATGATAGTGTACATAGAGAATCCTTTAAACTCCACCAAAACACTGATCAACCTAATAAATGAATTTGGCAAAACAGTGGAATACAAAGTCAATATCCAGAAATCAAAGGCATTTTTGTATAATAGCAATGAAACAGCAGAAGCACAAATCAAGAAAAAAAATCCCATTTGATATAGCAAAAAGAAAAATAAAATACCTAGGAATAAACCTAACCAAAGAGGTAAAAGACCTGTATTCAGAAAACTACATAACACTGAAGAAAGAAATCAAGGAAGACAAAAACAAATGGAAACATATACCGTGTTAATGGATTGGAAGAATTAACATCATCAAAATGTCCATACTACCCAAAGCAATTTATACATTCAATGCAATACCTATTAAAGTACCAATGGCATATTTCACAGATATAGAACAAACACTTTAAAAATTTATATGGAACGACAATGACCCTGAATAGGTGCTGCAATTTTGAGAAAGAAGAGCAAAGTTGGAGGGATGACAATACCTGTTATCAAACTGTATTACAAGGCCACTGCAATCAAAACAGCCTGGTACTGGCATAAGAACACCTACACAGACCAATGGAACAGAACAGAGAGCCCAGAAATAAACCCATGTCTCCATGGTAAATTAATATTTGCAAACAGACAGAAGCATAAAATGGCGTAACAATAGCCTGTTCAACAAATGGTGTTGGGAGAACTGGACAACTACATGCAAAAAAATGAAACTCAAGCACCAACTTGCACCATACACAGAAATAAATTCAAGGTGCATAAAATATTTAAATATAAGTCATGACACCATTGAAGTCCTAGAGGAGAACATAGGAAGAAAAATCTCAGATATTTCATGCAGCAAAATTTTCACTGACATCACACTACAGAAGGAACATAAAGGAAAGTATAAACAAATGGGATCACATCAAAATAAAAAGCATCTGCACTGCTAAACTGTATTGAAATGAAAAGAGAACCAACCATATGGGAAAACATATGTGTGAATGATACTTCAGACAAGGGTGTAATCTCCAAAATATATAAATAACTCACATGACTCCAGTCTAAAAAGACAAGCAAGCCAATTAAAAAATGGGCAAAGGACTTGAACTGACAGTTCTCCAAGGAGGACATACAGAAGGCCCAGAGACATATGAAAAGATGCTCAAGATCAATAGTCATCCCAGAGATGCAAATTAAAACCACAATGAGACATTACTTCACACAATTGAGAATGGCCATCATAAGCAAAGCAACAAAAAACAAGTTTGGAGAGGTTGTGGAGAAAATGGTACCCTACTGCACTCTTGGTGAGATTGCAGACTGGTGCAACAACTATGGAAAATAGTATGGAATTTCCTCAGAAAACTAGAAATGGAACTGACTTTTGACCCAGCAATTCCACTGCTGGGACTATATCCTAAGAACCCTAAAACACAATCCAAAAGGACCTATACACCCCAATGTTCACAGCAGAACAATTTACAATAGCCAAGTGCTGGAAGCAACCTAAGTGTCCATCATTAAATGAGTGGATCCAAAAACCATGATACATTTACACAATGAAATTCTATGCAGCAGAATGAAAGAAGGAGCTTCTACCCTTTGGGACAGCATGGAGGGAACTGGAAAGCATTATGCTAAGTGAAATAAGCCAGGCAGTGAAAGACAAATACCATATAATCTCACCTTTAACAGGACCTAATCAACAAAATGAATGTGCAAGTAAAATGTTACCAAAAACACTGAAATTGAGAACAGTTTGACAATGACCAGAGGGGCGAAGGGAAGGGATTATAGAGGAAAAGGTTGAAGGGTTTGCAGGGACAATTATTAAGGACACATGGACAATAACAAGGGGGTAGTGGAAACAAGGGAGGGAGGTGGGAAGAGCTGGGGTGCAAGGATGAGGTGGAGGAAAGGCAGAGAAGTGTACTTGAACAATAAAAATAAATAAATTAAGTAAAACTATAAAAAAAGAAATACTGAGGTAGAGGAACAAAATGAAAAACAGACTACAAAAGTATGAAGATAAATTAAATTAACTTCAGGAACACATGAAATGTAACAATATTTGCATCATAGGGACACCAAAAGGAGAAGAAAAGGATGAAAGAATAGAAAACCTGTTCGCAAAAATAATGAAACAAAACTTCCCTAACTGGGAGATGGGAAAAGCCACATGAGTTCAGGAAGCACAGAGTGTCCCAAACAAGAGGAAATAAAAGAGGTCTACTCCAAGACCCATCATAATTAAAATGCCAAATTTTAAAGACAAAGAGAATCTTAAAGGCAGCAAGGGGAAAACAGATAGTAATGTACAAGGGGACTCTGATAAGGCTATCAGCCGATTTCTTAACAGAAACACAACAACTCAGAAGGAAAAGACAAGAAATATAACAAGTAATGAATAGCAAAGACCTGAAACCAAAACTGTTCTACCCAGCAATGATGTCATTTAAAATTGAAGGCAAATTAAGGAGTTTTCCAGACAAAAGAAGGCTAAAAGAATACACCTCCACCAAACCAGCATTGCAAGACATGCTAAACATACTGCATTAAGAACATGAAGGAAAAGAGTGAGAAAGAGGAGCACAGCTGCAAAGGGGAAATTGGCAAAGAACAAGTATCTATCAATAATAATCTTAAATATAAATGGACTAGATGTTCCAGTGAAAAGATATAGGGTAGCTGAATAGATAAGAAAACATTACCCGCATATATGCTGGTTACAAGAGATCTACCTCAGAACAAAAGAACTACACAGACTGAAATGGAAGGAATGCAAAAAAAGTTTTTCCTAGTAAATGGAGCAGCAAAAAAAGGTGGGGTAGCAATACTTATATCAGACAAAACAGATTTCAAAGCAAGGACCATACAAAAAGACAAAGAAGGTCACTTCATAATACTTAAAGAATCCATAAAGAGGATATAAACATTGTAAACATATATGCACCCAACAAAGGAGTAGTCAAATATATAAGGAAAATTTTGGAGAACTTCAAGAATGGTAGAAAGCAATGCACATACACTAGGGGATTTTAACACTCCACTGTCAACAAGGAGAGATCTTCCAAAGAATCAACATGGACTTTGCAGCACTGAACAATATGCTAGATCAAATGGACTTAACTTACGTATACAGAACCATTCATCCCAAGAAGCAAAATATACATTCTTTTCAGATGCACATGGAACATTTTCAAAGACATGCCACATGATAAGACACAAAACAAGCCTCACCAAATTCAAGAGCATTGAAATCATATACAGCCTTATCTCACATAAAAACATCTTGAAACTAGAAACCAACCTCAAGGGGGAAAAATCAAAAGCATTCAAGTCCATGGAGACTGAAAAGCATGCTATTAAACAACAAATGTATGAATAATGAGATCAAGGAAGAAATCACAAAGTTTCTGGAAACAAATGAAAATTAACATACAACAACCCAAAACCTATGGGACACAGTGAAGGCTGTCCTGAGAGATAAGCTCATAGAAATACAGGCCTACCTAAAAAGAGAGAAAGTTTCCAAATTAACAACTGAACCTTGTATCTACAAAAACTAGAGGAACAACAACAAACAAAGCCCAGAGCAATTAGAAGGAAGGAAATAAGCAAGATCAGAGCAGAATTAAAGGACATAGAGAATATAAAAGAATAATTCAAAGGGCCAATAAATCCAGTAGCTGTTTCTTTAAAGATAAACAAAATTGAAAAACCTCTAACCAGAATCATCAAGAAAAAAAGAGAAAGGACCCAAATAAACACAATCAGAAATAAAAGAGGAGAAATTACAATTGACATCACAGAAATACAAAGGATCATAAGAAATTGTGATGAACAACGAAATGACAAGTAGTTTGAAAATCTGGGTGAAACTGACACATTTCTAGAAATATAGTCCTCCAAAACTGAGTCAAAAAGAAGCTGAAAACCTGAATATACTAATAACAGCTACTGAAATTGAAGCAGTAATCAAAAATCTCCCACTACACAAAGACCTGGACAAGATGGCTTCCTAGGAAAATTTTACCAAACATTTATGGAAAAGCTAACCCTTATTCTTCCCAAATTACTCCAAAAAATCCAAGAACAAGGAAGACTCCCAAACTCTTTTTCTGAGGCCAGAATTATCCTAATCCCAACACCACATAAAGACAAAACAAAGAAAGAAAACTACAGGCCAATAACACTGATGAGCATAGATGTTATAAACCTCAACCAATTATAGGCAAAACACATCCAGAAACACATTAAAAAGACCATCACCATGATGAAGTGGGATTCATCCAAGGCATGCAAAGATGGTATAATATATACAAATCAATAAATGTAATATATTACATAATCAAAAGGAAAGATAAAAATCTCATGATCATATTAATAAATGCAGAAAAAGCATTTGATAAGGTAGTGCACCCATTTATGGTAAAAACACTCAGCAAAGTGGGAGTAGAGGGAGCATAATTCAACATAATAAAGGCTATATATGAGAAACCTACATTCAACATCACACTCAACAGGCAAAAATTAAAACCTAAGATCAGGCACAAGAGAAGGGTGTTCATTTTACCACTTGTATTCAAAATAGTATTGTAAATTGTAGACACAGTGAATAGATGAGAAAAAAAAAGGTATTCAAATTGGAAAGTAGGAAGTAAAGCTGTCACTGTTTGCAGATGACATGATAATGTACATAGAAAACCTATACAGTCCACTAAAATAACACTCAACCTAATAAAAGAATTTGGAAAATAGTGGGATACAAAATCAGCATTCAAAATCCAAAGGCATTTTTGTATACTAACAATGAAATATGAGAAACAGAAATTAGGAAGAAATCACATTTACTATACTACAAGAAATATATAATACTTAGAAAGGTAAAAGACCTGTTTGCAAACAACTGTAGTAAACTGAAGAAAGAAATTAAGGAAGACACAAATGAATGGAAGCATATACCATGTTCATGGATTGGAGAATTAACATCATCAAAATGTCCATAATACCCACAGCAATTTATAGATTCAACACAATCCCTATAAAAATACCACTGACATACATCACAGATATAGAACAAACATTTCAAAAAATTATGTGGAACTATAAATAGCCCCAAATAACCTCAGAAATTTTGAGAAAGAAAAACAAAGTAGGAGAGATCACAATACCTGATATCAAACAATAGTACAGGGCCACTGTAATCAAAACAGCCTGGTACTGGCATAAGAACACCTACACAGACCAATGGAACAGAACAGAGAGCCCAGAAATAAACCCATGTCTCCATGGTAAATTAATATTTGGCAAACGGACAGAAGCATAAAATGGAGTAAAAACAGCCTCTCAACAAATGGTGTTGGGAGATCTGGACATGTACACGCAAAGAAAATTAAACTTGACCACCAACTTACACCATACACAAAAATAACTCAAGATGGATAAAAGACTTAAATATAAATATTGATACTATGAAAGTCCTAAAGTAGAACATAGACAGGAAAATTGCAGATATCCCATGCAGCAACATTTTCACCAATGTGCCTCATAGAGCAAGGGACATAAAGGAAAGAATAAGCAAATTGGACTTCATCAAATTAAAAAGTTTCTACACCACTAAAGAAAACATCAACAAATGAAAAGGGAACCAATGATATGGGAACATATATTTGCCAATGATACCTTCCACAAGGGTTTGATCTCTAAAATATATTAAAGAACTCACATGACTCCACTCCAGGAAGACATACAGTCCAATTAAAAAATGGGCAAAGGACCTAAACAGACACTTCTCCAAGAAGGACATACAGAGGGCCCAGAGACATATGAAAGCATGCTCAGCATTACTAATCATCAGAAAGATGCAATTTAAAACCACAGTGAGATACCACTTCACAAAGGTTTGAATGGGCATCATAAACAAATCAACAAACAACAAGGGCATAGATGAGGTTGTGGACAAAAGGGAACCCTAGTACATTGTTGGTGGGAATGCAGACTACTCGCTGCCACTGTGGAAGACAGTATGGAATTTCCTAAAAGAAACTAAAAATGGAACTGCCTTTTGATCCAGTGATCCCAGTGCTGGGATTATACCCTAAGAATCCTGAAATGCCAATTCAAAAATCCTATGCACTCCAATGTTCAAAGCAGTACAATATATATTAGCCAAGTGCTAGAAACAGCCTAAGTATCCATCAGTAAATGAGTGGATCAAACACCTCTGGTACATTTACAAAATGGAATACTAATCAGAAGAAAGAAAGAAGAAAGTCCTACTATTCATGGCAGCTCAGATAGAACTGGAGAGTATTATGCTAAGTGAATAAGCTAGGTGGTGAAAGACAAATATCATATGATCTCAAATATAAGTGGAATCTAATCAACAAAACAAACAAATGAGCAAAATAGAACCAGGGACATGGAAATAAAGAACGAACTGACAGTAATCACAGGAGAGGGAGAAGGGGGATAACAGCACAAAGAATGGGAAAGTTTGTCAAGGAACATGTATAAAAGACCCATGGACAAAGACAACGGGGCAGGGGAGGATTGAATGTAGGAGGTGGGGAGGAAATAGAGACAACTGTAATTAAACAACAATAAAAAAATCTTGCCACAAAAAAAGTATTCAAAGTGATGAAAAGCAGGGACCTACAATCAAGATTACTTTATCCAACAAAGCTGTCATTTAGAATTGAAAGGGGACAGTGCATCCCAGACAAGTAAGGTAAAACTAAAGGAGTTCATCATCACCAAGTTCTTATTATATGAAATGTTAAAGGTACTTATTTATGAAAAAGAAGGAGATCAAAACTATGAATATTAAAATGAGAACTCACAACTATCACCAACTTTATCTAAAATATCAAAAAGAAACACAAACTAAGCAAACAACTAGAAGGAACAGAATCATAAATATGGAGATCATTTTGAAGGTTCTCAGCAGGGACAGTGATGGGGAAGAATGGGAAAAAGTGCAGAGATAAAGAAGCATAATTGATATTTCTCTTTCACTGCCTGGATTATTTCACTTAGCATGATGCCTTCCAGATCCATCTAAGCTTTTGCAAAGATAGGATCTCCTTCTTTCTTTCAGTTGCATAGTATTCCGTTGTGTAAATGTACCACAGTTTTTTGATCCACTCATTAACTGATGGGAACTTAGGCTACCTATAAGTGGAACCTAATCAACAAAACAAACAAGCAAGCAAAATATAACCAGAGACATTGAAATTAAAAACTGACAGTAACCAGAGGGGAGGTGGAGGAGATAATGGTAGAAAACTGGGAAGGGTGGTCAAGGAACATGTATAAAGCACAAGTGGACAAAGCCAAAGGGTGGGAAGGCTGATGGGGGGAAGTGAAGGGGAGGAATGGAGACAACTGTACTTGAACAACAATTAAAAAAAGAAGAAAAGAAGCATAATTGGTAGGTACAAAATAGGGGAATTTCAAGAACAGTATAGGAAATGTAAAAGCCCAAGAACTTCTATGTATGACCCACGGACATGAACTGAGGATGGGCAATTGTTGGAGGGAATTGGGGTACCAGGCAGAGGGTGGCAAAGGGGGACAATGTGAAAACTGTAATAGCATTATCAATAAAATATACTTTAAAAATATTCTGTACTTAAGAATGAACATAAGACCTTTACCAAACATTTTGTTTGTACCTAAAGCTTAAATAAGTAGCAATGTTGTCCATCAAATATTTACCATACATAAATGTGTAATATGTAACCAGTTACAAGGAACCATATTATGTTCAAGCAAGCTACTGACACATTAGCAAACACATTATAAATCAATGTATAATGAGAAACATATTTTTCTAATGAAAACATATTTTATTAAATAAGTAATAAACTTATATTTGGCTTTTCCGTATTGGTACTTTCATTAGCTTTTCTTTACAAAAATATCAACACTTTATTAACTATATAGTATATGTAGTTGACCACACAAAAAGTGGTAAAAGTTCTGAAATACCTGTTTAGTATAAAATTTCTAGTGATGTAATAATTTATACTGCTTTTACTTTGTACTTTACCTCAGTTTAACACCAATCGTCAGCTACAAAATAAAGTGGGATAAGAACACGCAAATAAACCTGTGAAAAATAATCAATAAACTTACAAAATTAATTAAAATGTTGTTAAATATGCCCACTATAAAAATCTATACATACAAGTCATTTCTGTATCAAATTTATGACTGATGAATATATATCACTCATTTAAAACTATTTGTATTCAAATCTTACCTATACTATAGCATATAAATAGATCTTAGATCTGCTAAGTTTTCATGTTGATCTGCAAGCTTTAAAATTGTTTGTAAAAAGTTTTAAAATGCAGTGTAAACATTTCAGCCCTGAACCTTTTTTCTATGCCTTTGAACCTTCTCTTTCATGTGCAATACTTGATGGCCCATTGAGAATAGCTCCTGAAAGCCCCAAAGATAGGTAAAACAGAATTTCTGACTCAGGAAATAAAGATCAGCTGAATAGGATTCCCATACGGCAATCCAGATCAATAGAAAAGCAAGACCAGAAATTTACAATATCTATCCTACACAGTACAACATGAAGTTTGTATTTCATTGCTGGTAACAACATCCCCACATCAAAATATAAATAAGTAAGTAAGTAAGTAAGTAAATAAATAGGTTGTAAGTCCAGTAATGAGACACTTTGACATTTTATTTTGACATTTTGTTCTAAGTAGAATGAAAAACCCAACTATTTTTATTTGTAATCACTGATGTGGTATATAAAATTTGTCACTAAACAACTGCACTCTGCTAAAACAACTGAAGCAATTATGATGTAGATTAATATTTAAAGAAAATTCCCACAAACTTTCAGCAACATCGTCTTAGATGGTAATATTTGGTGTGCTTTATGCTAAGATACAGAATTATTTACTTCAATTTCAAATTTTTTGAAGAATAACCCAGAATAGATCTCTTAATAGCACAAAAATAATAATTTATAAACAAATTATAAAACAACCTAAAACACTCATTACAAGGTTAGCAAGTTCTAATGGACTCAATAATACATGCATAACAGTAATTATCTCTACAGTACCTCTATTGGGTGGCACTCTAGTCAATATTTCAGCATTTCCTTATACAGGCACTACCTCATAAGTCAATTCTTTTCTGTTTTGGACATGTTTTTATTCTCAGTATCTGTTTTTAAATAGCCTATATCTATTTGGTCCTATCCTGACAAGCTACATAAAACAAATTCTCTGTTCTACATAACTATTGTTTAAAACATTGTTCCCCATCAAATCTCTTCAAGTATCCTTTATGCATTAAATAACCCAATTTATTATGCAAATCTTCTGAGGACAGTTTCCCAATCCTTTGAAATCATGGTTAGCTCCAGATAAACTTAACATTCAGTTAAAATTTGATATTCAAAACTGAATATAGCTATAGATATGATTTATCCATTTTACAACTCCCTCTGCATGCTAATGTAACCCCACCATGTTTTGTGAGTTTGCATTAGATTTCGCCAGTAAACATCCATATATCACTGCCCACTAGGTATCTTCACTTGGATTTCCCACAAACTCCTCAAACTCAAAAATGACCAAAATTGAATGTATCCTCTTCTTTTCACTTCTCCACTTCATCACAATCCAAAAATGGCTTACTTCCTAATTTTCCTCTAACAGTGCCTAGAATCGAAATGGCTAGAGATTTGCTAATATCCTATAATACTCCCTCTCCATCATATCTATCATCTAACTGACTATCAAATTCTCTCAAATTTTCTATTCAGAGTCTAGGCTCCAAGCCAACTGCTGGAGTCTAAATTCTTGTTCTGCCCTCACTAGCACTGTGGCCTAGGACAGGTAATCTAGCCTCCCTGGACTCAGTTTCCTCACCTGTGAAATTAAAATAAAAAATAATTCAAAATACTTTCCTCATAAGCCTGCTATAAGGACTAAATTAATTCATGTATGTAAAATGCTTAAAAGTGTGATAAGCCCTTAGTGAGTTCAGAATAAATGTCAGCTGCTATTAACTATCACTATTGTCACCTCCTTAACATCTCTCAGCTCTATTTATCATGTTCACTATACTGTTTATTTAATTTAGATTCTTCTTCTTCTTTTTCTACCAGGATTATTGGTGCTGCTTCAAAACTGACATCTGTGCTTCCCTTCTTGTCAAATTCTTATTTTCATAAACTTTGAGGATATTATGCCCTAGTTTCAAATGCTTTGGTGGTGAATTACTGTCCCTAGTATAAATGCAAAGTATTGCCTTGGCTGGTGTGACTCAGTTGGTTGGAGAGTTGTCTCATAACCAAAAGGTTGAGGGTTCAATTCCTGGCCAGGACACCTACCTAGGTTGCAAGTTCGATCCCCAGTCCGGGTGCATCCATGAGAAAACCAATCAATGCTTCTCTCTCGCATCAATGTTTCATTTTCTCCCTTCCTCACTCCAAAAGCAATGAAAAAAGTGTCCTTGGGTGAGATAATAAATGAATAAATGAATAAATAAGTGCAAATTATTGAGCATGTCATACAAAATCCTAGATGATCCAATAAATTTATCTAGTCACATTTATCCCCTGGGTTCTCCTAGCATGTGAGGTTTGAACCAAACTCATTTATCCCTTCTTCTAGCATGTGATATTTGACCCATATTGGTCAACTTGAATTTTCATGAAACCAGAGGCTCTCAATTTTTTAAAAATGAGTTACTAAGTTGGCCAAAATACTCTGAGATTCCAATGCCCGCCCACCTACCTACTTAACTCATCTTATAAATGCTTATCTTCCAGGAGAAAAGAACTAAATGATATGAGATCTCCTCCTGTAAGAATGTATTCTTGGGTTATCTACACATCTGTTTTTGCAAGAATGATATAGATCAATCGTGTTCAAAGTATGGTTGGGAGAATAAAAGAATAGACTTGTGTTTGGTGATTTATTTAATTGCAAAATGGACCCTACCAGAAAGTGACCAGCAGTTTTGAGAATCACTGCTCAAAAAAGCCAAAACTACCTTCATCTCCAACCTTTGTATGTAAGTCAAACTGCTTATAACAATTTAGGATTCTCCTCTGGGTAACCTCTCCTCTTTCCATTCACCCATTCTAAGGTAGCATCCTGTGCAGACTCCTATACTGTACTTGTGATGTAGTAAAGTAATCTCTTAACATTTGTACCTGTCAAGATCTTTTCAAAGCTTGATTCTGTGTAGATAAAGAAAGTAGTCAAAAAAATCCAAGGCTGATATATAACCAGTCATTTACTATGCTTGTCTATTCATAGCCTTCTCACATACTTTCTCCATCTTCAGTTATTTTGAAAACCACTAATTTTTCTCATTTTGAAAGTATGCTTTTATGATGATAAATTTCACACAGAATTACAAATTATACTTAAGGACAATATGACTGGCATAAATTCTCTATTGATTTGTTTACAATCTGGAATGAGAGTATTTTCTATTAAAAGTTCACATTCTTTTGGCCATTGTTATTTCTAAATGTTACAAAACATTCAACCAGTATGAACCCAAGGAAAAATAATTGCAAATATGATAACATGCTATGGTAGAAAGATAAATATACTGGGAATCAAAATGTCCAAGTATTTATCTCAGCTTCACAAATAAACACTAATTAAAATCTTATCATGGCCTCAGATTCTCCAACAATAAATAGTTTACAGTAACTGATGTTTAAGATCTATTTCAATGGGAATAATAGAAGTACTTGTCCCACAAGGTAGCTCTAAAGATCAAATAAATTAATTCATATAATGTATATTGTGAACATTCATAAAGCATTCATTAGTATGTAATAAATCAGGAAATATGTAATGAATGGCCCCAAAGTAGAATCTACATTGGTTAACCCATAATACAAATTCCCTTGAAACTTTAAAATCATTTCCATTAGTTAGGCTTAGGAGAAGAGTTATTTGAATGAAGGCTCTTACTATAGCTGCTGAGATCTACTCTGAGTACAAGTAATATTTAAAAAGAGGAGGAGTAGTGGGTATTCCACATTATCTAAAGAATAATCTTATACTGGGACTTAAGACTCGGAGTATGTAGAGTGCGGAAGACATGAGTGTGTTTGAGGAATGAGAGACCAAAGGCCCAAACTTAGTAAGAGGTGACTGTGTTGTGAAGATAACCCATTTGTAAACTCACATTATCTCTAATCACTCTTCCTCTATATTAATTCCTAATCATAACTACTCTATGCATTTAAACTTTTAATGTCATACATTTTATTATTTTGCTTTTTTATACTATATTTCCTTATCTAACTTTCAACTGCTACTTTTATGTCACATTTTTATTGTTTTAGCTTTTAACTTTTACCCTTATTTTCTGGAATTGTGGTCCCAGTCATTTTTTCCTATTGTTATCATTTATATCTATCATTTTAAATGTCATTATAACTATCACTTTGAATGTCTTAAATGTTTTCAATTTTTAATTCAAATTCTAATTTTAATAATATTCTAATAATTTTAAACTTTTCTATCTGTCACTTCTGTATTCCACTTATTATTCTTTATGACTTGTCTTATGGCTAGCAAAAAGCAAGTCCAGAAAAGAAATAAATATGAAGAAAGACATTAAGCCAGAAATGGTGGCATTTTTCTTCCTTGCAACTGCTTCTTCTGCTTCTCTGATTCTTTGATAGATTCCTTGGCCCAGTCCTGTATGGCTCTCCAAAGAAGCTTACTTACCCAAGAGACAGAGACAACCCACACAATAATTCCCTCCCTCAAGGTCTTAGGGCTGACTCTGAAAATTGCATCTAAATTTGCCCCAGTTGTGTCATACGTTAACTTCTCACACTATCCAGGCTATACTGACCCCTGTCTGTATTTCTAAATTAATAATTATAAAGTATGCAACCAATAGTCTTTGAGTCATACAAAAATAAGGAACCATTATAACCAGAGGAATAATATGAAAATAAGTATTTTATACACATCACTCTAGCTGTTATGTTAGACAATCTACTAGAGAGATATAAAGGTATCCATGTAGAACTAATTCATAAGTTCAACACATTTATATTAAGCAGCTACCATGTGTCTGCACTACGGTAGGCTGTGATAGATAAAAAGAAGAAGCCACACATCAAACATATGTACAGTTAATATATATTTCAGGACACTACTGCAGTAGGCAAAAATAAGCTGACAGTGTCTCAGACACTGATAGTGGACTAGAGATAAGAAAAGTAGATTCACTTACACAGCATGTAGAAAGCTATATACATTCTGCATATGTAGAGTGCCAGGTGTATGGACACGTAGCATTCAATGATGCAAAAGAAAAAGTTGGTTGGGGCATTAATCCATACACCCAAAGGTTGTAGGTTTGATACCCAGTCAGAGCACATGATTATGCCACAGATTCCATCCCCAGTCAGGGGTGTGTACAGAAGGCAATTGATTCCTGTTTCTCTTTCTCCTTCTCTCTCTCTCTCTACCTCCTCCTTCTTCCTCTCCCTCCTTCCCCAGTCTATCTCCTTCCCTCCCCTACCCCTCCATACCTCCACTCCCAGCCCCCTTTACCTAAAAACCAATGAAGATATCCTTGAGTAGGATTTAAAAATAAATAAGTAAATACATAAGAAAAAAACAAATAAAATTATAGGAGTTGTATTTTTTTCTGTTTCACACAAGGTTTATAAATTTTCTATTGCTTAAAGTAGAGACCTCTATTTCATTTTCTTCATTTCAGTTTTTTCATGATTTCAGCCATTTGGTTACTATTTTCAACCTCTGATTCACAATTTCAGAATGACATATATTACTACAGTATTTTCAGACAAACAGACTCTCAGGTCCACCAATTATTATTATTAGGTTCATTCCGGGAGCTGAACATCAATAACTGTATGTCATTTTGGAGCTAGAAATAACACAATTTACCCTTCTTGAAAGAAAGTAATATTTTGCCTTTCAACCAAGAAACTCAGAGAGAAAGTATCCAGGAAGAGATTAATATAACATCTTTGGAAGCATTTATTTATAGCAAAAATGAGAAACTGGGTATTAAAACATAAATTAGAGCTTGTTTCAAAGGATTTAAGTAAAGTTAAAGAAATGAGTAAAGTCAAATAGATAACTATATAACAAATAAAGAAGAGTACTGTATATCTTAGTCCCTTTAACAATCAAGTTCAGAGTTGTGCTTTGATGATATATCTTTGGGAGAAACAGACAATAAGATAGCCTTCAGAATATCCATTGCTGGAATGTGATTGAGGATATAGTCATTTATTACTCCTGTGAAAGGCCCGGCATGAGAAACTCTTTTAGAATTTGGTCTAAGTAATTCTGTTCCCTTTCCTAAAAAATGCTATTCTTCCTTAGTTTTCAAAATGGACATTGTATAACTAACTATATTCCATATTAACTACCAGGAACCTCAGAGGCATATTTGAAATTTAATGATGTCCATGGTTCTGGAACACATCTTCTGGTGTTTTGATTTTGTATACTGCGTTATGTATCTGGATAAATTCCTGTGTCCTTTAATGATTACTGTATAACAAACACCCCACTCCCAACTCAGTAGCTTAAAACAATTTATTATTTTTCATAATTCTGTGAGAGAATTGTATGGATTTTTACAGATCTGGCATGGGTTCACTCATGCAACTGCATCCACCTGGTAGGTCAGCATGGGCAGAACTCACTTGGGCCTGTGGGGCCTTGAACAGACTAGGTCTAACCTTGTGGTCTTTCATCTTCAAGGAGGCCAGACTAGTCTTCTTCATATGGTGACAGCAGCATTCCAAGAAGGGAGGCGCCACTGTGCAAGCACTTATCAACTCTCTACTTGCATCACATTTGCTTATGTGTCACTAGCCAAAGTAACACACACAAGCCAGTCAATGAGGAAGGGTGTGGGTACTAGAAAGTATGATCCCATGCAGGCGATAAAGGTAATGAAATACCATAGCAGCTCCCTGATAGGGCTATTATTTCTCCTTCTTCCCATCCTTCTAATGCTGGAATCATGTTATTCTTCTAAAAAGTTTCTTTTCTATCTGTTCCATATCTTATATTTATAAGAGCTAAAACATCATTTGTGGGTGATCTAAGCTCATAGTAGTCCAACATATCAGTGGATAAATACTTACATAGGATTCAAAAGTATTTTAAAATTTAAAATGCGCCATATGCCACAGCAAATGCTCACTCTCAAATTCTTAAAAGTTCTCATGGAAGGAATAAAAATTCCTGTTTAAGGGCAAATGCCTTAAAAAAATCATTAGGGCCAATCATTCCTCCACCAGAAACAAATGCATCATTCCACTGTCAATGCCCCATTCTCAAGCTCTTGAGGCACCCTGTACCTCTAATCAATATGGATGTATTATCACAAAATTATCCACAATGCCTGAAATCTTAAAAATAAAAAAATGCTTATCTTCTGGTTTCCATACCAAGTATTCTGATGAGCATGGCAAGAAGATGATAAAAAGTATAAAATATTAATCTGAAGAATAAAAATAGCAAAAACCACCAAAGAAAAGCTAAAGATGGAAGAAAGTCATTAAACTTATTTCATTTTTACAAGTTGTTACTATTTCTAAGATGCCCTATAATAACATTTAAAGATGAGCTCAACAGGCAAAATAATTTTTAAACTTTTAGAGACATGACCATAGTTCTTGTGATTAAAGATGCACTTTTTATCCCAGTGACTTCTTTTAAATACCATTTCAATTCAGCATTGTAGGTTTCTGTGAAAAATTTAAGAAGGTGTGTGCACATGCAACTTGAGGGGTGGCGGAACTATAATTAAGTAAGGTAGGTCTCTATGGGCTAAGATTTGCACTATGGCTGGGGCTAACACACGTAACTATAAAACATCAAAATAGCCCTTCTATCTTCAGTTAGAATGCCAAATAAGATGTTGTTCTGTGAATAGGTGGCAAAATGCTTCAGAGATTTTCCACCAGGGAAGACAAAATGTGGAAATTCACTTATGCACAGATGACTTTTTTTGTTGTTTTTGCTAAATTGGGCCAATAGCAGAGTTATTTTTAGATTTCTTACTTCACTTTCCCTTCTTAATGGGCTAGTATACAAAATAAGACAGAAAATGCACCATATGTCACAGCAAATGCTCAAAATCAAAATTCTTACAACTCTCAAATAAAAGAAATCTCTATCTTAAAATATAAAATTTTCATTCAAATGGAATTAAGACTATAAATGTTCTGACAAATACATATTAACAACAAATAAATTATATATACCTTCAAAAACACAGTTTCATCATGAAAAAACTTCCTTTAGTCATGTTAGTAAAAATAAATAATTTATAAGAGGAATGCTAAAGTGTGTATAAATATATTGACTTTACATTTATGACTAATGGTAACATTTAAAGCATACAGCACTTTCAAATTCTATAGTGACTAATATAGTTCCTAATTTCATACAGGTACAAAATTTAAATGATTCATCTACTTGCTCTTTCACAAAATCAATCTAAAGTCTCTTCAGATAGTTTCAATTTTGTTAGATAAACCTTCAAAACTTACTATTTAATACTCAAATTTTATTAAAGAAAACAAAATTGCAGAGCTGCAAAAGAATTGACATATTTTTGGCATCCAACCCACTGAACACAATTTCTATTGAGTGAGGACTACAATGTATTTATTCCCTCAAAAAATCAAGCGAAATATCTAAAGTTTTGGTATTCTCATGTTTAGTATTTTATTAAAATATAATATTGTGAATGCTTTATATGTTAAATGTGCAGGTCCATTTCCCCCCCTTAAAAACAGGGCAGACAAATAATGATAGATTAAATGTGCATGTCCAATTTATTTCCCTAAAAACAAGGCAAACATTGCTAGATATAGTTCACCATTCTATGTAAGCTAGTTTTAACAAGATTCAATGTAGCAATTAAATCAAACATCTTTAAACAAATATAGGTATTTCAGCATCTAGAAGTTAATTTCTGAGTAACACTGGTCTGCTGATAAAGTGTAATTTGACAACAAAACAGATTTTACATATAATATAAATAGATAAATTTATGGTGCAAAACTAGGAAAACAAAAATAATTATGATTGTTTAATATTGCTAAATTAATAGTACTAATAAAATTCTGTGTATACAGACTACCGTATACATATAATCTAATTCTTACATTTATAAATACATTAATATAATCTGTATTTTGATACAATCCTAATGCCTTAATTCTAAGAAATACCCTCTAAGAATAACTAAGTCTAATGGTAGGAAGAACAATAGTATGCTGTATACAAAAAATAGTTTTAAAACTCTAAAGAAATCATAGTATTTTGCCAAGAAAAGTATTAACAAAAGCAAAGAAAAAAGTTATTCATAGCCCGAATGACTTCTTTCAGAGGAGAGCAGACTCTGATTGAAGAGGAACAGAGAGTTTTATATGCATTCAGAGCTTTAGCACACTTTGTGTTAGTCACTGGTCTTGGTATGAAATACAATTTCATTTATAAATTGTAGTTAAATAATACATTATAAAGTCTGGTCAATTAATTCTTAACAGACCAAGCATGAAAGTAGAAATAAAAAAGGCTATGTCCCCAAAATAAACATTATAACACAAAACTTTTATTGAATAGTCAAACTGTTACATACAATTTATTTTAGTCAAATAATAAACATGGCAAGCAAATGGAAAAAGACTTCAAAGAAGTAGCAAAATTTACTGGCATTCCTATCAGGTGAAGTAGTTTTATTTTTATCTTTCTCTAGTTACTAAATTAATGTTTAAATTACTTGACACCAATTCCACCATATATTTACTTTAGAATTTTACTAAAGTTGACTTCTAAGTAAGTACAATGTAATTCTAAGTTTCTATATTTAAAAAAATAGATTTTTAGGTTTAGACTAGATCTTGAAAGTACCATGACAGAACTTGTGTATTTGTTTAAATTCATACATTAGGCCTACTTGAAATGAAGCCTCCCCAACAACACAATATTTTTAAGATTAGTCACTAAGCACACACAGTAACCACCTTTCCAGCATGTGCTGTTTATTAGAGCATCACTAACATATGCTCCCAATATCAACAAGCTAAAGAATATGCACCACTTACCAAACCTTTATTCCACTAGGTACATATCTCCTCAATAAATAATTATTTCCAGACAAATGGAAAAGGAAATTGTGTTTTGACTAAATTATCCAATATTATTTTCCCAGAACTGAAAGAAAGGACAGTGTGAAAATATCCTCAAAATGCCTGAAACCTGTAAGAATCCAACACTAGCAACCTATTTTTTCCACTACACATGTAAAATGCTATCCATAATATATATAGGGCAGTGAGCTGCCAGGCAATGGCTCTGCTCTGTGGAGAGCTTATACCATAGAGTAAAATGGTCTGGGTCAGTAGACATAAAGGAAATAATTCTAATTCCAACAGAAGCTTGTAATTAATTAGCCTTATTATAAAAGCAGAAAATTACTCCATTTCAGAATTAAGAAAATTGGCTTCCTAAATTTAAAACATAGCCAAGTTAAGAGTAAAGTCCTCAGCTTAGTTGTAGGTCCAGAAAGAGACACTCAGAACAGGAGAGCAGCTACCCTACAGAAGAAATTACCTAAGATACCAAGTTAAATGACATGGAAATCATTTTATCCAAATCCATTAGTGGAATGCAAGAGAAATGCTAACAGAAGAGTCAAAATGATACACAGCAAGAAGGACTTTAAATTTATAAGATGACTTATAAAACATACTTTTCCAGCCCTGACTGGTGTAGCTCAGTGGATTGAGCGTGGGCTGTGAACCAAAGCATTGCAGGTTCGATTCCCAGTCAGGGCACATGCCTGGGTTGCAGGCCAGGTCCCCAGTGGGGACCACATGAGAGGCAACCACACATTGATGTTTCTCTCTCTCTCCTTCTCCCTTCCTTCCCCTCTCTAAAAGTAAATAAATAAAATCTTTAAAAAGAAACATAATTTTCCAGAAAATAAAGCTTCACTATAATGATGAATTTATTAATCTAAAAACATCATATTTAAAGCCAAGCAATAAGATGTAATGCTTTGATAAACATAAAAATGAAAATAATGCAAAACTGAGACAATCTTCAAATAAAATGGAGCAACATCAAGTTGTACCACAACTAATAGCTTCAGAGAACTTCATAAATAAACACTGTAGCTTCACTTGCAAATACCACAAATGAAATTCAAAATTAATTTTTAAGTTTCAGGTTTCCAAAGAAATTCTGGTTGAGGAAGAGACAATATTTGATTTCTGAGAACAACCATACAGTCAGATTTTTCTTCTAAAGAATATTTATGGATAGAATGTTTATAACTTAACTGCCTAAGCAAGGTGGCAAGAAATGAGGAACACAATATATTTACCTCTCGTATATTGCATAGTATTTCCCTTTCTTTCAGCCATTCAGAATTCATGAGGTCTGCTATGAGGATACTCCCTTAGCTGAATGGGTTGCCCCAATCTAAGTCCTAGCACTCTAGTTTTTAAGATAAGAAAACATACAAAACAAAACCAATATACAAAACACTCCTGCATAAAAAAGTTGAGGGAGGGGCTAAAAGAAAAGTCCTAAGATACATAGTTACTATTCAAATGAGGGCATCTACTATACGGCAGTTACTATGTAGGGATTTTTATAATGTCATTTTTAATTCATATGAAACACCACTATACACAATTTTCATCCATATTTTACACATATGAATATTAAGTTCAGAGATCAAACAACTTGAACAAAGTCACACAGACAGCATACCCCTAAGCCAGGGATTTGCTCTCCACTTGCCTAATGCCAAGGACTCCTCTTGCCATGATGTCAAGTCCACATCTCAATTAACAAATTTCCTGATGGGCCTCCATTGTGAGCACTTGTGCTACAAGAGCTATAAGATAGAAGACATCGCCTTTACCCTTCAGGCAGTTAACATCTAGCAGGAGTGTCCAACCTGTGGCTCTTGGACTGCATGCAGCCCAGGCTTGCTGTGAATACAGCCTGACACAAAGTCGTAAATTATCTTAAAATAGCATGAGATTGTTTTTATCGTATGTCACAATATATTTAATGTGTGGCCCAAGACAACTCTTCTTCCAGTGTGGTGCAGAGACACCAAAAGTTTGGACCCCCCTGAAGGCACTGTGAACATTAGATGCCCAATTCATAAGAAGCCATGTGGCACATGCACATGAAAGAGCACTAGACTAGGGGAAGAGCAGTGACTCTCAATCATTGCTTTGTCATTTATTAGCCATGTAACTTTGGTAAATAATTTCTATCAGTTTCTCATTTGCATCTACTTTACCTTACATAATTAGTTCAAAAATACAAATAGATAATATAGAGCCTTATTAGGTATGAATTATTTTACAACTATGAAATGCTAATATTGTTATCCAAGTATCCATAGGTCATTACAGAACTCTGAGTAAACATCTGAATTCAGCAGAAAAATGACTCACTCTTGTTTCCCCTCTTTTTGGTCTGCTTTATTTTGACTGGTTAAGTAGTGTTCTAAGGGTGATCACTCATTCTGGCTTCTCCTCCCTGCACTCACCATGGACCCCAGCTATGACTGAACCACTTTTCCTTGCTGCACTTCAAGTCAGTTAAGGCAACATGCATATTGCTGAACAAAAAGATTAGGTAGTCCTATTTCCTTTTCTTTCCTTTATTTCTATTTCTTCCTTCTTTATTAACTATATTGTAAAATTTAACTCCATGCTTGTGTCTAAATCCCTCCCCAAACACAAAACTATACCTCAAATCATAAATTATTTTTCTCTGTCAAGACAAGGACAATATGTGATAGTCCATTTTCTGAGGGAGATAAAAAGAAGTCAGTTCAGAAACCAGGTGATTAGGAAATTCTCTCAGGACATGGAGAATTTGCAAAACATGAAACAGCCTTTGGCTGAATGGTAAGCATTTCATGAACTAGGTTGTACCTACCACAAGCATTTAAAAGAAGTAAATAAAATTAATTTATGTCTTAAATACTAGCATTAAAACAAAATTTCCTATCAATTCAAGTTTTTCATTGCAAATTAATATTTATCATTCTTTAACCATGGAAAGAATTATTCCCAATTCCAAACAATCAACTGACAAAAGGCTATCTATACTTCAAATATGTTTGACTTAAAGGGCTGAGATTCTTCAGATAATCCCCAAATCTTCATTTTATTATGTATAAACTTAAGCCAGCCACCATGATAATGCATACATTGAGCTAAATATAGACAGTAGGAGAAAAAACTATTTTTTACATATATGTTAACAAACTCAGAAGTGCTAGGCTTTAGACATACATGCAACACAACTACCTCTATTTATTTCTCTCTCTCTTTCTGTCTCTGTCCCAGTCCTTTTACTCTCTGAGTCTTATTTTAAAGAAAGCTAATAGAGTTCTTTCTTTTCTACATTTCTTTCTACAAGGGAAATTGTAGACTTTTTTTAGGATTAATAATAGCAAATTCAAAATATTCACCAGGTCAATAAAAATATTGGAAGTGAAATTCTGTTAGAAATTTAGAGGTTATAAATGTATGCTTATAAGAGTAGTTATATATCTTATATTTTAAATCACAATTTTATTTCTGATGACCAGCAAAATGTGGGTTCTATTTCAATTCCTTACTCTCCTGAAAAACAAAATCTTTAGCAATGCTATGAGATATTGTACTCTGACCTAGAATATTAAGTTTCATTAGTAGCTCTGGAGATGTAATACCTCTAAATCAGCATTTTAACAGTTTTTCCAAAATGATTCTTATGACCAGCAACATTATCACAAAAGAACTTTTCCTTATTTAATTATATTTAAGCTATTTCCACAACAGTATCACCTATTATAAACGTATTGTTAAAACAATTAGATTTCTTTATTTGAATGGTTTTATTTTCTAGCAATAAAACATAATTTCTTCAACTAATCTAGTCAGCTTGCTGCTACATCAAAAAGATACTAAATTTACTTTAACTTTTACCATCGCATAATGAAATGTAAATTAATTAACACTTACTTAAAATGGCTAAATATTCTTGTTGGAAAATGTAATTAAAAAAAGAGAAATGGCTCTGGCTGGTGTGGCTCAGTGGTTGAGTGCCAGACTGTAAATCAAAGGGTCGTTGGTGCCTGGGTTGTAGGCCAGGTCCCCGGCAGCAGGCACATCAGAGGCAACCACATGTTCATGTTTCTCTCCCACTTTCTCCCTCCCTTCCCCTCTCTAAAAAAAATAATAAAAAATTAATAAAATCTTTTTTAAAAGGAGAGAGAAATGACAGTATATACCTTTATTATGGCAATAGTTTTTCAGTTAAACCTTTCTTAAATGTGTATCATCTATGTAATAAAACAATATTTTTACCTGTATTTGTATTTCCTTATCCTCTATTAACATTTTTTAATTTCTGTGGAGTACCTTAATACTTAGGCATATCTGACTGTACATGACAATATTAAGTTTTCTTGCATTTTCTTGCATTTCTTGCAAATACTGTAGGTAACATAGTAAAACTGCAACAGGGAAGAAGTTCCCACCAGAAATGGGGAGGGGTTGAGAAGCACCAAAGACCACACAGGCCCACATTGCCCTGGCAATTGCCACAACCCAGTGGGGCAAGACCAAAACAAAGACAAAGGTGTGCAAAGCTGTCACCAAAATCCAGGAAGGCGATTGGATAGGAAGGATATATCCTCCCATCCATTTCTGCCACATGGAGGATTATGGCAGGGGGCAGTCTTTAAAACTCCAAAAATGTCCCGCTTTTGCTTTGGCTCCCTGATCACCTGGCTGGTGGGTCCGTGGCTGGAAGCAGAGATCCTGAGATGGGGACCTAGCCAGGGGGATTCTGAGTGCCCCATGCGACAGAGCTCCAGGGCAGGAAGACAGCGGGAAAGCTCAGGAGGTGAGTTCATGAAGGTTCCAGCTGGTGGGTTGGGGAGGCACTGGCCCTAGCAAGCCCCATGACCCCTTCCCCAGGCAGGAAGCCACAGCGGCAGCTGCCCACCCACAGCCCTGGCTTCCAGTGCAGCCCAGACAAGCCCCACAACCCTTCCCCAGGTGGGAGGGAGCAACTGCTGCCCACCTTCATTTCACACCTCTGGCATGGGCCCAACAAACCCCAAACCCCTTCCCAAATGAGAAGCCATGGTGGTTGTCACCTGCCTGAGGTCCACAACAATGTAGACCAGTCATTTGTAGTCCCAGTGCAGCCAGGGAGTATCAGGCCTGATGACCCTCCCTGAGTGCTTTGGCCTGACACTGAGCATTGCAAGTACCACAAGCAAGGCTGGTAAGAAGGAGGCAGTAGGGTGGGAATAGGTGATTAGGGCTGAGAGGTCCAGGGTGGTGGAGTGGGGAGCAGGTCCTTGGAGATCATTGGGCAACATGACCCCCAACCCTCCCCTGGATGCAAAGCTGTGAGAAATTGCTGTAGTGGCCACCTGCCAGCAGCCTGCTCACTCCTCCATAGTGGGGGTTGGGTGGGCATCAAGTAATCTATTGTGTGTATATATATGTACATGTATGTAAATATGTATATATGTAAATAAAAATTCAATTTTTCTTTCCATCAGACTCTGTCTCAAGAGTTACTGCCTGTGTGCAGCAGGCAGTGGGGCCCCACTGGTTGTTCCATTACAGTAGTGGAACCCAATGTGGGGCCCTAGTCACTTGTGGCAGGTGGACCCCCCAGGGAGTGGGACTGTGGGGCTTCCCAGTTGCTGGGAGGTCCTCTGCACACTGTTGCGGGTGTCAGCTTCTTAAACATGCCTGGCAGGTGGAAAGGAAACTGGCATAGGAGGAGAAAATAGACTCTGGGAAGGGGGATGGATCACCTGAGTTTTAGGGCTGAAAACCAGGGTCCAGGTGATAATTTACAGAGTTTTGGGAAGGCACTGAAGGCAGCTAGGGGTTGCAGGGTTAGAGGCTCAGTAAATCTCAGGCCTGCTGAAAATGGCTAAATATAGACTTGTGGTAGTTGAAGCTGTTGGCATAGGCAAGAGTGCCTTGACAATACAGGTAATTCAGAATGGCTTTCTGGGTGAATATGATACTACAATAGAAAATGCCTACAGGAAAAAAGGTAATAATTTATGGAGAAACCTGTTTCTTGAATACTCTCAACACAGCAGGTCAAAAGGGGTATAGTGCAATGAGAGACCAGTACATGAGGACTGGAGAGGGCTTTCATTGCATCTTTGCCTTAAATGATATTAAATCATTTGAAGATACTATTATAGAGAATTGAAAAGAGTTAAAGACTCTGAAGGTGTACCCATGGTTGTAGTAGGAAATAATTGTGATTTGCCTTCTAGAACAGCAGACACAAAACAGGCTCAGGACTTAGCAAGAAGTTTTGGAATTCCTTTTATTGAAACATCAACAAAGACAAGACAAGGTATTAACAGTGCTTTCTATGCATTAGTTCAAGAAATTTGAAAACATAAAGAACATAAAGAAGAGTTGAGCAAAGATGGTAAAAGAAAAAGAAATCAAAGACAAAGTGTATAATTATGTGAATACAGTTTGTACTTATTTCTCAAGGCATACTTAAGTGGCAATTTTTGTATGTTACACTAAAGTTATTAACATTTGTTTCAGCATTACCTAATTTTATTGCTGCACCATCCAAGCTGTTAGCTTTTATTTTGAATTCTTATTTTAAAATGACAGTGGAATCATTTTTTCCTCTAAGGACCAGTATTCTCTGAGTTTTGGTTTTCAAATTAACAATGCCTGTGGGAAAAATAATAAGAAACTGAGATTTCTTTTTGGGGTTTTTGTTGCATGCATTTGATTACTTCCTCTCTTCAACCTGAGAAATGGAGGCATGATGCCCCATGTTTATTGGTTGTTCCTATATTATTTTCAAATCATAAACAAATTTAAATGTTTTGTGGCAAAAAAGGGTAAAGCAAATTTATGTAGGGAAATGTTATTACATCCAGATGGTCCCCAAACTGCACCTAACTGTAATTACTTTGTATTTAGGCATATGTTTGTTTTAAGCACCCACTTCTGGATCATTTTAAACTGACCATGAACTGGCAAGACCAGTGAATTCCTGGGTGATGCTCTTTGATGGGGGAAATTTTAAAATATATGTTAGAGCTTGGCTGTAAATATCTTCCTGACTATATTTGGTATTGAAATCTAGTACTGCTTTGTAAATATGCTTCTCTGTGGGAATGGTGTTACAATGGACTGTCTACTTTACTTACAAACATTGAAAGTTACCACTTGAGGCTTCTCAAAATTTGGAAGTGATGAAGAATATAGACACAGGTCAGGACAGAGTCACTCTCCATGGTACAGCAAGTAAACAAGGAACTGGAGAAATGGTTACAAGAAGGCATATACTGACTTTCCTGATATTCTTTTATAAAATATAATTAATGGTTCATAGTTGGCCTGGATGTCATTTTAACTGTTCTCTCTCCAAGGCCTAGTATAATAGTTGACATCTAGTAAGGATTTGATGGATAGTCAATAATTTTGCTTTATCAGTATATTGTTATCAGTTATCAGTAGCACCTATTTATAAATGAACAAAAAGTAAAGAATACCCTGTCATAAGTATGCCAGGAAATGCATTTGAAATGGGACCAGGCACATCCCATTCCTTTGCTCCAGATAAGGGTAACAGCCTGAATTGGGCTTAAAGTAAGCCCTTTTGAAATAATTTATGGCAGACAATTCCAAATCTCAGTTCTGGGAACAACCCCTCTAGATTCAGAGCATAAGTGGAAAATCAAGGAATATGTACAACATTTAGGGCAAACACTAGCCATTTTGCACACATTTGTTCATTGCAGGTCCACCTACCCATCTGATAAGCTTTTATACCCATTTCTGCTGGGGAGCTGAGTCTTAATAAAAATCAAGGACCTGAACAGCAGTTAGCTGAGCAATGTACTGGTCCCTATGATATCCTACTGAAAACACAGTTTTTTCTGAAGCTTATGAAAATTAAGCCTTGGGTCCACCACACACACTAATAAAATGGGCACTGCCTGAGGAGAATTCAAATCTTACTGCTGTGGTGGATGCTGAAAAGGAAAGCTGGGCCTGTACTCTAGAAGGAGATTTGAAATTTGTATTTTGAAAGAAGAGAGCAGGCCCCAGTGTAAAGTGACAATGTCCCTCTACTTATTAACGTGTTTGCAGCTGCCAGATACTGACTTTGATGGTAGTCTGTTCCATAGTTAAAAAGGACAAAGATTAAAAATGAGTTATGTTTATCCCTAAGTAATTAAGAAGGTCTACAAAAGTTGTAGAGGCCATAGAATGGTGTGGAATTTTCTTTTGAAAGGAAAGACACCTCAGCGCTTGGGTTGAGTTATTCTTTGCTTTGGGTTTTGTTTTGTTTCTTGCTTTCTGATCTTTTGAGTACTTTGGGGACTTAACTGTTTTGTTTATACTGGGAATCCTCCCTCTCTGCTCTTTGGGGCTTTGTGCCATTTGAGACCTAGGAAAGGTCATCTGGTGCCAATTATAGTCAGCTGGGGTGAGAGAGCATGTCTTTGCCATGAGACTAAGTTGATGAGAGGTCATGTGTCTGCCAGGAGACCAGTGGATATACTGGTAGGCAAGATAATGCCTCTATGATTGGGACTTCTGTGCCATTGGTGCTGGATGGAATCCAGCTGGGGTGAGAATATATTTCTGCTATCTGGCTTTGTGCTTTGGGACCTAGGAAAGGTCATCTGATGCCAATTAAAGTCAACTGGGGTGAGAGAATGTCTCTACAATTGAGACTTCATGCCATTTGGAATCTGAGAAAGGTCATCTGTGTGACTGGTTAGTGGGACCAGTTGGTGGGAGACAAGATTCTAAGGCTAGTTTTAGTGCCCTCTTATTTTTTTTATTTTTGGAATTCTGTATTTTTCTTTGGATATTTTTGTTTTGTTACTATTTTTAAAAGAAATATAGTGTTCCCAGAAACAGTTAAAACTTCACTCCAAGTAGTAAAGTAATGAAAAATGTAAGACATGGAAATGCAATTTTGGTGGATATTGAATGGACAAGAATTTTCCTTTTTGCTTTGTATTTTTCTCCCTACCTGACCCCTTTAGAATTTGGCATTCTTAATGAATAAGGATATAAGGATATACTTTCCTTTGCATGAAACCAACAAGACCACTTTCAAATTATGGCTTTAATATCCAAGACTTTGACTAGGATGTCATGCCTGGGCTTTGGTTGTTACCAGAAAGCCTTAAGGAACTAAGATTGACTTTGAAAGCTAACAAAAGCTAACTAGAGAAATGGTTGGGTGGGTACCTTGTTTGCTCATGTGGTTCCTGGCAGCCTTTCCGGGGACGGAATGAAGGTTGCTTTCCTGAAAGATAGCAAGGAGGAATCTTAAGACATGATGGGAACCTCAAGGATTTGAGGAAAACAAGTAGTGTAAGCAAAGCTAGGTGGCAGTTGTGGGGCTTGGCTTCTATGCCCTGAAGGGTTGTTTAAGGGTCAATCTGAAGGTTCCTTGTGGAAATTACAGCAAAATAAACTTTAAAAAAGGCTATGTGTTCAGTGTTGCACTTGTTTTTTACGCAAATGATGAGGCAAAACTGAAAACCTGCAGTCTTTCTGAGGCCAATGAGGGTGATCTTAGGTAGGAGAATGAGGTTTTAAGGAAAATCACAATGTTCAGTCATAATCATCAGACTGTAGTGCAGCTAACTACCTTCAAAGTTTGTTTTCACTTGAGAGTTGAACTGATTTAACCTGATGGTATCAAATTGTCACTGCTTAGTATCACTTCAGTAAAGGCCTTGCAACTAAATATCTTCTTAGAAGATAGTCTCCGGGACTCAGAAACCATATAGGCTCCACTTGGGAAGCCCACCTGCATCACCACTTCCTGGAACTCAACAGTTTGGCTGAACTAAACTGCTGAATTGGTGAAGTATAGAACAGCCTATTGGTTTCACTTTAAAACTGCTTTCTTTTCTGCCTTAATAGTTTGGACAGAAAGGACCCAGAAGTGTTAACAGAGGAGTGAGGGGGGGAATCTCAGGATATTTCCCTAAACCTAATTTTAGTTCAGTATAGTAGGCAGTAGTGCTTCAGACAGGTGTGATAGGCCTTGCACACCTTTCTCCAAGGAAGCTGTTCTTCCTTAGTCAGGGACACTGCAGAATTAGTCTATACTTTATTATTTTGTTGTTAATAGATTTGACTGTGCCTTCTAACCCTCTTGCCAAATTTGTTGCCTCTAGAACATGACAAGGATGCCAACTCATCCAGTAATGCCATCCTTTGGACATCATGCATGCCACTTTCCAGGAACAACTAACTGACCTGGTCTTTGCAAGATCATTCTCCCTTGCATGAAGCCTCCCCCGTCCCACTCCAGACCCCCTTTTTTAGGACCTCTAGACCAGGATTATAGGTAGGACTACATACCTTGGTCAGTAGGAAATAGTTACAGAAGAAGGAGACCTTTGTCCATCTGCCCTTGTAAGATTTTAGGTGTCCAGAGTCTTAAGGTGGGGGTTTTAATGGGGGAAACTTACCCAAGAAATGGGGAGGGGTGGAGAAGTACCACAGACAGTGCATGTGTACATTGCCCTAGCAACCAGGACACCATGTACGTAACAAAGAAAAAAGGCATGCAATGGTGGTGCCAAAAACCTGGAAGGTGATTGGATGGGAGGGACATACCCTCCTATCTATTTCTGCTATGGGGGGATATGGGAGAATCTTTCAAAGGTACAGAGTATGCAAATGGCATGCTTTCACACCCTGATACCCTGTCTGATGGGTCCGCAACTGGGAGCTGAGGTCCTGAGCTGAGGACCTAGCTGGGGGAAATTCTGAATGCTCCCTACCACAGTGCCCCAAGATCTGCTTGTCCTGGAGTACAGCAGGTTTCAGGTGGGGGGTGGGAAGCTCCAGAGTTAAGTTCTTGAAGGCACAGCCCCTAGCAAGCTCTATGCCCCCTTCCCCAGGCAGGAAGCTGGCAAGGGTACAGCTGCCCACCATCCCTACCTTTGGGGCAGTTCCAACAAGCCCAATGACCCACCCCCACACAGGAAGCCATGGAAGCTGCAACATAACCATGGCCTCTACCTCCAGCACTGCTGGCAAGCCCTACATCCCTTCCCAAGGCTGGAGGCAGTGGCTGCTCCCTGCCTGCAGGCCATAACTCCAGTGTGGGCCCAGCAAGCCGTGCACCCCTTCCCAGGCCGGAAGCCATGGTGGCTGCTGCCTGCCCAAGGCCCACAGCATTGCTGGCCAGTTGGCTATGGTCCCAATAGAGCCAGGGAGGGTCAGGCCCAGTGCCCTTCACTGAGTGCTTTAGGCCTGACCCTGAGCATTGCAGGTACTATGAACAAGGCTGGTATGAAGGGAACAATGGGGTGGGGGGAGGAGATTAGGGCTCAGAGGCCCCAGGGGCAGGTCCTGGGATGCAGTCAGGTGATAAGCCCCACGCTGTTCCCCAAAAAGCAAGCTGTGGGAAACTGCTGCCATGGCTACCTGCCAGCAGCCTACTTGTTCCTACGGTGGCAGGGGAAGGGTGGGCATCAAGTAATCTATTGTGTTTGTGTGTATATGTATACATATATGTGTATATATATATATGTAAATAAAAAAATGTATTTGCCTTTCCACAAGACTCTGTCTCTAGAGTTATTGCCTATGGGTGGCAAGTGCTGGGACTCTACTAGTTGGTTACAAAACCATAGGCTTGTCTCTATTTTCTCATACAAGCAAGCCCTAACTCAAAATATTTTGTCACTGTCTTAACTCTAATAAAAGAGATTTGCTGTATTTTTATGCATTATTTTGAATTCTCTCTGTTCTGAAAATGCTGCTGATCACAACTTTGGTAAAGTAATAAGTATTAACACCATAAAAAGAACTTCCATTAAAAATAATAGCAAACACCTAAGCCAATGAAGGAAAAATGTTTAAGATTCAGATATATAATTCTGAGCTAAGTTATTTCACAAAGAAATTCAATATTATACAATGGAAGTGTTTTTTCCTGAGGCTTAAAATGATAAGATAATAAAAGAAATTCAAGATGAGTTCACAGAAGGGGGTTGAGGGAAATGGGTATTATGGATTAGTTGGGAATCAAACAGCACAAATGGCATCTTCAAGATGTTAAACAGTGGAAGCAATTTTTTTTAATTCCAAAGAAAAATGGTGTTTAATTTATATTTTTTTCACATGATAAAGCAATAATTGTTAGCTATACCTTAGACCTCCTGTCAAAAAGAGAAATATGTATTCTAAAGAAAAGAGTCAAATAGTCTAGTATCTAGCTAAGTATTGTAGATTTGCCTATAGCAAGGAAGAACATTAAGGAAAATAATTTTACTATTCCTCTTTCTTCTAGGTCTTTTTTTTCCCCATTTCCTCCAGGTCAGATTGTACAATCTACATCTATATCAAAAATAACAGAAACTTTCTCCAAGACAGACCCTGTAAGGTTGGTTTTAGTTGTCTTAAAAAATATAAAGAAATACCAGAACACATAAACAGTAAAACCTAGCTAAAGGGACATCATAAGTAAATATAGGAGGAAATCCTCCTTACACAAAGGTACAGAAGCAAACCTAAAGAGCCCTGATATGAGCAGTTTTCAAATTGCCAATTCCAGCCAGATACTTAACTCATCTAATTGTACCCTAAAACTCTGGTCTACCCATATCCTCACATAGAAAACAGAATAAAAAGCTTTGGGTTGTAACAAAACTTTGTCTCATACTTAAATTTGCCTCTGCTAGTTGTGATGCTGGCACAAAACTGTTCTACATGTCTGCAAACTTCCTAATATTTTAGTTTTGGCATGACTCCTGGAAAAAAATATGATGTGAATGTAATTATCAGTTTACTACCTAGACCTCCAGTGACTCCGCTGGTCATTTCATTTTATTATCCAGACTTATATCATAATACTAATAATCACAATAGTTGAACACTTAATAAAGTATTGTCTTACTAATAATATCATTTCTCAGAAGGCTTATAAAGCAATAAGGTGAAGTACTAATTTGAACTTAATAGCATTGAAATGGGAAGAACTTCATGAAAGAATCTGTCACACAATTATTAGAAGTTCATATCAATTTTTAAAAAAATTCAGATGACCCCCTTTACTTAAAAACTCTGCACCTCTTTGTTTTGATCAAGTCACATAACCTCTCCTAAGCTTATATTTAAATATTCTACCTAAAACATAGCTGAATTTTCTAAATAACAAGTAAATATAATGCTAGCTGGTAGAAATTCAGAGGAAAGAATATTGTATACAAACTTCCATCATGTCTCTACAAATACTGATGCTGCCATCAGTATCTTTATGCTTTCTCCTGCCAAAGCCATCGATTCTTCAATCTCGGCATTTAGTTTATGTGTTACCCATTCCATCACTTCTTGTTCTTCATTAGCATTAAAAGATACTTGCCATCACTTGCCATCATTCATTCAAGATAAGTACTGAGACTGACTCCTTTTACCATGAGTATGGCCTCTTGAGTCAAAACAGCTTTTTATGAGTCCTATAGATATGGGTTATATATGTCTCTTATCTACTGAAATCATATTTATAAATAAAATGTTAGTGGATTTAAGTGCCATTGTTTTCTGTACAGGATTAACTACAGAATGTTCATGCACATAGGTTTTGGTTCCTGCCATATCAATAAGAGATTTTACAATGCTAGCAAACCCACTGTGTGCTGAGAAATCTATGGCTGTGCAGCTTTCTAGAAGGGAAGTTGTCCAACACATCAACTCCAACCACATTTGGGTTCATGGCATTTGAGTATTTCTGTACCACAGCTGTTGTAACATTTTTGCATGGGTGGTCAAAGATGTGCTTCAAAATCCAGATCTTCATGGTGCCAGTGGCCTACACAATGTCCTGGTCATGCTCCATGTCAGTTTTAAGCTCTTAATTCCAAGCTAGTAAACAAAATGTGTCATGTATTTTAGTAACAGATACACAATATTCATGTTTATGTTTATATGAATAACTATATGTGTGTGTGTGTGTGTTTGGCAAAATATACCCCATGGGCTAAAACTGGCTAAATGCCTGATTTTGGATGATCTGTAAGATAAGAATGGTTTTTACAGTTTTAAATGGTTGAATAAAAATCAGAAGAAAAGTATTTTGTGAGATATAAAAATTACATGAAATTCCAACTTTAGTGCATAAATAAATACTAGTTGCACCCAAACATATTCATTTATTTAGGTATTGTCTGCAGCTGCTTTTACATTACAAGATCAGAAGTGAATAGTTATGACAGAGACCTGTGGTCCACAAAACCTTTTTTTACTATCTAACCTTTACAGAAAAAAAAATCTGCCAACCCCTACTAACCTACTATATATGATGGCCTGGCATAAAACTCTTTAAAAAATGGCTTGGGATAAATATCATGTCCGTCAAAAAATTATTGTAAGTAATATGATGAAACCCCCTATCCTCAGAAGATACTAAAAAATAAAAAAAATCATAAAATATCTAAAAACACAGAGTTGCACAGGGATTATTTGACATTGAAAATGATTTTACATGGCAAGGAATAGTACATAAACATGACTCAACATTTTAATTATTGCTTAAAATGGCTAAAACATATTCCCCCCGCCAAAAAAAAATCCAAGAACATTTCAAGACCTTACTTAGATATGGGGAAAGTATTAAAGAATACCTGAGCCTACTGTTTGGTGAAAATGATAAACAGTAGTGCCTTCTTGTCCATACTGGATATGTTCCAAGACACCCAGTAGGTGTCTGAAACTGTGGATAGTACCAAACCTTATTTATATTGTTTTTTTTCCTACACTGCACACAATTTAAAACTTATAAATTGTTTACATACAATACCTTCTCACTTAAAAAAATTATGGCTTCTCTTTGGCATAGCCAAATGACTTTGGGGTTCTTAGAAAGTAAAATAAGGTTTACTTGAACACAAGTACCATAATACCCAGCAGTAGATCTATTAATAGAGATTGCTATTAAGTGACTAAATAGCAGCAGCATATACAATGTTGATATGCTGGACAAAAGGATAATTCGCATCTCAGTTGGGAGAAGCAGAATGGCATAAGATTTCATTGTGCTACGTTGAACAACACACAATTTAAAACCTATAAATTGTAATGAAATTTTCCATATAATATCTTTATACCTCAGTTGATCACAAGTGAATGAAACCATGGAAAGTGAAACCACAGATAAAGGGGGACTACTGTATTACCAGAAAACTGAGATGAAGCTAGACTTCTTGAATCCTAAAAGTTCACCACCAAAAGCAAAAGTGTTGAAAATAAAATGGAAAATCATGTATGATTAATAAGCAAATCAAATCTCAAGAATTAAAAAAAAGACAATGGGTCACTTTAAGTAAGTTTATGTGTACAGGACCAATGGACTACCATTTCAAGGTATTAACAAAAAGTAACTTGCAAATGTTGTAATAGAACCATAGCTGATAACTTTGGAAGACTTATGAACTGAAGAACAGACATAATGCATAAGAGAGGCCAATATTATTTTTGAGGTAAAATGACCCTTACAAAAATGAAGATCACTGATCTTGACACTATCCCTTAGCAAAATTCTAGAACGGGTTACTAAACGTGGTTTGTGAGTGCCATTTTTTAAACCTGCCATAGACTTTTTAAATATAAGCCCTACCAAAATTTATTTCCCTTTCTGACATTAATAGATGAGTGGATCACAGCAATACATTAGTTATATGATATGAACCAAGAAAATTATGGAGAAAGTCTCTCATTGTCAACTTGGGGTAAGTCCACTTACTATTTGTGTAACTTTGGGTACATTTTAAACAACTAGGACAAGATGCAAATTTCATGGGTCCCTTGAGTTTCTTAATGTTGCATGAGCAGAAGCACTGGTCACTTTTGTTCTAGACTGCCTTTTCATGAATGTGTATATAGCATATAGCCTTTGAAGACAGAGATAGTACCTCCTTCTAGAATAAAGGAAAGATTTGCTTACAGCCTGTTATAAAAGACCGGGGTTCTTTTTTTTTATTTTTTTTTATTTTAGTTTATTCAGTACAGTTTCTA